>VZTZ01019067.1:523720-857854 GCA_013400955.1 Drymodes brunneopygia
CCCGAGCCCCTCCGGCCGCCGCGGCGCGGCTGAGGGCGAGCGGCCGTGAGCCGGGGGCGTCCCGGTCCCCGCGGTGCCGAGCACGCTCGGCGGTGTCGAAGCACCGGGACCGGCGATGGCACTGCCCTGAGTGTCCCGCCGGGGACACCCCGGCTCTGAGGACGCGCGGCCGTTCCGGAGACTTTGGGGGCGTTTGCGGGTTTTGCCTTACTTTATTTTTTTTTTCTTTTTTTCTTTTTTCCCCTAATTTTTTTCTCCTTCCCCGCTGCCTTTTGGGCTTTTCTCCCGGCGGCTCGTCCCCTGCGCCTGCCTGGCGGTCATCCCCTCGCCCGCGGCCCCGTCCCTCAGGGCATGTCCCGGTCCAACAGCGTCAGCCCCCCGGGCTTCGGCGGTCCCGCGCCCTGGGCAGGCACCGAGCAGCACCGCTCAGCCTGGGGCGAGGCGGAGGCCCGGGCCAATGGCTACTCCTACCCGCCGCCTCCCAACAGGTCCTCGGGCAAGAAGGCCTCCCGCATGTCGAGCAGGTGGAGGAGCGAGGAAGACTACGAGTCCCGGAACCGCGGGGAGAGCGGCTGCAGGATGATGAGCTTTAGGTCCAAATCCGCCTGGCAGGAGCACGGTGACGACAGCCGACGTCACCGGTCCCGGCACCCGCCCGGCAGTGATTCCCCCGCTGCCCCCAACAATGCCAGCCCCCGGCAGCTGGGGGAGCAGGGGGAGGTACGGCCCCGCTCTGTGGAGTTGGGGCTGGACGAGAAACGCATCAAGGCCAAGATTGAGGAGCTGGAGGAAGAGGACGGGGACGAGGGGGACTCCGAGGCGGCCTTCTCCATGGGCAGTTGTTGCAGTAGCCTGCTGCAAATCTTCAGGTCCAAGAAGTTCCAGTCTGAGAAACTGGAACGTCTCTATCAGCGCTACTTCTTTCGGCTTAACCAGAGCAGCCTCACCATGCTTATGGCCGTGCTCGTGCTGGTCTGTGTGGTCATGCTGATCTTCCATGCCGCACACGGCCGCTATGAGGTATCCTATGTCGTGGTGCTCTCCCTGGCCATTGTGCTGATGGTGGTGCTGTGCATGGTGTGCAACCGGAACAACTTCCACCAGGACCACATGTGGTTGGCGTGCTACTCTGTCATCCTGGTGATCCTGGCAGTGCAAGTGGTAGGGGTTCTGCTGGTGTGGCCCAGGAGCGCCTCAGAGGGCATCTGGTGGACCGTCTTCTTTATCTACAGCATCTACACGCTGCTGCCGGTGCGCATGAGAGCCGCGGTCATCAGTGGGGTGGTGCTCTCCGCCATCCACCTGGCTGTCTCCCTCAAGATCAACGCGGAGGATAAGTTCCTCCTGAAGCAGGTAGGCAACCCTGAGTGATTTGGATGTGTGCTCAGCATTGAAGGACAAGGGAAGAGGGGTACTCTCTCTTCCATTGGCCTGTCTGATGCTGGAAGGCTGACAGGACTTCCAGCTGAACCCCTAGAAGTTACCTGCTGCAGGCTGGGGTGGTGTGCAGTGTGGTGGCTCGCCTGTAATCTTACTTTTTTTCATAGCTGTGGTGTTCCCTTGCTTCTGCTCCAAGTAAAGGTTCTAAACATACAAGAAGTGTTCCTTACTGGGTTCCCATGACGGCTGCTCCAGTGCTGTCAGCCAGCCCTGCTAGTGCCCTTCAGTTGTATTTAATGTAAAGAGCCCTGCACTAAGCACACCTGTGGAATCGTATCTGAGCATGCTGCTTTTTTACTGAGAAAAGTGTGGAAAGTCTGGCTGTTTTTACCAGGTAGATGTTTATCCTTGAGTGTCACTCTGGGTTCAGTGTTGGCACAGAGCTTAGGCATCTTAGGAGAGCATGCTCCAAGGGAATGTGGGGTAGGCTTTTGGTTTAGCAGGAGGGTATTTTGCTCTGAGATGTGTTGGAAATCTCTATGGTGAAAAAGCCTGGAGTTCCTGTACAGCCAAGATAAAAAGTACAAAAAAAAAGTATAAATGCAGGTTGTTATTTAGCTGTGATATCATGTTTAACTGAAGCAGTTCAGTTCATGGGAACAATAAGACTATTATCAAATGCATTACAGTGCAATTTTTAATTACCATATCTGTATAAACAACAGCAGTACAAGGCGCCACTCTGCAAGTGAAGCGAGCAGCCTCGGGACTCGTGCTTTAAGCTTACCACACGTAAAAGGTTGAAGCTCTGAGGCAGTTGTCATCCTTCTGATGTGCAGGACTCTGAGCAAGGATGAACTTCTCACAGAGTCAGCCCTGATGCTTGTGTAGAACCAGGGATTGTTTATTAAAATCAGGTATTTGGTAGCTTTAACACATAAAATAAAGCCTTGTGCTCAGTGCCTGCTTTGAGTCGTAGTTCTGGGTTGTTTTTAGTTCTGTCTTTTGCAGTGGCAAGAGAAGTTGTAAGACTTAAATAAAACCTCATCAGGATGATGCTGTCACTGTTCTGCTGTACAAAATAGCCCATGAAATTACTCTCTCCTTCCCCCCCCCACCTGGTTAAGCCTACTTGGAGAATTTTTGGCTTTGTTCTGAGTTTGTTACAGATATTTTTATAAACTGTATGTGACATATTTTTCTTATGTTTGATATAAATGGCTTTTTGTGCATTTCCAGCAGAGCATACACTGTGAGTAGGACAGTTGGTGTTTTTCTGCTTGACTTGAAAAAGTTTGCTAATGGCCTCAGCTCTTCCCCACTGGGGCTCTGGTCTTGCAAACCCTCATGTGTGCTTTTTGCTTTATAAACTGAGACTTGTCCTGTTGAAATCAGTGTATTTGGAGACTGTATCCTTACATGTCACGGCAAATCCCGTCATGATTGCGGCTACAAGACTTAGCAGTCTGTTAAGAATGGAGTTGAGTTTGGAGGATACTAACAAATGAATAAAATATCATCATGTTGGGAAGTGTTGGTAGGAAGGGGCGTAAATTACAGAGGCCAAATGATTGACTCCCTCAGTAGAAAATGTGGAACAATTACAGCTCCCTCCCTCCCTTCCCAGGTTGTTTGCAGGTTGTTTGTAAGAGGTTGGCTTGTGTATGAATGTGCGCTTGTCAAAGGTAGAAGCATGGGCAATAGGTGATGGTACAGCATGCACAAATCTGTGCATTGCACAGTTGCTTTCACTTTCATGGTAATGCTGGGTTTTTCCTACAGTTTGACAATAAATGCTCAGTTAATGAGGAATGTCCTAGGAGCACACTCTTACTTTGTCAGCAAAGGCAGAGTATCTCTCCATGTTGCCTGTTTATTTTTCTTACTAACACAGTCTCTGTCTCGCTGTGGTCTACACTGGCGTAGCACAGGCTGAATTGAGTGGAGTCGTGCAAGGCCAAGCATCAGATTCCTTACACGTCTGTGTAAGAACATGAGCTGCTATCTGTGGCTGTCTGATAGCAAAATCTGTTCTGCTGAGCACATTGCCTCACAGCTATTAACAGGCCTTCCTCACTGGGGCTGCATCTCGTTGCCGTGGAAATCCGTTCAGCTCTGCCCCCCTAATACACGCAAGCCCTGTTTTCCTCCTTCAAACTACCAGAAGCAAAGGCAGATGAAGACCAGATAAGTCAAGAAGAGGGAGTTAAGATGTTTTCTGTGACTTTACGCTGGCAGTCACATCAGCCTGGGTTTTGTGGAGCGGCAATGGATGTGAATGCATTTGTGACTGTGTGACCAGATGGTACTTTACACCCAGCAGTCAGAGAAGAAAGGCTGGTTAGGATGTGTGTCCCCTTTGCTCTCTTCTCCATGGCATTTTTAACTATAATCCTTAAAAAAAGTTTTACTTTGTGGGAGCTTTCTGCTTTTAATCCTCTCGGAATTGTTTCCAAGTCAGGAGAAATCATACACCCTTGTTGTGATCCACTGACATTCAAAGCAGGGTGACTCTTGTGTTGACTCCTGAGCGCTTTTATAAGGCTCTGGAGCCTGTTAAAAACTCCTCTTTCTCAAGAGAGTGAAATTCTTGGTTGAAGGTCCCTTTTGGGGGAAAGGCAGCTTGTTGGATTCCCTAGCTGAGGATGCATGAGTTTGTCTGAATTATCTTCTCCTATCATTGCTGGATTTCTCTGTCCCCAAACTCTCTGGTCCAAAGCTGTGCTAGTCAGACTTCATGGAAGGGTTAATGCAGTCTGCTGTTTCTGAATCTGTAAGGTGACAGGAGTAAAAGTAGCTGTCATTGTTCAGTCTTAACTGAGCTGCTTTTTAAAATCATTCTTCTGGGGTCACTGGATTTGGAAAGTACGCTCTGGCTCCTCTTTGCTATCTAGAGGAGTCTTCTTTCAAAAGAGTGCCCTGAGCACCCCTGTCAAAGAGATGAGTACAGTTGGTACCACTGTGAGTCTGATCAGCTAGAGGCAGAGATCTTGGCTTCTTGAATTGATGTTTGATTGGAATAAAAAGATGCTAATTATTGCATTGTATTAAAAAGTTATCCAATGCTGAGGGAGGGGAGAAAAAGAAATCCTGTGTTTGAGAATTTACTTGTTTCCAAAGGCTGGAAGCGGGACACAGGGAGTAAGTAGGTAATGCTCCACCAACTATGAATCCTGATTGCTTAAAAGGAAGTTTTAAATGTGTTCCTGGGATGAGTTAGCTCTAGTGGAACTGCTTTTGGATTTATTGGGGAGGGGATGACTGTATTTGTCTTCAGGCTTATGTCCTTGTGTTACTTTGGGACAGATTACAAATGTGTTTCACTGCATGGAAGTGTGTTGTCTTCTCTCTGCGTGTAAGCGTTATCTCTTCCGTGTGTTGGCTTTGGTACACTTTTAGGTTCTGAAAACACACGCAACTCTAGGATTCACATAGGCATTACTTTACATGTGAAATAAAACCTAACTGAGAAAGAAATGTGCTATTTATCAGCAATCTGCCTTGCACTCTCAGCAGAGATAACACTGGGGTTGATTCTGTGTCTGATGGAAGCGAGCTGCCCAGCTGACCCACGGACTTGTACGGGCGCATGGGAAGAGGCTCAGCCTGTGGGCTGCAGATGCTTAACTGGAGTCATGTGAGGAGACCAGCTGCCCTCAGTGCAGAGTCTTGAGTAAGCACTGGCATTTTTGTAAGACTATGGGCCGAGGGACAGGCAATTTCACAAGAGAGTTTACTGGATTCTGAATCAGACTTAAAAAGGGATGGGGATTGTGTGTGGGAGTGGGTGGGGGACCAGGAGTAGGGAATAAGAATGCCATGTACAAACATCAAACAAGCCCGTGGACTGAGGTTAGATTTACTCCTGTTTTCCCATCCAAACCTGTTTTATTGTAACTTTCTGAGGTTCCCTGTTCAAGGATACAGTTAAGTCTTTGTAGTTTATTAACTCAGTGCGAGTGGGTGACTGTTAAGGTACCATGAAAAATAAATACCTTTTTTTTTTGTCTTGTGTCAGTAACCTCATTGAAAGAGAAACTGAAATGCGCTGTTCTCTTTTCTCCCCAAATACTGCAAACCTTCTGCAAAGGATCTCTGACAGCAAAGTTCTGAACTACCTCAGCACATCTTTGTTTGTCTCTCTGATTCAGGGCTTTTTCTTGCTCGACCCTTTTCCATGTCTCCATCATAACAACATTATATCAGTACTCTTCATCCTTCACTTCTGAGAACTGTGTATATGTTGGCCTTTCTTTCTGTCAATGCATGTTAATGGTACATGACTGATCTGCACCTGCATGGTGGCTCTCTTGAAAGTAGCATTTCAGTTTAACCATTTCTTTGAAGACGTTGCTATGAAAACCAATCTCTCTCTATCTCTGCTTTTCCTAAATAAACTCACCTCAGCGGGGCTAAAAACAATTTCTTACTGTAACAGGGAATTGACTTAAAGTTTGTGGATATGTCCTAGCACCTCATAGAGATGCTTTCTAGATGGCAATTTGAATGGCATTCAACAAGAAGTTAGTCACACAGTAGGAGAAGTAGTACTGTATGTTCCATCTCAGCCTCAGCATGCTTAATATATGTAAGTGATGACTGATTTAGAGGCAGATTCTCAGCAGTGTGTTAATCAAGTCCTTGCACTGCACTTTCATTGTCTTTAAGCAGCATTGTCTTTATTCATCAAGAGGGAGAGCTGAGCTACCTGGAATGCAGATGGATCTGTGTGTCAGCTCTCCTATGGTCATGTGCTGCCTGTTTTACTTTTTTTCACCTGGAAAATAGATTTGAGTAATGTTTGTATAGGATGGGATTTTTAAGGTGCTCAGCCACATGGGGCCAGGTACTGGGTGCCTCAGACAGCACTTAATGCCCTGTTCTGCATGAACACTGATGTCAGGAGGGCTCTCGTGCAGTAGGAAGAGCTCTAGCACTGCTCGCTGCTGAAGAATCTGCCGGAGCAGCAGTTGCACCGAAGTTAGTGAAAATTGATTTGCGGCCTTCTGTTCAAGGGAAAAAATGGCAACCTGAAATATTCAGTAACTGTTGCATTGATAGTTGCCTCCCTAGGGTAATTCTGTAAGAGAAGTAATTAAGCAAATCCCTGAGGTATTTTGTATCAATTTAGTCCTTTGCAGGAATATTGCCTGTATCTCTTGGGAATGCATGTGTTGCTTGAGGTTTACAAAAGCTTATCTGTTTTCCTTATGTCCTAAACTACCCTGTGATCCTGCCACCTCCTCCTCTACCCCCTTGCTTTTTTCTCCTTCCTCCCACCATGAATTAATTTAATATTTCACTATAATATTCACCAGTATCAAAACCTGTTGGTGTGATAGAGTGCTGTGTGTCTAATTTCTCCATGTTCCTGGATTCTTAATAGGTTTGTTGTCTTGATAAACTGACCTATTTGAGTAATTTCTCTCAGTCTTGTGCTAGTAATCACACTTTCGTAGCTGGCTTGGATCTTGGTGAATTGGAGAGAGAACGTAATAGGGGTGATTGAGGTGCTTAGCAGAAAGACTTGTCCTTCTAGGCATTTTTATGACACGCTTGAAAAGGCAGGGTGTGCTAGTTCTGTTTATTTCTGGAGAGGTGGAGGTACTTCAGAGGAGCATTGGGATTCATCAAGGTACATGAGGCAGAGGGATGATTTTCCATGCCCTAATCTTACAAAGCAGCCATTGACTTGTCCTTCAGTCTCCTGGGCATGACGGTTTAGTTCGACACCAGTGTGACCCCCATTCTCTGTCAGAGGCCTGTCCTGGGCAGGACATCTTATTTATATGGGCTTTTGTGATTACCTCATTGAGATGATTTAGAAACCTGAACAGCAGTGGATATAAAATGCTGATTTTCCTGGTGCTAAAGGCTCACTGGAACTGGTCGTGCCCTCCTGGAGCCTGAATTGGCCCAGTGCTTCCTAAATGCCCTTTTGCTCTGAGTACACTGTTGTGTGGGCAGCACTGCCAAGGTCTGGGGTGGAAGAGGACTGGGACTCAGCCCAGCTGGAATGTGAACTTTGGGCACCAGGCTAGTCTCCAAATGCATTCAGTTTGTGTCTGATTAGCTAATCTTTCAGTCATGTACCATGGCTCCCTCTCTGTCTTTTAAGAAAAGTGGAACAATCGCTAACTTTTTGGCCATTGCAGTAGTTGGAATAGTTACAGTCCTTTGGGAATAGCTGGTTTGGCCATCAGATTTTGGTACTACTGGATATTACTCTCATTTTCCCATCGAACTGAAAGAATTTCCCTTCTGTCCTGGTAGAAGATGCAATGAAAAATCCCCAGCGACAGCTAAAAAACTGAGAGGTAAAAATCAAAATTATTTTGACAGCAGCTTCCATATGTGTGGTAGTGATACACCTTGTAGCTGGTAGTGTCTTCTGAGAACCACTTTGAAAAGCTCCTGTCTTATTCTTCTTATACTTCTCATCTCTTTATTTTTTTTCCTTCTTGTCTCTCTTTACTTATTTTTAAATTTTTTGTTCTTCTTTTCCATCTTATTTTTTTTTTTAAAATTCTTTTTCCCAGTGCAGGTGAGTGCAGTTCAGAGGAAATACCCACTTTTGTTTGAGGAGGTAGAAGACAGGGCTCCAAGTTTTGCCAGCCTTGGGCAAGGTTTGTCCTCCCATCTGCTTTATGCCATAGGGTTTACATGGCACCTTGCACAGGTCATCTGTACCCAGAAGAGGTAGTGTGGAGGGAGCTGGAGTTCACCAGAATCTCCCTCGAGCTTTCCAGCTGCTGCATGATTTCGTGTTGGTTTTTTATGGCCCGGAGGGGTAGGACAGTGACAAAGTGTGTACAAGGAATGTGAAGATTTACAGCTTCTGGGAAATGGGTGGGGTTCCTGTCTAACTGCTGTGTGACTTTTTCATCTCCTGCAAGTCCTGTGTTTTGATGTGGGATATGCTCAGTGTTAGATCCTTCCCTCCCTCTGAAGTCTAGCCTACTGATCTGAACTTGTGATATCTTTCATCCATGGGATGCTCTTTCTTCTTTTTGTTTTGACATTGGTGATACTTAAAAAAATATGTATTTTTTTTTGTCTTTACCTGAGATGTAGCCTGCTGCTGCCAGAAACTTAATTTGATTCATTATTATGGAGTCCTTAGGCTAGGTAAAAACCCAAGGGGAAATCTCATGTGAATGAAAAAACACAACCCCAAAGATATTAAAAAGGATAATCTAGTTATGAGGGGGTGTGGGAAACAGACAAGAATTTTAATATTTGGCTCCTGAACTCCTAAATGTTCTCACCTTATCATAAGAAAGTTTGAAGTTTCTAGCACTTAATAAGGTCACACATAAAATGGCTGTCAGGCCAAGACAAGACTCAAAATGCTTTTTAGCACCTGCAGCTGAACCACTCCCAGTGAAACTCTCCATGATGTTTTATGATGGTGCTGAGTCTTGCTGGTTTCATCACTGGCAGGTACAGGAATGGCATCATTCAGCAGATCTGCAGTAGAGTTTAGCATGAGATGATCTTGTTCTGACACCCAGAGAAATGGACTGAAGCTCTGCCTTCCAGTCTTGAATGGAAGTTCTTGAACATTTGAGAAGCTCTGTCCCATCAGGAGCCTGGTGGATAGAGCAGCCTGTGAACTCCTTCAGCCAGACACAGTTGGTTTTGCACCACAAAGATGATGTGTTTACAAATGGCAGGACCCCCCACAGTTGAAGAATTAATGGGCAGCATTGGCATCACCAACAGCCTTTCTCTGGTGCCAGGCTGGCCTCACTGATGCCGAGTAGGATTTTTGTTACAGCACTCACTAAAGAAAGTTTCATTGTATTGTCAGGCTTTGTTCTGCAAATAAAATATCATTATGTACTTTTTTCTTCATATTTATATGTCACTAATGTAATTGCCATGTATCTCTACTCCTTTCCCCAGACATCAGGAACACAAATCATATTTGTGTATTTAAGATGTTATCGGGGCTGTCTGTAGTGTGCATTATATAGTCATCATTTGTGGCTTCTTCTACTTCATAGCAGCAGAAATAGCAGAAGAGAAGCATATTTCAAAGCATCCTCAATCCTGCCCTGATTTTGTTTATAATTCCTTTACCCAGACTGCTTCTTCTGCAGTTTGAGTGATGAGTTTCCAGATTAAATATTAAACTGTCTTTTCTTTTCATGAAAACTTTTACGCACCCATGTAATACCCATCAAATTTTTTACTGTATATTGGGTCTTTGTGGTGTTGCTGTGCTTGGCTACCATCCTGTCTTTTCCTGAGAAACTTTGTTTTTGGGAGGTTGAGTTTTGGGAACTAAAGCTGCTCTTAAAATTCAGTATACACATTCCGCTAGTATCAGAGTGCATCTTTGCAGACAGTAAACAAAGGACTGTGCTGATGCAACAAAGAGGGAATAGAAATAAAGAAAGGTTTGTGTTTTCTCTTTCTTTTCCCCCCAGACATTAGAAATTGATCTCTCAAAGAGGCAACTTACGCAAACTGTTTATTCTTCAAATATGTTTGCAGCTTGTATAAGTCTCACTTCATAGTCAAAAGAAAAGGCTATGACATTGCTTGGAAGAATCTGTCATAAAATGTTGCTGATGCAAACAGTTCCCTGGCTATATCTTCCCTTCCAGAAAAAGCCTTGCCTCCTTCCCTTAATTCCCTGCTCTAGACTAAATGCTACAAGCACTGATCCCTGTGTCCCTCTCACTCTGCAAACTGAATTCTTGGAGCCAGCAATGTGGTAAGGGACTACTCAAATCAGTATTTCTAAAAACAGTAGTTTGCTGGTCAGCCCACAGATGACAGAGCTCCTCAGACATGCTTGCTGAGTGATGAACTCTTTCCATTCGTTGGGAGGTACCCAATGGCAGCTTTCTCTTTGTATTCTTGCTTAATGTGTGGGTATTTACACACAGAATTGCACAAATCGGGGGACCAAGGGACATATTATTAATGAAGATGTTCCCACTTTAATGGGATTTCTTTTTTTTCGGGCAGGTGGTTACCTGTACTCTCATGGGGGATAGGGAAAAATGCTCTGCAGTACTAAGGAAAGAGAAGGCTCTGAGTGTGGTGGGAGAATGTATAGTCACAATCAGTCTCACTCATGCTAAAAGCTAAATGCATTCTTTGAGACTGCTGAACGTGAAGTTGGTTACTAGTGTGGGAACTGCTGTTGAGTGATGAAGTCTCTGGATCTTAAGGCCAGGATGGACTTCTGAGCTCATTTAACAGTGCCCACTGAACAATTCTACACTCTAGAATTCCTTCTATTCAGATGGTATGGAATTAAAAAAAAATTAAATGCTGAATTGCATAGTATTTGTCAGTTGAAAACGCAATCTGCAGTGATTTCTGAACTGCAGGTAAACTGAACCAATACTTATTTTTCCCTCTCTCCTCTTAGTAAGGCAGGAATTTAATCCCTGTAATGAAACATATTGGGAATATTTCTCTGCTCAAATTGGTGGTATCTACTTAAATATAACCCAGATGGATGTGTTAATTGTGAAGAGGCTCTGACATCATGCCCAGATTTTGTACTGGGTAATTATGTTCTTGCCTTCTTAATTGATGTTGAATATGGCATTTTTCTTTGCTCCATGCCTATTCTGGACCTTTTAGCAGTACACCACCAAATAGATGCTGTGCATGGGGGTTTACTATCATATTTGAGAAATTTGCAAGGCTGTTGACAAGCCAGGAAAATGAGGGACAAGAGCTCAGGCTTGTGTCTTCTTAGTTGTGTAGGTGTGCTAGAACAAGTGTCACCCCCTTGGTGTGACAGATGTACTGATGACTTTAGAAAGGTACAAAACCAGAAATTATATGGTTGATATGGATAGGGATACTTCCAGAGGTCAGCTATGCCATTCTGCTGCACCCAGACAAGATAAGGTTGGCCTAAACCATTTGTAGCAGGTACTAATCACAGACCTGTCTGAAAAAACTCTCCTTTGATGGGCTCTCTGGGGTCACAAAAGTACTGATGTGCATTCTAGTGTGTTTGTTAGTGGTTTTTTTAAGCAGACCAGCAAGCACAGCCCTGAGTAGGAGCAGACAGAAGAGCTGTCCATGACTGGAACTCTCTGGCTGCTCTCAGATGAAGCTGGTTCTTAGTTTCCTTGTCTCACCTGGCTTTAGTTCCTGCCCCACCCAGAGCCTGCCGTTCTTTATTGTCACAAACAGTGCATTTGAATGACATCTGGCACAGCTGGGTCTCATTCCTGAGTGGGGCCTTCCTGGAAGCACTGCAGTACAAGCAGTGAGCTTGAAGGTTACACGTCCTTTCACAGGTGACCTCCTTTTCCGTGCCTGGTCCTTCTCAGCTGTTAGGGCAGCTGTACTTGGGAAACTCCTTAGAACTCCAGGGCTGCTCCAGGGACTCTTAAAAGTGTGTGCCTGTGGTTCAAATGACTGTGAACAAATACTTAAGGAAGTATTTCCAGAAAATATTTCCATATCTCGAGAGAAAGTTAGGAAACTGCAATTTTGTTTTTGTTTGTTTGTTTTCCTTCTTTCCTAATGCAGGTAATGAGTATCTGGCTGTATCATGACACTGAAGGTTTGTCCAAGTAATGATGTCTAGGAAAGGTAACACTCTGTGGATTAGTTAAACCACAATATGGAGCCCACTATACAGAAACTGCAGTCCTCTGCTGAAACCACCTTACTCATCTATTTTAGATGCAAATGGAGCTAGTTAATTTAATTCCCTTCCAGAGGGAATGCAAACTAAATAAAGTCATGCTTGTTGAAAGAAGTGTTCTCACAGGTTTAAATAATTTTCTTCAATTTATTTTGATGAACTTTTCTGAACAGACCAATCTTTACCATAATATCTTCAAGCTAAGATTGTAGCTTATGTAAGTGAGGAGTACTTTATACTATTAACTTAGTGCATTGCCCTTATGTGCCATTTTCTGTTAGAAGAGAGAGTGTCACCCTCTGTGCTGTCTGCTTTCCCCCTTGGCAAGGCTTGGGGCTGGTTGTGATAGGGACAGGGTCAAGAGAGGAGCTTATCTGTCATGTTTAGCCAGCCCTTGACCCCATTTCCAAAGCTGCTTTTCAGGAGCCTGGTCACGAGTGTCCCCTCCATGGCTGTTTCTGTGCAAGGGGTGCTGTGGCTGCTCATGACCCATCCTTCCCAGAGAAATGATCTGCTTTCAGAGCATGACCTCCTGCTTGGGGCTGAGACCAAACCTTTTCATTGCCAATTCCTCAGCAGCTGTGACCGGGACAAATTACTGTATGTCTGAGATCCTGGGCTGCCACCTGGAATGCCACAGAAGTGCCAGGTGATGCTCTCCTGTGTCTTTCCTGGGAGAAGCTCCTTTGGTTTCCAGCAGCTCTCCTTCTGTTTAAGCCATTTGCAATACTCCATACGCTATTGAGCCAGTGCCTTGCTGCAGCATGAGCAGATCTTCTGTGTGTCAAACTTCATGGGGAGATGCTGTGACAGCTCCCTGCCTGCCAAGCCTCCTGCTGAAGCTTATTGGAGAAATATTGTGCTCCCTTCAAATGGGTGGCATTGTAACATTGGCTTGCTCATTGAAACAGCATTTGGGTCTGGGCAGAGTGAAAGTGTTGATTTCCTTTCAGTAGAAGGGAAAAAAACTTGAAGGGTGCCTTCTGCACAAACAGTGGTCTTAGGCAGAGCTGCAATTTCCAGGACTGAGTCAACTAACTTTTGAATTTTAATGGCCATGATAGCTACTTCTCCCTCTGCTATTCCCTGTCCCAATTAGATCCAAAAGGAATTTTACCTCTCTTCTAACCATACCCTAAATCGTCGTTGCCTTGTCTAGGCTTTTTTTAGCACAACAAGAAATGAGTTGGAATCTAAATGCCTCTTGCATATCACCAAAAATACCTTTTTCCCTCTGGCTGTTTGCAAAATGCCTTTAGGTCCCCTCAGGGCTCTTCTGTATGAAGGGACAGCTGGTGTAGAACAATAGTGACTGATTTACACTGATCAATCCTCACATTACTGAGAGGCATCTGTCTTGTGCTAGGCACCCTGCAGTGTATCAGAGACATGCTGGTGGAAGATGTGTCTGCACTGTGTCCTGTCTCTCTTGCCAGCCTAGCTTCTCTCTAGGTCCTGGGGGGAAAAAGAACTAGGAAGAAATACTGTAAAAAAATTTAGTAGTGAGGAGTGCATTTCCTCTTCTTCACTTAGGTGGTAATGGATCATTGAGTCTGGTTTTCCAGGTTTTTTTTAGTTGTATGTGCTTCAGCAGCAATACTATTACTGCCAAACAGTCAAACTTAGTAACTGAAGTATTTTGTGCAGCCCAATTCACGCAAAGTTAGTTTAGTCCATATATTTGGTCCAAAATAGTCTGGGAGGTGCACATGCGGACCTGAGCAAGCAGTTTGGAGGGGTGGCTAACATCTAGTGAGAAAGGAGTGCTAATGAGCTAGGAGCAAATGCAGCTGAAGGATGTTAAGGACATGCTAATATCCTGATAGGGACATATGATGCTTTCAGATTTTGCTGGAGGGAAGGGCATAAACTCCTTTTGTAGAACCATGAAATGGTTGGGTTGGACAGGACCTTAAAGATCACCCAGTTTCAACACCCCTGCCATGGACATGGACATCTGCTAGACCAGGTTACTTGGAGCCCTATCCTCCTGGCCTCAAACACTTCTAGGGATGGGACATCCACAGCTTCTGTGGACAATCTATTCCACTATCTCACAAGTTTTTTTTTCCAGGAAGCCCTTAACAAAACAGAAGAGAGGATGGCCAAGCATGATATGTCCACCTGTTGCAGTCCGCCCTCCCTCTGCTTTTTCCTTGCTTTCACCTCCTCAGTGATGTAAACAGCCCCAGGAGAAGTCCCAGGCAGTGCAGCTCTGTGTTCCAGCCAGCAGTGTTGATTTTTCTGATGCACTGAACCTGTGCAGGTAACTAGGATGAGCCCTGACAGCCATCAGCTTTTACTGAGAGCAATCAAATAGCATTGCTATTGCTGACAAAAGAAAAGACAGTCACAAAAGGTGGCTGCAGGATAGATCTCCACTGCCCTGTCCTCCAGAGTGACAACAGGGAACAGTTTGTTTCGGTGGCTGTTACCTTCTTCTTACCTTGATAAGAAGCTCCAAACCTTGTTAATGTTTTGAATATTTCTGGGGGTGTGGTTAAAGCTTCCTTTTTGGTCTCTAAATAAGCTGCAGTGGATAACTTTATGAAGAAACAAGACTGCACTGATTCTTTCCATTTTCTTTGGTACAAGTGGAATGTGTGGTGAGAGCATGATCCAACAAGTGTTACTTTGGAAGACTCACCTACTGCCTGGGATTCAAGCAGTGCCCAGTCCCTTGCACTTCATGTGAGGGCAGTTAGTGCACGTGCATGGCAATTAGTGCTGCAAATGAAGTTGACACGGGTGTTTTCTGTCTCTTTAATGGCTTGCTTTTCTCCTCTGCCAAAAGAGCAACCGAGCAGTCTCAAAGGAACCTGCTGTCTTCTGATATTTAATTTGCTTCAGGCTTAGGTTGGCATCCTGCCTCTTTCTTCTGCTGCCATGCCTGGCCCACCTGCCTGCTCTGCTCCCAGTGCTGCAGAGGAAATGATCCCTATTTCTAGCAAATCAGGCCATGACTTGCCCATGTGCTGCACTTGGGCCTCACAAACATCCAGCACCATCTCTCCCTGTCGTGCTTTGTCACTCCTGGTTTCTGACCTCCTTTCAGCAGAACATTGGGCTGGTTTCTGACAAACTGCGCTGGCAAAGGAACCTGCTGGTGGGAAACTGCAGAGCAATTCTTCTGCTATCCATCCTCTTGAACTAGATATCACAGTGATGGGGGCCTTCAAATATCTGTGATATCCAGTGTTTATTTGTGACCAATGATGCTCTGGAGTGTATGCTGAGTATAGATGGCATGTGTATAAATCCCATATACATGGAGTTACTTGATGGGATTCTTAACCAACATTTTAACTGTTCCAGAAGATTTTTAAAATGAAACCAAATAGGAAGAGTCTGGCAAAAAAAAAACCTTTCAGTTGAGTACTCAATGATTATAGGAAAATTAAGGGATTAAAATACCAGAAGAGACCTACAAGTCACTGACAGTAGGAGGAAGGCACAGAAGTGTAGATGGAGCATGTTAAATTGATTATAAAGTTTTGGTGCAAGCCTTCCTGCATGGCTTTCCTCATTGCACCTGGTACCATGGACCATGCATCTTTGTTTGCTTTTTGAATGCTTGAAAAGTTAGATTTTTAGAGTGTCTCTTTATAGGAAGCTGATAGTTTGGGATTTATATTTTTGGGGTGGAATCTGGTTTTTTTTCCCTAGAAGCTGGACATGATTGTCCTGAATGGGAGTCTGTAGTAACCAGCTTTGCTTTAAGTGGATGCTATAGGCAAAAAAAAAGTTCAACATTAGTCCCTGTAAAATTGTCTTAGAGAACCCATCTACTGGAGATAACACACTGGGTTAATGGTGTTACTTTGGGAGCCTTTTTTATGCACCACTGACTGCTGAGACAGTTCAAATGTGGGTCAGTTTTTCTTTCTTTCTAAGTAGAGTTTGCACAGACTAACATGCAAGCTGTTGCTTTCTAGAAAATATGGGTCAAGTGCTGTTTTGCTGAGGAAATCAGGAGTTTTTTTACTTAGCCAGCATTAATATTCAAGTGCTTCCTAACTTCCTGGTGCCCTACGCTGATGAATAACACACTTTCTGGAACAGAAGTGTGCATCGAGCCATGATTTGGTGTCATCAGGAGCACTGGCTTGTGTGATTCACAGAGGTGGATGGAGTTCATGAGCCCCATCATCCTGGCTGCCTTCAAACTGGCTTCAAAATCCATGACAAGCAGCTGCCCCAGGAGTGCTTGGTGACTTTTGGGAGGAGTAGGGACAGACAGGCAAAAACTGTGTGGGACAGGACTGCATTTTCCTCCTTGTGAAGTAATGAGCATGTGGAACACACTGTGGTTGAGGAGGTTGTGGGGGGTAGAATATTAACCATGGTGCAAATAATCCCGGAGGAGCACATTTATCCATGCTGGCACTTTGCATACGTGTCATGATGGAATTTTCAAAGAAGGCCCTAAACAAAACAGCCTTATGGAAGAACAAAACAGCATTGTCAGCAATGGCCAAGGAAGCTGTGCCAGCACCTCTTTCCATATCTGTGCTCTGAACTGGTTCCTGTTCTGGGGCTGTTGCATGCACAGATGTGTGTAAGCATCTGCCTTGAAAGTACAGAAAAGGGTGGCTGGGCTTTGTTTTCACTTAGCTATGTTTCCTAAAAGTTACTACTTTTTTTTGTTACGTTTTTGGTTTTTTTTGTTTTCAAACCAGAATAACTTGTCCTAAGGGAACAGTGTATGGCATAGCAAGATTTCTTTTTGTGAAGCTGCCTTTGTGAGCATTCCCTTGCTTTGAGACTGGGAGGCTGCATTACAGCCCTTTGCAGTGATCATGTGTCTAATCCAAGCTTTGGGGCTGGCTCAGCCCCCTGAGCCAGCAGGATCCTTCTCTGTGCTGAGGTGTTTGAGGAGTGTGATTAACATGGTGGTCTGATCCTCCTCGATGAGCATGCACAGAGTTTGTCTGTCCTGATCATGGTGAGTTAATGGTGCCAGAAGAAAGTGGTTTGATATGTTGGTGTGTGTCTCATATTTGCCACAGTGAATTTATGGGGCAGCTGGCTTGAGCCATCTACCTTGTAGTACAAAGGGAACAGTTATGGTTTCCTGAGGTCCTTGGCATTCCAGCCTCAGTAATGAGGGAGCTTAGGAGAGGTCTGAGGGAGGACTAAAACCTTCTTGCATCCTACTGGATTGGTTAAAATGTGAAATGAAGTTTCCAAAGCTTTTCTTTCCTGTAGTGCCTTGGCTCACAACATGGGATGCCTCAGGCATCTGAAAGTTCCCAAGTGGGTCTTGTGAATTTAGACATTTAAAATCTTCCTGAAGAGCATTTTTCATTGACTAAACAGTGTGACTGCCTCCTCTTGCCTCTAGCCATTTCTACAGAATAAATAATAAGCTTGTGGGCTTCTGTATTTCCTACTGTTCAGTCCAACTTTTGAATGTAGCTGCACTTGAACAGGCATGAGCTGCCTGACCACTCCTGCATACCACAGCATGCTGATTACTGATGTGATCTGCAGTGGAAATTGGTGTGGCAGAGCAGAAAAGGTTCTCACAGTGCCTTTGACTAAACTCGGAACAGCAGACTTCTGCTAGGAATTAAAGAAAATGCAGTAGACTTGGAGGCTTGGTGTCTGTTTGGTTTTGTTATTCGTGGGAATACAACTTTAAATTTGAATGTGGGGGAGCAAAAGGGAAGAGATTACTATTGACAACTCTTTGTGTGTTGGACTGAAGAGGAAGGGCTGGGTCTGTGGGGTGCAGGTAAAGGGCAAACACTGAGAGGTGCCAATGGTTTCCCTACAGCTTCCTTGCTGAGTTCTGTGTCTGCAGTCCTGCCTGCCTGTGCTCCTCTGTTCTCCACCCCTCCTGTGCCATCCATGGAAAGAGAAGGCAGTGGCAGCCCACTGCTGAGAAGAAGTGAGATATGTGGGATGGTGGAGTTAGGTCTGTGGGACCCTGGGAAGGGGGACGAAAATAGTATGCAAAAGAGAGAGTGTGGGTGAGGAGACAGTAAACACCTTGCTGGGATGGAGGAGGCTTGTGGGCCTGTATGGAGATGGCAAGGCCAGCAGCCTGAGAGAGAATCCAGGAGGATCAGGGAGATGGTGCACGGAGCTGAGGAGAGGCAGCCGTGAGGTATCATTTAGAGTTGTTATTTTCAGAGTAAACTTGTTTCTGTTCTTTTGAAAACAAGTATTAGTGTAATAATCTGGACCAGATAAACCGATTCTTTAATTTTCTTCTCTCCCTTGAATAAAGGAAAACACTATAAAGAAGGTACAGTTAAAAGGAATTTTGAAGTGTTATCTGTTGCCTGCTGAGCAAAATCTCATGAGCTAGCTGAATTAGCAGTCTGGTAGTGTGCTGTGTAGGATGCAGGGAGGTGCAGAGTCTTGGCTGTGGCACCACAATGGGCAAAGAGTGCCCAAGACCTCCTGCTCTCTTGGAAGGGAACTGTGGATTTATGACAACAGGCTGAGTGGGTAATGATTGCTCAATATTGTATGAAGGAGGATTCAAAAAGAGGGTGAAGGGAGAAGAGGACAAGGGGCTGAATGAAAGAAACAAACACTCTGAAAATGAGACCCAAAATGTCTTGTCATAGATCTTATATTGGGACTAACACAGAAATTTCCTGGCATGCACGTGCTTGTCCTTTTTTCACATATGACTTCTCCGTAACAAACATCTCTCAGCTGGGACTGACAATGGAAAAATTGTAGGAAACTTTCACTAAACAACTTGGTGGTAGGGCTACCTCCTGTTTTGAGCTTTTCTGTTTTAAAGGAACCATCTGCTGATAACTGTAAACACAGCAGACTGCTAGCAAGCTTAATCATCCAAGGGTCAGTATCCATCTAACGCATGCTGCTGGCAGGCCCTCATGCCCTGTCTTTGTGTTGCTGCCACCACCTCTTCTTCCAGTCTCTGAGCCTCTGGAATTGGACAGAGTTACCTTTGCAGATCAAAGCTTCCCACAGTGTGGTGGTGGTGTCCTCTTGCCCGTGCAGAATTGCCAGGAGCAGGCAGACCCAGGAGTACGTGCAGCTGGTGTGTCACTTGAGGTGCAGTCACGCTGGATGTTAGTGTGGCTCTGGGAGTGAGTCAGCCCAGCAGCTGAGCAGGTGTATTTCAGTTTCTCTTTGCAGGGTGTTTTCCATGTCTAATCATGTCAGAAAACCTTCAGCAGGCAAAGCAAAGCACTCTGCAGAATCCTTTTTGCTCTGCTTGCCCTTGCCCAGCAGCATAGATTGTAGTTATGTAGGTAGTTACGTGCAGAAGTGTTACTTGGAGGGGATTGGATCTTGTGTTAAAGCAAGTCCTGACTGTGGGGTCTTGTGGCTTTGCATAGGGTAGGCTTCACACAGCTTTCTTTCCAAGCTTTTGTTGAAGTCATGTTTTGTCTGTTGAGGCCTCTTCCAGGAGGAGCAGGTGGAGGCTGCCAGGGCTAGATGGAGGGAAACAGAGCTGCTGAGGATGAAGGAGTAACAACTTAGTTCATTAAGACAGGGAGCTCTGAAGGGGTCTGTTGGAGGAAGTGCTGGTCAGGGATGTACTTACCAGATGTGATTTCTCCTCAGCAGAAGAGAAATCTTCTAGCCTGGTTTAATGCACACTATGGACCTGCACAGCCTGGCACAGTCACCAAAATAAGCATTTGCTGTGGCAGAACAAATATTTTTGTGGCATTTGGAGACCCAAATCTGGGAACTGACTGGATTTGAAATTACCTGAGGAAGGGGGTAGAAGGATAGTTTGAGATGATACAGGGGGAGACAGGACACATAGCCTGCTTGTTGGTACTTGTGTGTGTGAAATTGTGTTTGAGTTCAGTGTGAGAGAAACTGGCCAGAACACAGCTCTTCAGGTGGTTATATATGGTTTAATGTATCGAACTAATAGGATCTGACCTGGATTGCATCAGAGTAAAAGAGGGAAAGCAGTTAACACTTCCTCTGTTAACAGGCAGGCCAGATTATAGGCCTTGAGAAGGCCCGAGTCCTCATGCATGTCTTTAATTTAAGCCCTGCTCTCTAGCAACTCATTTTAATTTATCAATTTCATCTTCGTTAAACTGATGAGGAAATTAATGCATGTTTATAGAGTCCATGCCACAAGTGATATGAGGAGCAGCTGGTTAATATTAGCAAAGTTTTCCTGAAGATGAGGAGTGGTATTCAAGTGCTGTTCTGACTGTACCATGATTACTCTTGAAAGAAAAATGCTGTTTTAAAGAATGCTTTTGTCCCCTTCATCATTGTCCTTACAGTCACCTTGAAATATCTATAGCCATATATTGACCCATTGTCCAGTTAATACAGAATCACAAAAGCAGAGGTGTGTATCCCTACAACCTAAAGAGAGATGTATGTCAGGTGAATGAAGCCTGGAGAGAGCCAAGCTAAGAAGTGTGCAGAGCAAAGTGACTCAGATGGCAGAATGCCCCAAAGGAAGCTTTCAACAAGGGTGATTCATTAGCAGTCAAAGAGTCCTTTTTCTTTTCCTGCTCTGCTATATTTACATTTTGAAATCTGTGCACATCTCATGGAGACAGCCTTCCTAGCTAAAGTGTTGTTCTAAATGGGAGAAGATTTTGTGCTTTATGTTTGATAGGCTCTTAGGCTTGGAATACAAGCAAAGCTTTCTTTAGGGAGATACTTGCATGTAGTCTGTAAGGCGTTAGTAAAATCTTGTGCTGATAGCACTGCAGTGGTTTGGGCTGTGATTTCAATCTGCCTAAGGAGGACACCCAAATTCTAGGCCTGGATTAGTGCAAAAAGGAGAGACCTTGAATTTGTCAGGTAATCCGCACACATTCTGGCTTTTTCAGAATGTGCTAAAGCATCATTATACCTGTGAATCCTTTTGCATCAAGAAATCTCACTGAAACCACGGTAAAGGTCTTACCAAGGGGTTATGCACAGTTGTGTGAGCCACATGAACTACTGAGACCCCCTCTGTGGCCCTGCAGAAGAGTGTCTGTCCAGCAGCATCCAAAGGGAGTGTGATTTCTGTGCAGCACTCCCAGCGGTGTGCTGTGTCATGATTGCAAGGCTCATGCTGTTAATGTGTGAATACGATGAGGTTTCCTGCATCAGTGTTGTGCTGGTAACAGCTGCCAGCTCCTGAATCAGTTAAAGCCAGGCACGATGTGGGCAGACTGGTAGCTGTGATTTACAGGGCTCTGCTGGATTAGAAAGCCTGTTGTCTATCAACACATTGTCCAGGCAGCACAATAGGGCAAGGTAAGCACTGGAAAAGCAAGGTCAAAGAGCTGACAATACCATATTGTATTGTGTGACCCTGAGCAAGTGGTTTACATGCCTTGCTTCTGCTATTCTGAGTGAAACCAGAATAGTGCTTGCATTTAGAAAAAATGCTTTATGGTCTGTGGGTGGAAAGCATTCATCTGAGTATGAAGTATTTCTGTTGTAGAAAGAGATAGTCTCCCTTTCCATAGTTTTCCCATTCCCAGACCTGGTTTTCGGGGAGATCAGATGCACTGTTTCCTTTTGAAGATGAAAATCTCTTTGTAGGTGTTCTGTACTTCATTCATCGCAGTCCATCTGGAAATGCATTTTAGAACAATCCATTTTGTTTGTGGCTTTGGCTGGATTTGCATTCTTCAAATAGCAGAGTGTGGTTTGGGCTTAATATGGGATATATGGCCTTTTTGGCTTGGTTTCAGTACAGGCTGGGGAGGACTTCTCTTTAGGTTTGTAAGGCACTATAAAAACACGAGGTATCTAGAAGCAGAAGCTGACATGGCTGCTCACTTACAAGCAGCCTATATGGTCTAATTTGGTGGTCTCAGGCAGACAAAAAAAAAAAAAAGAGAGTGCCTTGTAGAGGATCCCAGCAGATAAAAAAGATTTGTAGTGAAGGATCAGTTACTGATTCAGGTTGCTCCTTGAAGTGGTCTCCTGTTCAGTATTGGTACAGTGGATTGTCAGATTTCACAGCACTGTTTTCTTGCTCCTGCTAGTTCATGACCTTTCTCCAAATTCATAAGCTGTGGCCCAGTCTGCCAGTCTGTATGGAAACGGCACATGTACCTGCCAGGTGAGCCAGCACCTTGTCTTTCTAGGCAACCTGGTGCCTAGAAGAATTGCAAGAATTTAAGCCTGTTAAGCCACAAACTCTCTTAGAAGGTTGGGGTTTTTTGCCCTTCAATGGGACAGGACCAGATATTATTATTAACCTCTCCACCTACCTCCCAGCTAGCTTTCCACTGAGTGTCTGCATTTTTAGATTCTGTCTGTCTGCGGTCCAGCCCCAAGACAGTTAATTTTAATAAATAAATAATGATAAAAATAGTCTCTGAGGACTTGGCAGGCAGCAGGCCAGGGAATCTGGGCAAGTCGCCAGCAACTCTTCCACTTGAAATCTAATGTTAACTCAGACTGTGACACTCACATTGGTCTGTTCAGATCCTTTGGAAAGTGCCTTTCCCTCCCCCACCTCCGATGGAACACTGTGCCTGCTGCTCAGTGGTGTGGGCTCCAGGGTTTTGGTGGGAGCATGGGACTCTCAGCCCAGCAGTGTGGGGAACATGCAGCTGGAGCAAAACGCTGCAGAGTCAGTGCTCCCCTGAACCAAGGTGGGGGCATCAACTCGGGAAAAACTTGTAAGTGCCAAAACTGCAGAAGAGCCTCAGCTGGAGCAAGTGGGTCGGCCACAAGATGCAAGGAAGGAGGAGGAAGGCAGCCTCTGTGCGTTCTGGCACTTGCAGTGCCAACTGCTCAGCCTGTTCAGTCTGCTTTGATTTTTCAGCCAACACAGCAATGGGCTCCATTTTAATCCCCAGGGTGACTTAACCATTGTGTGATGTCCCACACCAATCTACAAGTTCTATCTTAGGATAGGAGCTGTCACACCTCATGCCTTTATATATATTCCCATTTCCTACCATGCCATATATTCACAGCACAGAGTACCAGGACCTGAAAGAAATCCATCTGAATCCTGGGCAGACAGTTACCTCTATCAAGAATGTGTGGGAAAGTATGTATCCAAGAAAGTGCATGCCCTCTGGTGAGAAACAGCCTGCCAGCAGGTGGGAAGGTTTAGAGTAAAAGAGTTTAGTTTTCCTCCTTTAAGGAGAAGGGAAGGGGCTTGGAAGAGCAAAGCTGTTTGGACATACCAGAACACAACAATCGGCACAGTTCTTGCACTATCATGCCTACAATAGAGAAGTCAAAAGTACAAATGCAAACTTGTGCCTTCTCAGCCAACCCTGCCAAAAACACTCCCCAAACCAGCCCTGCTTTGCTCAAGTTGGTTGAGAGCTATTTTAAACCCACCAAAACGTTCAGACTTGCTCCTCTGTAGGCATGTTCCTGAAAGAGTGTTCACAGTAGGAACGAATGGCAACCAAGTTTAACTCTAGCTCCCACGGGCTTTAAAAATCCTCAGTGTGGGATAAGCAAACATCCCCAGATAGGTACACTCCTGCTGCACTGGTATGGGCATGGAAATTCCAGCAAAGGCTGGTTTGGGGCATGGTACATTTGTTTCACTGACAAGGTTGGGCACAGTATCTCTTTTTTCTCCCTTAGCTTTATTGTCTGTATAAATAATGTTTGGCCTTGAGAACTGGCAAGGTAGCAAAGATAAATGCACTTTCTAGATTTCCTATCATGCAAGGCAGTCCCTGGGGATGTGTCTGTCAATGGTCTCAACTGGAGCTGGGAGAGTAAAATAAAGCTGTTTGCAGCTGGGGGTAGGTGGTCAGAAGAATCCAAAGAACTTCTGCCTCCAACACCAGGGACAGTCTCAGGTGATACAGGATAATGAGGGAGAGGAAATCCCTTTAGATATCTGAGATGTCTATTCCATTTGGGGCCATCGAGGGGGTGCACATTGTTTCTGAGGGAGGCAGCGTGGTAAACTGGGAACTACCATGACACCAACCCATTTGTCCAGGGCTCTGGCTGCAGGAATGCAAGATGGGAGCTGTCACAGCTATGATGGGTCAAAGGATCTGTAGGAGAGGGACACTGAGAACATCCATGGAAAATTGTGGTTCAGCACAGACTAGGATTACAGTTCTATTTATTTGTAGGTTTATTTTTTTTCCCTAACCATGCATTAGGAAACCCATCATGCCCACTTCCATTGATTTAGCCACTGTTTTTTTAAAAGCCTGCCAATCCATGGAGGGGGCTAAAGTGAACTCTGGGTGAAACTTTAGGGCTTGATCTTTCTAAGGCAAATGAATCACCCTGAAGCAGCCTTTAAGATTCAGCAATCTTAAGTGATGTGTGGGGAAAAGCTGGTAAGCAAAAGGCCTCTGGGATGCCTGTAGTGTCAGCTATGAGATTTAGGGAGGGAATTCACCCTGGAAGCACCATTCCTGTGAGGAGAAGATGCAGAGAGAAAATCAGTGGCCTTCGCTGCATCCCTGGAGTCTTTCAGCTGTTGGGAACTCCATGCCCCTTTGCAGGGTGATAAAAAATAAGGGTTAATTTTGAGGGCCTTTGTAAATGCTCTTCTCGAGGGAGAGTCCTCAGTTTCTATGACAAAGCTGAAGTGACAGGACAAGGCTCTGTCTTTTCCCCTGTCACCAGATGTACATACTACATCAGTGAAAAAGTGAGATGATCGTCAGGGTTTCATCATAGTATTGATGGGATGAGTAAATTTAAAGGAGCAAGCTCAGACAGCTCAGAGCTCTGACTGCGTCTCATCTCAGGGAGTCTTTGTCCACAGCAAAAATTTCTTTCTTGGTAGCATTATTGGACTAATTTGTCTGATTTGTCACAGAAATACATTAAGTTGAATAACTCTGGTCATGGCCTGTGACCCTGCATAACCTGGGATATAATGGATTTCCTTTGGTTCATCAGACATCAGAAAGGAAATATGTAAAAACAAATTCTCAGAAGACTGAAGTACTTTTTGTAACTGTGTGCTGTAGCAGCTCACCTGGTATTAACGTGGACATAGGACAGCTCTGCATTAAGACAGTTGGTTCATTTCAGTTATTTAATAGTCAAGTACTCAGATCCTGCTGCAGTGACTGCTTAACTTAATAGTTCATTGACTTTGGAGGGTCTGGGATAATGCTGATAATATCTACTTACAGCTTCTATTCCCTGCATAGTTGGAATTAAATGTTTTGTGTAGGTGTGGGAAGAAGGGCTGGGTGAGTTTTTATACCCAAAGGTATAAGACAGTTATAGAAGTGGGAATCATAGGAGTAGTTCTGCTGATTCTGTGAAGTCTGTCTTGTCTATATGGGCTTTAAATAAACATACCCCTATTCTAGGAAAGGATGGAGAGGAGCTCCTGCCAGGTCAGCGTGAGGGGTGGTGACTCTGAGATCAGCAGACTGTCAAGTTGAAGGCAAAGCAGGCAAAATAATTACATCTTGGCAAAAAAGTGTAATTAGGAAAGAAAGGCCATGGCTTAGATGGCTGAGCACCCCTCCCCCTGCCATCTCTCCCAGCCCTTTTGGATGGTGCTCCTTGGAGATATCCACAGAGCAGCCCCCACTTGAGTTACCTCTTTACAAGGAGACACTTGTGAGAAGACAAGAAGTGACAGCTTGTTCTGAGTTAAGGTCCCCAGGCTCAGGGAGGCACAGCTTGCAGCTCATGGCAGTGATGAAGGGCCAGTTAGTCCCTGGGATAACCCATGAAAACCAGTGCCCTGCTCTGGGGTCCTTTGCTGTTTCAGAAATGGTGGTGATCGGCTACCTTTGCTGCCACCTTCACCAAGCCACATCATCACTGCCAAGAAAAAAACTTCAAAGCCTTTGGCAAAGGCTTTTCAGCTGTGACCAACAGCAACTGTGCATTTCCACTGACAGATCCCGTGTTATTTTCTTGATGAAGTTGCCACCAAATTTCTCTGTTGATTCAGATAATTTTTTGGTTTTTTTCTAATCTTTTTACCACCTTTCCTTCTAAGAGACTGGTCTGTTCTTTCAGCCTCTTTGCCAAGCCATTGCTGCATACAGGGAGAAGGGATTGTGTTTGCTATGTTCTATCACTATTTATTGTTGGTCTGTTTCCAGTATCTCTGACTGCATCCCTGTAAAGAAATCTCTTTTGTTAGTGTTCATCACCTCTGCTTTCATTGTCAATTTTCCCTCATTCTGTCTTTCGTGTCCCAGTGTGTCATCCTGATACCTCTAGCCACCCGCTTTCTGCATTACTGGATTCACTTCTCCTGACTCTCTCTCTGTATGTATCTATCTAAACTATCTTCTGAATGTCCACAAGGAGTAGGGAAGACACTGGAGATTTCAGACAAACAGTTGTGGTTTGCAGACCACTGTTTCTTACAGTGGACAGGAATATGGGATAAGACTCTGATTCCTGTGCTGGCTGTCACTAAACCTCTGATTTGCAGTGGGTTCATCATTGCTCTAGGGTGTAAAATGAGGAAAATTGTAAAACACTTTTCCTACTAGTAGTGAGTTCCTCAACATTTGGGCAAAGAGTGTGTTTTATCTCACGGAATGCTGGCAGCAGTGCCTATGGGCCTGTTGAGCTTAGAAAAGCATGGACTTTGAAAAACATAAAATATTGGCATAATGAAGAAGGCAACTAGACTGCTGCAGCAGCTGAGCCTAGATCCTAGCACTAGATTCGTAAATTAATGATATTATACTAGTGAAATAATCTCAGAGAGTTGCTGAGAATCTCTGAAGATGTTCTTGAATGTTGCAATTAAAGCTGTTTACCTTTCATTTACTTGTTTAAGTTGTGTGAAACATGAAAGAGCGTGTCTGGAGAACCATACCTTTAGCTATGGGGTAATGTTTGAATGTTTAAAAATAAAGTAGCTTTTAAAAATCATGTTGAGGTAAACAAAAAAGTGTTCCAGTAATCTGTTGCTGGTTTCTCTGTGTGTCAAATTTGCTGTTGTTTTAAATTCAGCTTGGCTGCTTTTACTCCCAAATTTTTGCCTTTTTTGCTCTCTGTTAAAAATTTCCTCCTTCAATTCATCTTCCCATTGTGAAATGAGTTGGGAAGTCCATGCTCCAAAGGATTATGCTGCACAATGTTTCCATCTTGTGCCAGTGCTCATAATTGAATATTTGAGGTAGTGTTAGCTTTTACAGAAAAATGAGATTTATTTTGGTAACCTAACCCTTGCTGCATAGGAATTTCCTAAACACATTTTTTATAAACATTGTCAGTGTTTGGTGAAGTTTATGTACCTTCCCTTCAGCTGATTTGCTTTGCAGTGAACAAGGAGGGAAATTGGATGAGGCTTTTCTGTCTATGGCCCTAACATTGGCTGAGTACCTTCCCATTTTCCCTTTATTTTCCATTGTTCCACTTTATTTTCCAAATTTATTTTCTGTGTTTGTAATCAAGTAACAATATTGACTGACTGAGACACTGTTAATTTAAATTTAAATTACCTGTAAAGGGTAAATTAGTTGAAGAGTATTCTTAGATCCTCTGATAAACAGTAGAGTGGCAGGTTTCTCTAGAATGTCTGAAAGTCTTTTATCTTTAATTTCTTCACTGTTGGTGACTTATAGCTATTTGCCTTTCTGCTATCAGGTGGTGTGGTTGGTGGTGCTGCACAAACATTGCATGGAAGGGTCAGGAGGCTACAGTCCTCTAAACCCATAATTGAGAACTAAATTTTTGCTGGCAGCACTTCACCTCTGTCAGTGGAAAGATAGGGAATTCCTGCTGGTTTACAGGATGGCTTGTTCATTCTTAGCCTTGTAGGAGAAAGTTAATAATAAACTACTTTATTGTAGTATTCTGTGTAACTTTTGCCTTCCATATCTCCCGTGTTGAAAAAAAAATAAATTTGTAATTATATTTATCAACATTGTTATGTGACCTTAATATAGCAGTAGAAACATACACCAGGAAATAAATATAGGCTAAGTTTGATCAGCCTAAAATAAATGGATGGGAGTCCCTGGTATTAGTATAGTTTCTGCAAATAAAAAGCGTCAGGCACCCAAAGAAACCTTTCCTTTGTGTATAAAGTCTGATCTGAATATATTTGTATAGGTTATAGGCAGATGTGAGGCTCCACCTGAAACTAATGAACTTGCAGAAAGCTTTACACAGACAAGGCCTGTGCAGATGCTGTGCAACCTCTTTCACTTTCTTAAGCCAGGGCATCTTGCATGGGCTGAGGAACTGAATATCCACGGAGCTATTTCAGACTTACTCGGATGCATTATGCAAATGGGATCAAGTTCCCTCTTGAAACCATTAGGATTCTTTCCATTGCCTTTGTAGGAAATTGGGCTACCCTGCAGAGCAGAAAAGCTTCTGTTGACAGTTCCACCCTTTACTATTTCTGAGATTCATTAGTTTTCCCAAAGGAGTGGTATGCTTAAATGGAGATGGAAATTTGGAACTCTGCTGAATACCGCAGGTGCCATTTCCCAATTTGGAGCTCCTGGGCTTGGCTCTATCTCTAAATGGTTGCACATGGATGTAAGTCTACCTTAACTGTCCATTCTATAATAATCTCTGCCAAAGCAGGCTGACCTTTGGGACCTTCACCTAAAACTACCTATTTAACAAGGGTTTTTTTCAGAAGAAAAGCATTTATCAGTAGTGAAGAACTGTCAATAGAACTGAATTTACAGGCTTTGGGTAGTGTCTAGTGTGTTTTATTACCTTTGAGTTATAACTGACAAATACAGCTGTTGTGGTTTGTGCCATTTTAATTACTAAGGGTAGGAATAGGAATATTTTAAACTCGAAGTATGAAAATAAATGAGGAAATCTAGGCTTACCAGAAGTACTCTTTATGGAAACCTCTCAATATCATATCAGAATCTGTCCTACAAGCAAGATATTCTAATACAGTTGCATTTCTTTCTGGAAAAAGAGTGATGCAAAGGTGGAAGCTGGTTGTTGGTTCAAGATTAAATTGGATGAAAGTCTTGGGAACTTACAGGATTACACCCCAGAATGGAATCAGGAGCTCAAATGTAGGCAACATGGGCTCCTTCTAGAAGGAAAGTTGCCGTATGATGCAAACAAGCAATGGCGTGCTGAAAAGAAGCTTACAGAATTTTCTTGTATTCAAATATGTAATTAAGAGGATGCATTTAGGCCCTTGCCCCAGTGTGAATCCCTGTGAAGGGATTTTAAACATACTAATAGTTTTTAGTAAACTAAAAGTGTTTCTAAGCTCTTTTCTGTAGATCAAGGCAAGGCTGCTGAAGAGCCAAAGCAACATGAGGTTTCTTGGAATACTGAAATCTCTCTTCAGTGACTTCTTGCAAGTCTTTCAGAATAGCTTCTTGTTTATGTCAATGGTTTTGTACCAGGCACTTTTCCTTAAACTTTGCTTGTTGATTATCTCTAGTTACCAGGGAAACCAGCTAGGCTGCTATCAACCTAAGGTATTCTAGATGAGGCCATGATAACTTGTGTGCAAAACAATATTTTCATCTTCTAGTTCTGTCCCCTGGGACAAACTCCCAAATGCATGTACAGAACTTCATGAACTCTTTGAGACAAATATTTTTAAACTTTCTCTGCTGGGGGAGGAGTAGTTCCTAAATTTTATAGTTGGCAAATTGCTATTCTTCTGACTGCAAGATTAGGTGAGAATTTTATCCAAGTACCTCATTGCAATCAGTTTGAGAAGTTTTATTTTTTTCTTTTATAGATATGAAATTGGACACAATGTATCTATCCATTTTGAACTGAAGTGTTTAGAAAATTGTGGAAGTCCATGGTCACATTAAAAGGGAAAGTTGCTTTTGGCTGTGAGACATGTTAGGCTTGGCTTATACCTGGGATTTCTAGCAGCTGAGTATTTATTTTGAAGTATGATGATGGCTTATATCAACATGACTCTTAGCTTGTATTCAGTTGTGTGACAGCATGCAGTACCATTTACAGAGACTTGTGGTTTTCTACATAAATAAAATGTTCTAAGTGTTCTCATAGTAATGTAGTTTCATCCATGCTAAGGAAGTGGCACTGTTTTCCATGAGTGTTTGAGGTAGATACATACCACACCAGGACGTTAGCAAGGCTTTTGTTTCAGGCTGTTGGATTTTCAGAGTTTTTGTTTCAGGAGCAACTATGTGACTCTGTTACATTCAAACCTCCGGTGACCCTCTCATGTGATGAGAGAAGTGATTGATGAAACTGCCAGAAAATTGTTTGTCATGCCTTTGGGCTGACAACCTGTGCTCTGGGCATTAGAGCAGGGGTGCTTCTCTCAGTGTTGGTCAGAGGCATTTTCTTAAAAGCCCCATTTGCTGTCAGGAGAAGGCCTGCTGTAGAACACTTAAAGAAGTGGCTGAAACCCCCTTCTTACTGAGTTAGTTATATTGGAGAGGTCATTGGGGTAACAGAATAATGGAAAGTATCACACATAATGCCTGCCTGTTAAAAATCGGGAGAGGGGAGTGGGAATTATTGGAAGTGTAGATCCATCAAGCTTCAGTTCCTGGAAAAATCTGAAAGAAGTAACAGCAGAGCGTGCAAGCAGCTGGGTCATAACATAGAGATGAAGAAGAGCCAAAGTAGCTTTGCTGAGAACAAATGGCATCCAAACTGTCACGTTTCCTTCTGCAAATGCAGTAAAAGAAATTATAATAATAGTAAAGTTTTGTGTCTTGTGAGTCAGCTTCTGACTCTGTCTCATACAACAATCTTGGATGTAAACAGTATCTAGAGTGTATTTTTCCAGATGATGTCAAACAAGAGACAAAAATGATTGTCTGAGTGCAGTTGTAAAGGATTCACTATTGAAGAATGCACTGGGTGAGATTCTGTAGGTTTTTTTTTTTTTTCCTGGAACTGCTTCTACTCAGTGCTTAGCAGAAGAGATAGAGCTATCAAGTGTGTAAATTACCAAATCCCTGGAAGAACTCTAAGTCTATCAGTACTGGTGGTGATCCAGCAAACCTCTCCTTGAATCTGAGCTGTTTCCTCTGGCCTCTATCTATGAGGCTAGAAATAAAATCCAAACTGGTTGTAGTCAGTGACGATTATCTGTTGATCTTGTCCCAGAAGTGGAGTGGAAATTTGAAGCCGAGGTTAGGCAGAGCTGCCTTCTAACAGGAACTAAGGTGACCTGAAGGTTACAGAGCTTTTCAGTCAGCCCATGCCTTCCCCATATCACCCCAGCAGGCTGTAGTGTCTGACTGACCCAACAGACATCCCACCTCATGAGAAAGGGCCCATCAAACAAGCTACCTCAGCAGATAAAGAAATAAAACTCAGGCACATATCTGGTCCTTAAATTTTGATGATTTTTTTTTTTTGGTTCCAAGTTGTTTGGTTTTGTTAAACAGAGGGATTTTCTTTTAGTCTGTAGCTGGGCTGGACAGCGTGCCTTAGTTAAAGTGATACAGGCATCATAGCATGGGCTGTTGGAAGCAATTACCATTTACAGCCACTGACAGTCACCCTTTCTGACAGTTTGATGCTTAAAGCTATAAATTCAGTAGGGACAGGAGAAACCAGTCAAATGCCATGCATTTCTTCACACCTTGTATGACAGGCTAGAAATAGCTCTTTGACATGCTGACTTTGTATTTGTCAATTTCCTCCAGCATTTGGGGAAAGCTTGGAACAACAAATATAGATGGGTAAATTAATTTTGTTCTAATTGCTTCCCCTCTAATTAGCGTACTGGAAAAAAGATGCTGGAAAAAATGCGAAACATGGATTTCTACGGGCTTCTTAAAGGATGCCCTTGGGATTCAGAGGACCAGCTTACAGATCAGGAGGTGGGATAAAGCATAAAATGTTAATATGAATAGTGTTGTGATACTTTTGGCCTGGCTTCCAAAGAGAATCAGGCTCTTTCCTTTCTCTTCTCTTCTTCACTGTAACTTTCAAATTGTTAGTAACTTCCGTTATTTTGAGCCTAATAGGACCCCGCTACAGTAGCAATTTCAGATAAAATAACATGGTTTTAGGCAGGGGGAGGACAAGACACCTCATGCATTAGTGCCCATTCAGAAAGATGGTAACAGTAAAAGGTTGACCTCTGCCATTTCTGGAGAATCCTCAGAGAAGAAAAAGGTTATAAATATCCCAACTGCAAAATAAAGGCTTCAATCAACAACTTAAGTAAATCTCAGTGAACCCAACAGTAAATCTATGGGAAACTATGTTTATTTCCCCTGTTGATGGGGAGATGGTTTGTTCTCTCCTTCTAGAATTTGGAACCTGAGAACCAGAACCTGGAACAGCTCTGGACCAACCCTGTGAATACAACCATGCTCCCAGCAGGCAGCTTCTTGGCTGCTGAGGATTTGCAGTGTCTGAAAGGTGTTTATGACCTGGCTCTGCTCCTTTTCAGCCATATAGAAGGAAAACCAGCAGAGGTGGCAGACTCTTTGCAATGCTGATCTGTGCATCCAGTTGATTTTAACTGGGCTTCTACGTGCTGCCTTCACTGCTGAATGCTTAAGCAGTAGTTGTATGTATTAAATCATACTTTGGTTGTTTCTCTTGAATTTAGTGGTGGAAATTGAGTACTCCTATATGTGGTGTCTTCATGCACCTGTTTGGTAACACAAACTGAGAGAATGAATATTGCAAAATTTAAGCTCCGTTTATGAAGTAGGGAAAAACAGATCCCACTTTCTGGGGGCAAGCAGAAGATGAGCTAGCAGTGTTTTTATTAATCTACAAAGAGATCTTTCCTTTGTATTAAAGAGGCAAAAATGAGTAATTCATACTGATGCTGTCTTAATGATGCTGTCTTGGCACTCAGACCGTTTCATCCTTCCAGTCAGTGGCAGAGCTGGAAAGAGTCCATCATTTCTGGACTCAGTTGCATATTGCTGCTATTAGTGGCTGCTAGCTCCTCTTATTAAGATTTCTAAATGTTGTGTTAGTGGAGTCTTGATAAATCATCCCTGAGTTCCAGCCACACCAGTTAAGCTGGAGCTTTTACATGTTTTCTTTAACATGTTTTCCTGAATGTCTCTTTCTTCACCTTGTATCATGAAGATTCCCTTTTTTATTTCAGGAAGCTTTGGGCTACTCAGAAAGAGTGCAGTGTGACTCTGCTAGTCAAGCAAAAAGTCTGTAATAGAGAATGAATCTATGTTTCCCACTATTGTCACCATGGCCTTCAGATCTTTCACATATGGACAAAATTTTCATCTCTTAAGATTTTTACTTTGGAAAATAATTCAGTTGACAAATGCTGCCTCTTTCAGGATGCTGAATTCCTGCTTGCATTTAGGTCTTGTTTTTCTCTGGATAAGGAAATTCTCATAGAGAAGCTTTGAGCTTAAGCAGCTTTGATAGAAATAAGAATTGAGCCTTCATGTTTGAATGGTGATCATACAGGTTCAGCTCTATATAAAATCCTTCTGAAGCAGAAACTTTGTTCCTTTAGCAGGAGTTGGTTTTCAAGCTGGAATGTCAATCTCACCTGGTAGAAAGGTGTGATTTCTGGAGTGACAACTCATTGTCAACTTTGAATCTGTTTGAATGGGGGTCAGTGAGACTCCTTTCTCTAAGGCACAGATGTGCTTTATGTTTGAGGGCTCAGTTACCAGGAAATTAATTATTTCTCCCTGTCTTGTATCCAGAATTAAGTGATATAAAGCAGGAAACAAAGTAGCTGAAAAACTTCATTGAGGAGCTGTATTCTCTCACCTACCAAAGCAATAAGAATTGGTAAATAGCACCTTGCTAAATAGTACTGATTTTGACTTAATCTTATCCAAGGCATTTTGATGTGCAAAACAAAAATGGTTGAAGAACGCATGTTGGGCAAGCTGGAAAAAAGCAACCTACCCCTTTGAAATAGATCTTATCATAAGTTTAAAGTAGAGCAGGTAATTTCTTTCACTTTCTTAATTTCATGATTGAATTTGATGTCCTAATGATCTGTCATTTTATAAGGGTGAAGAATCTGGTAACTGGAACCTCTGAGCTGCCCACATGGACAGACAGAGGCCTATCTGTGGTGCAGTGAGGTAGGCACTCCTGTATGCTCAGGTACTTACACTTTCCTTTGAAATCCAGAAGAAACACCAGCTCCAGTCCTTGATTCAAGGTCAATGAAAGCGTGATTAGTGTTGTTATCCTTAAGTGCACCCAATTTTTCCCTTTGTTTTTAGGTTTGATAGTAGCTTCAGCAAACTCTGCCTTTATAATGACTCTTTTGTTGTATAAGCAAATGAAGGATATTTCTGTCTCTCATATGGAGAATTAGTGGCAGTCCTTAAGGTATAAACTGTTCCACTGTAATACACTGTTGTTGCACATCAAAACATCCATGTATTTTGCACTTGCTTTGTATAAAATTGTAGATTTGGATTTGTAATGCAACACATTAGCTAAAGACCTTTCCTTGCCTTTTGTGGGTCATCAGTTATTATGCTTTTTTTAAGGAATTCCTTGCTGTACTTTCAGAATGTTCTCCTGAACACTTCAAATGAGGACAGAACAATCTCCACCAGCCGGCTAAGCAGCGCTCTTTTTCCAAGGTCCCTTCTAATATCTTCCTGATAACAGCACTTTCTCTGCCTTTGTGAGGAAAAGGTCACAGTGATGGAAACGGTGTGTTTGTTCTCTTGTTTCTAAGCTGTGCTATTCTTTCCTTCTTGTTGTTGCTGCTGACAAGATGGTTGCCAAGCCACTTTGTCATCACTCCTGTATCCTGACAGAACACAGGAGCTGTCCCAGATAACAGGAGAATACGTCCTTCCAGCAAAACCTGAGTGACTTTATCCAGTCCCGGATTTAAACAGACCTGACATACTCTGTCCCTGTTTACAAACTGGATGCTTCAACAGGACTCTGTCAGAGAAATAGCTGTGTCTCTCTTGCTGGCAAACAAATGTTTCATTTTGGAAAAACTAGAGCTCAATGCTGATGGCACAATCAGTAATGAATCTTGGTAAGGAGCCCATGCTGTTTATTGCTATCTTAAGCCTCTAATATTGCATTGTGCTGCATGTTGAAAGACAACAAACTAAACAGAAACTGTCTGCTGGGGCTGCTAGACTGAATTTGGGCAATATAATTTTGCATTGCATTATGTGTTTAGTTGCTCTAATTGTGGGAGGAAAAGGAAGAACAATGAGTGAATATAACAAACTACTGGCATCATTATCTTTTGTCTACATCCCTGTGCTACAGCCAATTACATTAATGCAAATGGTAAGAGCCTCCTTTGATGCTCTTATCAGTCTGCCTGCAGCTCCTGTGCCCTGATGACTCCCAGCAGTCCATCGAGAGGCACACTCTGTGTGTAGCTTATCCTTCAGTGAAGTCATGATGTCCTTCACAGTCTCCTTCCTTCATGCATATACATTAGTAAAGCACATCTGTTTTACTTACATGTGGATTCTGGGATTTGCTGGTTTGGTGTTTGGTAACTTAATGCTCAGTGGAAAAGTTGTTTCATAAACCTCCCTGGGTATCTCAGTCAGGACGACACGACTGAGATGCTGCTTCCATGCAGCGTGACTGATGCTCTACCTGATGCTCCAGGTGATTTTATGCTTACTCAGTCTCTCAGAGATGCTGCCTCCTTATGTACTGTTTCCAGTCTCAAAATTATAAGGTGATTTTAATGACACACTTGATCTTAGAGATTAATTTCTCTGGGAAACTATGGCAAGATGTGGTGTGTATCATCAGTCATGAGGCTTACACTTATTTGCTTCTGCTACTACTAACAAGGGAGCAGCTGTCTCTGAGGGAAGACAGACGGGCTTAAAACGTCTGAAGAAAATCTACTTTAGTTTTTTTACAGAGAAAATCTTAAAATTGAAATATCTGAGGCTACCTTTTTGGATCACATGTTAAGCATAACTCTTTCTCAAAACCTTGTCAAAATTCAACATCCAGTTGACTCAGGTTTCTAAAATTGTTTCAGAAGATTTTAGAGAGATTATCAAATAAGAAGATTTTCACTGGCAAAATGATGAGATAAATATAAATTGAAGGAGAGGAGAAAATAGTATTCAGTAATGCTTTTGCAGTGTTTTTTATCTTGCCGTCTCTTCAGAGTGATGTAAAGATCCATAGCACTAGAGATGAGTGGAGAGAGCTGCCTCTAGAAGATGAAGACTCATCACATGCTAATTATTGCCATCATTCATCAGAATTGCATGCTTCAGTCCTGATTTTTCAACAGCCTGTGCTATTGCAATAACCACATCCGTAGGGAGGAGAGCTGGGTGAACCTAGATGCTGTTCCAGGCACTTCAGATGTTTAATGTTTCTTGGAATGATACCTTGCACTGAGCTCTCCCACATCCATGAAAGTGTTTTAACCATGGGGCTGTGATGTCATGTTTTCCTTCTGCTCCCATGGTGCTTGCTTTCTGACTGCATTTAGGGAGTGCCTTCATCTAGATCAGCCAGATAGTGCAGGAAGGTGGGTACCATAATTGTAAATGTTCTTTAACTGAGTATGGCATCTTTCATTTTTCCTGGCTGAATAAACTGTTAATTAAAGCTGAGCAGGGACAGCATGACCTCCTTTTTGCTTGACACCTATGCCAAAGAAATCTTCAGAGTGAACCTCATGTTCAGTGCTCTGTCAGGCATCTCTCAGTCAGGGTCTCATGTCCAGCTACATGAAGACATCCAGTGCTCAGCTCATTCCAACACCTGTATCCTAGGGAGAAATGGGGACTTAGAGATGTTCATGTACAAAACTAACAGCGGGGTGTAGGTGACTCCCTGTTATGGCATGTGAGTCTGGAACACTTCTGAAACATCCAATTCTCCCTAAGTGACTGTGTCAGGAACCCAAACATCTGGTTCTCTACTTCAAGTTACCTGAGCTGGGGCTAAGATCTTATCAAATGTGCTGCTCTCCTCTAACATTAGAGAGGACAGATAAAGGAAACCTCTGCTAGAGATTACTTACTTGACTTCCCTACTTTATGGTGTCAGAGTCCTGAGGGACTTGGAAATCATGTGGAATAACCTAATACTTAGCATTAGTTAGGGAGGATCAGAAGGGGCAGAGGCTGACATGGCATTTCAGGAAGTCTGGGCTTCCAGGTATGAGTTTGCAGGTAGCTCTAAGCATCCCACAGCAGGCTGGCAGTGTGCAGTCTGAATGTCAGTTCTCTCCCTCTGAATGTTTTAGCACCTTGGCTTGTTTGCATCCATGCCTGGGGGAAAACCTGCTCCATCGCAGAGCTGAGTCCTCTCTAGCAGTGCCGTGGGTGGTGTGAGCTAGTGAGTAAGTGACACCACAGAAAGATGACACCTTCCTGCTACATGGCATGGAAACTCTGGCTTTGTGTTTCCAAACGGGCAGCAGCAAGGGACCTGTTGTTTGTCTCAAAATCAGCTGGGGAAAAGGAAGTTACTTTTGGTATGATAAGTGTGCTTATTGATTGTCTTCTACATCCAGATATTTTAAGTGGACTGTCCTACTCCTGTCCTAGACTATTCTGAGTTATGGATTCTGGGTGGCTGCAATAAAGACATTGCCTTTGGCTTAACTCTCTCTGTTACCAGTTGAGTTAGTGGATTGCTCTTAAAAACTGTGTTTTGCTGAGAAAAGAAATTAATTTTGTGCAGATCTTTGTTTTGTCTGACTAAATGAAAACCTACTGATTATAAAAGCTACATAGTTCCTTGGTAAAATGCTAGAATAAATTATGACTAGCCAAATGTCTGTGCATTTTGATAATATGGCTGTCTTCAAAAAGGCTTGATCTTTAGGGATAGCTGTGTGAATATGTGAATTACTATTTCTACTGGAAAATAAGGCCCTGTGTAATTAATTGGCAGTGTTTGTGTGTCAGAATGTGTGCTCTTTAACTTGCCAAGGTCTTGGATAACTATTGATTGTGGGTAGGTAGAAAACATCTTTCTATAAGTACAGCATAGTGGTTAATGATAAGGAATCTGAATTTTAAAAAAAGGAACAACAAGAATCATTTGTTCTGACCAACAGCCAGAAGATGGATTGCTCCGTGTCTATGAAGTCTTTAATAAAAAGGTAGCACTCCTGGAAATGTGATGGCAGACTTGGCTGTAGGGAGGCATTGGTGTTTTGCAGTGGAAAGTGTTATGCTTGTAACTCAGTGGTGCTGGGGTGAAGCTTGGAAGAAAGATGAGTGACGTGGCACTGCCCAGTAGCTGGCTGAGGGAAGGTCATGGTTTCCCTCCAAGCAGTGCCAAAGAGCAGCCTTTCTTTTCATCTGCTGGGAGCTGTGTGCCGAGGGCCAATAATGCCAGTTCCTCTTTCAGAGGATTTTGCAACCCTGTTAGAGAACTGAAAGGCTGTTGTTCTTGGATAAGATTTCTTTTGTGAAAAAGCAATTCCATGCAAGCTGAAGGTTGTTTTATCTGTCTAGTGGCAGGTCCCAGAGTCTGATTTCTGGCAGTGTAAAGAAGCCACCATCAAAGCTGCCCTGTTGGGCCCCAGGGAAACAAGCAGTAGTGGTCTCAGTCCTCAGCAGATGAGCAGGTGAGTGGTAGATCTGGAAAAGGCACTTGCTAAGCCAGTAAGGAATTTACCTAGAATCAGTCCAAGAGTCTTTTAAATACTTTGTGTCTTCTGCTATTGATTCACCTAAACAAGCTTTTCTTTTAGATCATGTACAAGGTGCTTGAGCCTTTGGTGTTTAGCTTGGTTATCTGCCTGGTGGAGTTACTGTCTTCCTGCATGTGGGTAATTTGGATGGCTCCTTGTGGGTGCTGAAGAACAGAAGTTGTTCCGCAAAGCTGCCTCCCTGAAAGTAAGTTATATTTACTTGATGATTCAGAGCTTTACATGGCACTAAGAGCAAGTGACTTAGAATGGGCTTGGAAAATAATTCCTTTCTGCTGGATTGGAATGTGTCTGGCTAACTTAGAATGTTCGCCTTGACATTAAAAGAGGAGTCACTCTACAGAGAAGAGAACTGATGCTTGGAAATGCAAAGGCGTTTTGAGCTTTTTCTGCTCTTTAGTAGCTCTGAGATCTGCATACACAGGCAAATGGCAACATTTGGCAAGCTTAAATACACAGATCGCTGTATATTTTCTTTTTACCCTCCCTTTATGTCTACTATGTGTTGTTTATACATGGCAACCACGTCAGTGAGGAGCAAGCTCTATGACTTGTGCGCAGGAGATGCGATAATAAAAAGAGTCCAGACTACCTTAGAAATCATTAATTTGGCTCTTTAGCTGCCTTTCAGTGTTGCAGTATCTCTGTGCTAACCCTGTGCTTAAAACCTAGTGATACCTGCTCGCTCTCCTTTCTTCCTTCCTTCCTTCCCCATTGCCCTTCCATAATGTGATGGATCATGAAAAATGGATCAGTGCAATTATTGCTGACATTCTTGCCTGAGACAGTGAAGGCCATATTCTTTCTGCTGCTTGAGGTTTCTCTGTCATCTTATGCTCTGATACAGAACTGGCACTAAACTGAGTGTTCATTTCATAATTTGTTGGGTTTAGCCTCGTTTCCATAGGAAACGAGCACACAAGATGAAGCTGCTTCGACATATATTTTCCTTCCTTCTTCTTTTCCTCTCCCTTTTTTAACCCACTGGCCAACCACAGCCAAATTCTATATGCTGGTAGAAGTCTTAACGATAATTGTGTTACTACAGATGAGCTTCTTCCTATGAACACTGAAAAATCTGCCCAGGGCAAAACCCTGGAACATGGTCCCAGCCATGGGAAGAGCTTTGCTGTGAGATAGCACTGAGCTGGAGTTGCAGATTCTCAGGAAACTACCTCCTTGATTCCAGGACTCGAGGAATTACATGTGCTGTATCAACTGGCAACAATACCTGTGTTTGTAGCTTGCCTTACATTAGGATTGTGTTTATGTGCAGTACTCTATGTACTATGTATGTTTATATGTGAGGACCTCCTGTTGGAGAATAGACTGGAAGCCAGTTCACCCCAAGGCTGGGATCTCAGAAGGGCCTCCTGGGATATGTGTGTGCTGTCTCTGTCTCATTCAAACAAACAAATAAATCCTCCTTCAGTTGTTCTCACTGTTTAAAATCTCTAATTTTTGTTATGACATCTTTATTCTTTGCAAAATAGAAATACCGCTGAACAGTTTTTTGAAGCAGAAGCAATCTTAGTTATACTACTGGGCTTTACAGTCTCATCCCCATGATGCATAGCCTCCAAGTGATATTTTTGATCCCATTTCGTCTCTTTCCCTCTCTTGATATTTTAAATAATTCCTGTGATCTTGAGGTTTTCAACCAGATATTTTCTCCCAATTTTTCCTTTAGTCTCTCTTCAATTATTTCAAGTACTTTGAGAGCTGTTTTCACTGTACTCTGCTTCAGGCCTAAAATGCTATGTCAAGCTAAGACTTTGTGATGAAAAAGCTGGTTTCACTGACAATATCTGGAGAGATTTCCATTTTAGCAGTGTTGATAGTGCACTGGGATATTGGTGTGAGCAGCTCTGAGCCAGTGTTTAGTGTCAACCAAATACAGTATAGTTGGGCCTTTAGTTAAAGGCATTGTTCGTATTTACTACGACCCAACTTTATTTCTTTGGCCTTCCTTCCTTGTGTTTGTTTCACACTCATCACTGTGCCACCTGAAAATCATGCAGATCTAAGACCATCCAAGTGCATGACAGACATTCTGGGTCCTCCCTTCTGGGCCAATAAGGAAAAAGCAGCATCTTCTTTCAATTCATGAAATCCCAGTTCTTTTTTTGATCTCTGCTTCATCTTGGCTCACAGTCCATATTGATCAAATACATTTTAGTTTCTTTTTTCCATTCTGACTGCAGTTTCTTTATGTACTATTCATGTGATCCATAGAATGGCCTCAGGATGCCCTGGCTGTGATGGAATTAAACATGGAAGTAAGAATGAAAGCCTCAATAATAGGAACTTGAATTATGACAGATGAAACTGGGGTATCAGGATTGTCTTAAATTTTAGTCTTGCAAAAGCCTGGTCTGTGTTGGGATTACTCAGCAGGGAGATTCTTCATAGCCTGTTGCACTGTTGCTACAAAACATCCTTAATTTTTACCTTCCCCATCAGGAGAAGGAAGTTGAAGGAAAACACTCAGAATATCAGTAACTCTTGGTTAAGTACTTTCTTTATGGTGATTTACCTCTCCCCCCCACCCACCTACTTGATAATTGTATTGAAGACAGGCAAAGTTTCTCTATCTTGCAATACTTTAACTGAGGTGAGATATCATTCTGCTACTGGGCTCAAGGTAAATGAATTTCCCTGAACCTCATATTTTTAAAAGTTATCCCGACAGAGAAGTAAACAGGAGACCAGATTCTGAATAACCAAAGCAGCCTTTCCTGTTCCTGCTTGGACACCACCAGCCTTGCACAGCCCTATCCACTGCTTCCCCTGTTCTGTAAGGCTGTGCTGATCTCTGCTGATGGAGAATCACAGTGTTTTGGACGAGTCATGTGGTCATGTTCTTCTCTTAGTCATAAGAGGAGAACAGATGGGTTTCTTCCTTTGGGCCTTGCTGGCAAGCTCCCTAACAAAGCTCAGTCTCACTTTCGCTCTGTCCCCCAGTTATATTCTTGTGTGTGCTCTGCTGTAGCTCAGCAGAGATGTCCTGAAATCAGGGTGACAGAGCTGGTGTTTCTGCCCAGGCACATGGAATTGTGCTTGCATGTGCTCAGGAAGCTGTGAAAGTTGCTCAGCTTTGTATCACTGTACAAACATGAGGCATTTCTGTCCCAGAAAAGGAAAAAAAAATCTCGAGATGCTTTTTCTCTGTCTTCCATTGGCAAGAAGCTGTGACTTGGGGAGGTTCTGAGATTCCTGTGTTTTAGTGGCAGAACAGCAGCAGGAGAAAGAGAAGCTAAGTCTTCTGGCTTGCAGTTTCTCTCTTTGCTTAGTGGTGAGAGCTGCTATATGTTGTCAAATTGCATATCCTCACTTGAAGTTTCATCTTGGTGGTGCCTAGCGAAAAGCCTTACATAAGGACCTGCGTGTGATTCAGTCTTTGTCACACCTGTTCATTGCCTGTCCTCTTTTTCATAACTACTGTCTGCTCTTAATTCACATGAAGGCATTTATTTCTCTGGCTCTGCATCATTCCTCAGCTGTTCTGAGAATACAGCTCAGAACAAGGTGCACAGTCAAGTGTTGTGTAGTGTATTTAAGCATGAGAAATTGTCAAATGCAACATTCCTAGGCTGAAAGAGCTGGATGTTTCTTACCTACATTTTTTTAATGACTATGTCTCTTGAAGTTTTAATGGGGAATTTGTTCCATACAACAATTACACTGAAGTTTCAGAGGCATAAGGTCACAGTTTACTTAAAATGTCAACATCTAAAATCCACTGGCATTCTGCTTTAGTTTTTGGTGAGTATCACTCTGTGTTTCAGCTTTCAGGGATCTTTTATTTTCATTTCAGTGTCACTATGGCTGGCTTTCAGCCAGCTTTCACAATTTTGAAGGAATTATTAAGAAGAACATCCTGAAGATAATAGCATTTATGAGATAAATTAATAATGATGTGGTATAAAGCTTTTATTGCGGAAAGTTTAAGAGTAGTGCATTGTTTGCTAGCAGCAAAATCACTTCAGTGTAGCATTTTGGGTTTTTTGTTTGATAAAAGGAATCTGCACCCCACTATGACATGTTTGGGCTTTGGAGGCTTTAGCTAAAGTCTTCAAATCTGGGGGTTTTGTTCATGTAAAATTGGCATTTACTACTTTGCATCCTGGTGTAAATTTTAGATGTTATTCTGACCCCAGGATGTTGATGGTATAGAGGTCATAGTGCTCACCTTCAGAAACATGAGAGCTGTCCATTTGACCTTCCACCAGATGATGTGGGTGTGCTTAGTGAATGACTGTAGAAAACAGGGGAAAATGATTTTTGTTCTGTAAAATGGGGTATTCTAGAAACCTGTATGACTTTGTGTTGGTAAAATCAAGCTGAGCATTTATGGGTAGCAGGGCAGGGAAAGAGAGCCCTGCATTGCCCTGGGGATGGCAGTGGAGGAGCCATAAGGACTCGGTGTGAGAGGAATTGTGCCTTCAGTTCCACCAGCTCACCTCATTCCCTGCCTCATCCAGCCTTGCTCAGGAGCCATCCCTTCCCCAGTGAAGGGAATGTGCCTGCAGTTGATACCTGTTTGCATATCTGTACAAAAGTACATGCATTGATTTGCTGCAAACTCCCAGCTGGGAAAGCCCTGCAAAGAGTAATTCATCATTTGTCATGATTGTGTTCAGACTTACAACTTTAACTCCTAAATGACACATTGTGTCATAAGTTTTGCTTTAAGCTGGGATGTGTACTGATGAATTAGAGAATCTTCATGTGAAATACTCAGTTTAGATTAAAGTGGGTCCTAAATGATGGTTGATTACCGTTGTCCTCTGTAAGCCATCACAATAAGGGACTACCTGTGTGGTAAAAACGCACCTTTTGTTTCCACCTTTTGAATATCTTGTTTCTAAAATTCTGGTGATTGGGATGCCTCAATGGAAAACATTCCAGTAATGTCCTGCCTTCAGGTGCATGACTCAAAGCTCTGTAGCATCAGTGCTCTTTTCTGAATATGATTAATTGTATCTCCATCTTGCTTTTATTGAGCTGCACAAATGAGCTCCTTATGATCAGTTCTCAAGATCAGATCATTCGAGTAATTTTTCCTTGAAAGCTTTTTGGACTTTTTTTTGTGCAGGCTAGGCTTTAGAGTAGGAGAGGGCTTTTAGAAAAAGGCATGCCAGGACAGTCCTTCTATGGTGCCAAGGCAACCAGGGGCCACTGGGCCAGATACAGGACCTAGACTTCCCAAAACTGTAGTTTATTGCATTGATGAACACTATGCTATTGATGAGCACTATTGTCAAGGCTGAGATCCTCAGCACAGAGAGGGGAATACTAAATTTCCAGGAAAGTTCATATGAATTTTTGTGGTGTTTTTTGGTTTGCTTTTGGGGTTTTTTCTTGTTTGTTTTGGTGGGGGGTTTGTTTGTTTGTTTGGGTTTTTTGTTTGATTTGGGTTTAGTTTGGTTTGGTTTCTTTGGTTGTTTTTTCTTTTTGAAATAAGCTTTGTTGCCCATTTGTGGAATGTGCCTTATCAGTTCAGCATACAAATGGGTGTAATGTTGTTGCTTCAGCTGACTGCACGTTTCCAGACAGTACATGTTACTCATAATGATAACAAGTTGATTGATTGAACTGTTGCAGCTTGGAGAAGATGCTTGATTTCTAAGCAGCATTATCTCCACACCCTTTTCATGCAAGGTTCTGATTCACAGATCAAAACCTTGCTTGGGACAGCTCTTAAAAGGCACGGTAATGATCTTAGTGAATTTGCAGAACTGTTTTATATTAAGTATGTATGTAACTGTGATCCCTATTTAAAAGGTAGAAAAAAAATCTTGAAAAAATACTTTTTCATAGCTCTGTAGGTTTACTGAGGAATAAAAACCAGTATAATGGTAGTTTCTAGCATCCTGTGACAAATATATAGCTTGAAAAATCTCGCGTTAGGGTTCGGGTTTTTTTTCTATTTCTGCCCTCCTCCCTTCCCCCCCTCTCTGCTGACAGGTGGTCATTTGCCCTATGGTCTTTATCAAGTATGGAAATGTGTGGGTGATTTAATTTCCAAATGGATTCAGAAGACAGCTTCCACCCACTCAGAAATGACAGTCAAAGGGTTTTATTAGCCTTCGACTTTCACAAACCTGCAACTCCTAGTGGCTTAGAGAATTGCTCTTTGAAACAAAAAGAAAGGCATTAGGATGTTTGGCTAACTAAGTGATTCAAGCAATTGAAGGTGTTTTTCTGCTTCACCTCCCCCTCTCTGCCCTCTCCCTAAATAAAGGAGCAACTTATTCTAGGCTTTTAAAAATCTCTGTGGGGTAATAAGAGCCAGTGCTGCCTTTTATGTGTGAAAATAACACAGCAAACAATTGATTCTAAATTAAAGTTTGGAAAAATGAGTCAAATCCCTATAGAAAAATAACATGCGGCTGAAAATGCTTCTTTTGTAACAAAGTAATGTCAGATTTCAGGGTTCTGAGTCAACGAAATTGTCACTGAATCAACAAAATGTGCCAGACAATTGTGTAGTTTTATTTCTTTTTTGCCCTGATAGGATTTGAGATACATTTTTTAAATATCACTTTCTTCCCTCTTGCCTTTCATTCCAAGTGACCTGCCAGGCCTGCTAATTGAATTTAGTTTCCTGAAGTGCTAATATAATTTGTAAAGATAGTAAGATTCAGAAAGAGACAGATTCTTTGGCAACTCTTGCAGCTCTGCTTCTTACTTTGACAAGTAGGAGAAAGGTGTTTCATGTCAAGACTAGGTTAGTAGGATGTTGAACAGATGGTAAATGGCAGTGCATTTTTAACAGTTCTGCAAATGAAGATCTAATACTGGTTTTACGGGTGAGGGGAGACAGAGACATGGACAAATGAAGCCCTGCAGCAACTCAAGGTTATGTTTGAGTTTCCAGATCTGTCTTGTGCTATAGACTGTTTTGCTGACTGTATGTTTCAATACTTTTCCCCAAAGAAAATCTTTCTCTGAATAGGGTAATCTTTTTCCTCCTGTCCATAGCAGCTTACTGTCTCCAGTTAAAAGAGTTGCTTAGAAATAAATTCATTACAATGGATAGTTTTCTGTGGTGGCAAAATACTGGGGGAAACTCCTGGCAGTTATGGAGATAAGTGTACCCCCAGACCATGGGGAGCCACACAGCAGGGAGAGGCTGAGACTTCTTCAGTCCTGTGGAATTTCACTAGATCTCCAGGCTTCCTCTGTTTCACATTTCTGTATTCAGAAACTGCCCCAATGAAAAATATGTTCCACAGGGAAGAAGAAAAATTAACTTTCTGGCAGCGAAATAGCATGCCTTTTGCTGCAGAATCTCACTGCTCTGAATTTAGAGATGGAAATAAATGTCTTCATAATTGGTAAATAAAAATCTGAACCCCTTCTAGTAGTATTTTTTAGATGTAAAAATACTCCTTTTATGGTCACGCCTGTATTCATCTTCTAACAAAACAGGGAAACCTTTCCAGATGTAAACACAGCTCTCGCAGCTTTGATGAGGGTTGGTCAGCTCTCACCATCTGTTGGGTGCCCTACTTGCCACTGTTCTCTTGTAAGGCAGGGAGAGGGAAGACAAGTCACACAAGGGAGATGTGACTGCTCCCTTGGAGCCACGGTTGGTACATAAGGATGTGAGGAGGCCAGACAGCACCCACAGGTCAGCCAGTAGGAATGGAGAATTCAGCTCTGCTGTCATCTGCTCCCTGAGATCCTCCTGAGGCCCCAGCATACCCAGTCTGCCATTCCCTGCCTTCAGCCAGCACCTCAGGTGGTGCAGATGGGACACGTCATGACGGGCAGGCTGCTTTCCTACCTGCTGTTGGTCCATGGGTTCACCTCTGCCAGGGCAGAGAGAATTTGGCGCTTCTTTGCTCTCTTTTGCGTTCCTTGTGTCTTGCAGCTGGCATGAGATGTCACAAAATCCACGTGGTTAAAGCTGATGAGGAGTCATTGCATTTCCTAATGAGTGGAGCCAGCCCCATTTGGGTGAAGAACTTTCTTGACCAGGGACCCCTAGCAAGGCAGAGACTGGATAGCCAAAGGAAAGCACCAAGTCAGCCTTGTGAGGCACTGAAGACAAGCAATACCTTTACCTCCTGTAAAGCTTTTCTAAAGCAGTTTCTTCCAGGCTGGCTGTGCTCACCTCAGAGCACGGCAAAGGATGCATAATGCTGCATCTTGTTTCATACCTCAGTATTTTATGATATTGTGCAAATCAATGCAAGTCCTTTCATCCTGACTGCACTCAAAATAAAACGAGTCATGGTAGTGTACAGGTAGTTGCTGGTGCATTTCCTTCCCATCCATTATGTTGTTTCCTCAGATAAAAAAGTGACACAGAAAAAGGGACTAATGACTTGGAAGTACATACAGCTGGATAGGAGAAAGCTGGTGCAGGTTTGGACCTTGGCATGAGGCTTACAGAGGTGTCAAGGACACTACAATGTTCTTGTGCCAATTTATTAAAGTATTTCCTTTTTCAAAGTTCAGGCAGCTGAAATGAGAACAAATTGTATGAAAGGAATAGGCTGTGTCCTGATGAAGAATAAAACCCCCCTTTCACCTCAGTTTTCTTTGAATGAGGTGTATCATTGCTCGCAGTTGCTAACCAGCAATGTTCTTCCAAATCACAATGGGAAGGGCAGCAATAAAGGTAAAATTATTAGCCATGTTTGTGCAACGATGCTTTGTGACTATATTTTGTGTGCATTTCTCTCAGGTGATGGTAGGAGTTCAATTATATAAATAACTGATATCCTAAAGCTATAAAACATGTGTTGCTGGTAGTTCTGCTTATCAGCACAGGACAGTTATGCCTTGATTTATTACTTTAACTCAAGTTGTTTGGCAGCAATGCTGAAAGATACTGTATGCACTTGCCAAAGTCTCCTAAATTATGAGTATCATAAAAGAAATCTTTTCAGTTATTGAGAGAAATAATTGGAAAATTAAAAGGTCAAAATTATGGTATGAAAAACCATGAACAAATTTTTATCCGTTTCATGTGACAGGTCATCCTGATATTTGCTTGTAAGCCATGAAACAGGACTGATCCTGTTTGACGAATAACTCACTGTAGTAATTTTGAGAGAAGCTGGTGTATTTCATATGTTAAAGCTTTAAAGATAACCAGTGGTGGTTATGGTACTGGGAACATATGCTTCACTGTAATTCTGAATACAGAAAAGGGAGAATGATGGGTAGGAAGAAAAACACTCTCTGTTATGAAAGAACATGGAATTCTGTCTGTTTCCATACGTTTTGTCATAACATGTATAGATTGGTTAAAATCTTCTCTAAATTTTCTGCAGCACAGCCTTAAAAATAATAGCTTGTAAAGAAAGACTCCTCTAAGGTACAGTTAGCTCCTGTTGTTTCTTTTCAAAAGCTTAGGGATACAATTCCTGCAAGAATGCCTGGATGGTTGCTGTGTTGGTTGTGACCAAAGGTTGTGAAATGGAATTTTTGGCGAACAGTGGAGGGGTTATTCCACAGGAGGGTGGAGAAGTACTGCAGACTTCTCTGTGATGATCAGCAGCATATTCTGCTGGAAGTTTATAAGATCAATGACTGTAACTACTGTGGCAGTTACAGTCTGTAGACCGGGAGTCTACCTGAGTGATCCTTTTAAAAATTATGTTGAAGTCATGAAGTTGAGTAGATTTGCTTGGAAGTAGCTTAAGATTTAGTTACTATCACATAGACCATCAATAGTCAACATCAATTGACAACAATTCTGGATACTGAGGCAATGTTGAGGATAATATATCCATTTTGGAAGTTACTAAACTGTAGTTGTGAAACTTTGGGAGTGTGTGTACATGCAGCTGTCCAGTGCTACAGTTAAATATGTGATGCAGGGAACTGTCAAATACAATCTGCAATGATCTCTCCATGTTTTGTATGTTATTTGTCCATTGGTTTTCCTGTCTCCTTCAGGTTTAAAATTGTTGAAGGTTGTTTCTAAGAGAGGTAAACCAAAACACACAACTCCTCGTAATTTTTAAATAAATCAACCATCTTCCATGCATGGTCAGTCTTAGCTGGTAACTTCTTTTAGGTTACCAAATCACCTGGTGGGATGGAAGGGACTGAAGTGATAATAGTAGAAGGGAGTAATTTTTTATTGAAGATGCTCTTTTAGCTGGAGAAGCAGAGAGCTAAATCATTTGACTGTACTTCAGTGAAGCTTGAGGTATTTGGTTTCCTATTAATCTCTACTGATAGATGCTGATGAATCTGAAAGGACTGAATAAGTTGAACTTTCTTGGACCAGTTAGTCACTATGTGTGTACACATGCCAGTGTGTAAAGTTGTATTGGGCTATTTTTAACAAAATGAGTCAGGGAACCCACTATCAGAGACATGAGTACGTTCAATGATTAAGCTTTGCTTGCTGAAAATACAAAGGAATATACTATTCCATGAGACTGATTGTACTTAATGAGTCTTGTGTTGCTGTGATAGAGATACATGTCTTGTATCGGATTGATACAGATAGAAATACATATATATGTCTTATTTTATTTAAATATGGAAGATTTAGAAGATGGAGAAGTTCAGCTTTTTCTCATGGTATTTCTTTTGATGTAAAATTCACATGAAATAGAGAAATCTAAGAGCAAGGTATTGATACAGAGGAAGTCTTATAATGGACTCCTCTGTCTCACTTGGCAGTTTAATCAGTGCAGTGAGTCTTTTTTAGTCTCTACTTTTTGTTGCTATTTTTTGTTTTGCTTGTTTTTGTTTAGTTTTGTTTTTGATTTGGTCTTTGGGATTTGTTTTGCCAGTGTTTCACTGGGTCTGTATCTGTCATTTTCTACCTGGGGAAGTTGTCTCAAAAGCTGTTTCTAACATCGTGTTTACAAAGGCTCCCTTAGAGGCACAAGAATGTTGGCAGCAGGAAAACAAGCCAGAAACATGTCTGTTTCTGGAAAGATGCAAAACCTGAGAGTCTGCCAGCACACAAGCCCACTGGATTTATTGCTTAAGAAAGGAGAATCTTGAACAGGAACAAGCATCCAAGGAATGGACTGGCACATTGATACAAGGGAAGACACAAAGTCTCTTGGGTATAAATTCAGTAGATTTATGTTCTTAACTGCAGTCCTGGACTTGGTGATTAAACTCTGTCCTCTTTTGCAAAGCTATCCTTTGAAGACTTTGGATGGAACAAAACTGTGTCCCTATAAACTTCCTTTCTTGCTGCCATTTTTTTTCATTAGGAGCCTCTCTTGTTTTTATCACCAAAGAAGTTAAGTGGGTTTTTTTTTTCTTGTTTACTTCCTTGTGTATTATCTGTGGCTGTAGTTTTGGGAGTGAAGCTGAGCTAACTGAGCCTGTGTGGGTGAGGCGGAGCATCGGAGGATCTGAAACAGAGTTGTCATTCATATAAATAGTCCTGACTGCCCAAACTTGATGGTTTTATAGCTTATGGGGTGTGTCTGTGTAGAACAGTGTGGGTTCCCCAAGCTTTTATCAGATTGCTTTTCTGCGTTGAAGCCAAAACTCCCTTCCGGAAGGAGCTTTCCTATTTTTTACCAGGAAAAACTGTGAAGGTGTTGTTAACATTTTATCAATGCAGAGAGCATGAAATGCTGATGGAGATGGAACACAGCAGGATTGGACATGGTTCTGCAGCACTGGAGAAATCTGCGGTGGTAGTTCTGCCACAGACTCCTTCTTCCATTTTGGACAATTTGCGTGAAATTTTTATCTTTTCTGCTTTTTTAGATAGTGAATTCCACAGGCCATGAATATCTCATTGTAAAGATATATTAGACAGGAAAAGTTCCTGATGTTGTGTCTGTGGAAAAGTTTTTAAGAAACACTCATTTTTTGACCCCATTCTGCTCCCACTGGAAGTCAATAAGGGCTTTCCTCTTACCTAAAGAGGAATTAGGCTCAAGGGGAGTGAAATTTAAAACATCTTTTTGCAAGGTAGAAAGAGTCCTGGTGATTCACCTTGTGCCTGGAAGGCAGCTATGTGGTGATATACTGATGTGCTGGCATCCTTTTTATCCCCCTTTAATTTACCTGTTTCTGCCCCACCCATCCAACTAGAACTTGGAGAAATATTCACTAGCTTCTGAAAAATGTGGTTTTAAAGAAATAATGCTGATTACATGGTTCCCCAAATAGTACTTGCATTAGGAATACAACGTCTATAAAAGTTAACTCTCCTGTCAGCTTTAAATGTTTTTCTACCACTGACAAACAACAGACTGCTTAAATTTATCCAGTTAGATGAATATCTAGTTATAACCTTTATTGATCTTTTGTGTAGCAAACTTATTATCTTATTTACAGCAGGTGGGAGTACAAGTGCAGTGCGTAGCAGCATGTACCTTGTGTGTGGTGGGTGTGCTATGGGAGCAAACAGAAAATCCTTGGTATTCATGAATGTGTGTGTGCTTAAACATGGCAGAGATGAGTAGGGAAAAGTATGTGTTTCTTTGGAAACTGCAATTTCTTCACACCATTTATGACAAAAATGAGGTGGAACAGGATACTTTTTTAGGGTGTGTGTGATAATCTAGTTTCTGATAGAGTTTTGACAGCATTGCACAATTATCAGTTACAGCTATGCAAAGCTTTTTCCAGTTGGCAGCTGTGGTTGTAATTTATAACGATGACGACTTCTTAGTGTTTGTGACTTGCATTGGACCAACCCCTCTGGCAAGTGAAGTTTAACTCTATTTATGCAGCGTGAGCAGCTCAGGCAGAGGAGCATGGAGGCCCATCTCCAGGTGTCTGCTCCTTCACCTGGAACAACGAGCCCTGCCGCTTCAGTTTCCACACCCTCTCAGGTCTTGGCCAGCCATGCTAATAAGAATGCCAGTTATTTTTATGGACAAATTGCCAGGGACAAATATGTCACCAGACCAAAGTTGGAGATCAGCTGTCTGAGCCGTGCTGCACAGAGGAATTGTACTGGGCACTTCTGCTGCACGAGGCAGCCCTAAACCACTTGCTGGGATTCAATATCCTTTTTCCATGTTGTGGGATCATTTTCTTTCAGAGGAAAATGTAGGATAAACACACTTGAAGGAAAGTGCAAGACATTGTTTATTTTAAGTGTGTTGCCAGCAGTAATACAAGCCTATCCATTTCTCTTGACAAAATGCAGTCTCTCATGAGCTTAGTGGGTTTAAAGAACATATTGTGCTACACAAGGTATTAAAGGTTTCCATGGAAATATCAAAATGTGAAATGCATTTGCTACTTTTTAAAAAGTTTTCTTGATGACCTTTGCCTGTGAAAATTTTAGATTGGAATCATGGTGGAAAAAAGTTTAAAAGTAGGATTATTGGAGCTTCTGTAGCTCTCTGGGTTGTTAATTTGCAAGAGTGTGCTGCAAATAACTGTTTGCTATATTTGATCAGAGTCTTGTTTAATAGAACTCTGCTCATGCCTGTGGAGTTCAGCCAAACTCCTCCTTTGTATGTTTTTTGTTAATCTGCGCTAAAAGCATCCTTTTCTGTGGATTGCACTGGGGCTGTCAGCCAGTGTCCTGCTGTGCTATTTCATCCACTACTTGAATGAGATCCTGATCCACAGAACAGTGTTGGTTATGTGGTATAAGGGTCCTCAACTCCTTGACTCAGCCACTGTTACATGAACTGATCACCCAGTGTTAAGATCGCAGAAAGCTTCGGGGGAGACTCAGAAGTTCTGATTCAAATCTTGCCATGACACCAAAGGTACCCAGCTAGTTAGGTAGGCCTGACTTGGAGTAAAGCTTTTAGGCTGCCCTGATGAGCAGTGCACCACACAGTGAGGCTGGACTTTGAAGAATTCATCCCTTGCTTTCCCACTTTCCTTTGCTTTTATTTTCCTGTAGCTGGTAAACAAATCTCTGTAACTTAATTTCTGTGCACTGTTAGGATGATATAGGATGGTGACTGCAGGTAGGAAACAGAGCTAGCTCCTAGGACCAGCATGCAAGGTGAGTGAGCTGTCTGCCACATGAGTCTTCAAATGATGCAGTGATTTGAAATGAAAACAAATTTAGTAAGTATAAACTTGTGCTAGCACTGAAACATCCCAGCATTGCTTTGATCCCCCTTGCCCACTAACCTCCGTTCTGTTAGTCATGTAGCCATAGATATTAAACTGTAACTTACTTCAGTTAGACTTGGTTTTTATTTTACAATCCTGGAGCGTACAGTAGGATCCTGACCTGGCTAATGGCTTCTCTGCAAAACACTGATGCACATTTCACTTGTGGGTGGTATTAAGGATCCTCGAAAATTAGGCCATATAACATCTGGCTAAATGTATTATTTAGGTATGGTCTTGCAGATTATAAGGCTTGTCTCTTTCCTAGTCTATCTTGTGTCGTGATGCTTGATCATCTAATTTGTGCAGCAGTGTTTGTAATGCAGAGTTAGCGTGGGCTGTGTGATGGGCAGGTCTGTGCTGACGGCGGGTGGGTCAGGCATTGCGCAGCACTGGCAGGCGATAACGCACCCGCCGTAAAACTGACCAGCCCTTTGCATCAGCAATGCCACAACTCCACCTCATGAAGATAGTGGGAGAACAAACAGTCCACTGCCCTGCAAAGCGCTGGAGGGATGGGGAGTGATTACTGATAGCTTTAATCTGTGGGGCAGTCAAAATGAACGTGGTGACAAAGCAGTTAATTTTGCCTGGGAAGTGACAGAAATAATAAACGCGGCAGGAGCAGCAGCATCTGCTGTACAGATGTTTCATATACCATGAGATAAAGAGGCTGCTGGACTGCTCAAGGCAGGGCCGATACTTTGTCAGATAAAACTAATACTGGGTCTGCTTCAAACTGATGAGCTGTTGGAAGGTTCTTTAACACAGACTCCTTTCTGAGACATGTTTAGCTTCACAAGACAGAGCTAGCAGGAAATACATTAACAGGCAGGAAAAAATGCTCCTAAGGCCAACTCTTTACTATTTTTACCCAGTGATGAGTTCCAGAAAATGCTTAGGAAAAATGAACTTTGTCAAACTTAAGGAGCCCAGAGTAGAGTGGTTTGCCTCAAAGAATGATATGAGCTTGAAACAGCAGTGTTTGCAGCTGCAGTTACGCAGTGGTAACTGTGATGATTGTGATTTTAAAGTGTGGAGGTGGAGGGCAAAGGTTAAGGGTGGATTCAAGCTCCATCATCCTTACTCCATCCTTTCAAGGGAGAGATAGTGGGTTAGAATCTACTCCCAGAATTTTGCATTACATACTGTCCAAAAGATCATCTGTTTAGAAATGGATTGATATTGTGGTTTTCAGCTTCTGTGAGCTTCTGGGGTTTTAGCAGCTTTTGAGTCAGCTGTGCTTCTCTTGGAAAGATCTTACGTACTGGTATTGCTGGCACAGGGAAGTGAAAAAGTTGAAGAAAAGGTTACGAAGAAAGGGGAGACAACTAAAAAAGGATGTTTGAAGATGGGGCAAGCAAAAACTAAACTTAGTGCAGAGAAATGGGGAAACTAGGGAAAAAGATGAGGAGGGAAGACTTTCGGAGCACCTGGTAAAGAGAAGTATCTTACTGCTGGGTATAACTACCATAAATCTTGTAATGTAAAGCTCTGTATTCAAATTCACAAAATGGAGTAATACCTTTTAAGCTTCTTTTTGTGTTCATTCAAAGAAGTGTTTCCTAAATAAATAACAGTATAACTGACATATCTCCTTTAAAACCTCAAACTAGCAAGCAGAAATTTAATACTGCAGTTCCCATTTTACTGAAAGATACACTCTGCATGAAAATAAACAGAACAGTCAAGATTTCACAGATCTTTAGAAAGCCTACCACGTATTCCAGCACAGATTAATCTTCATTTTGATCTCTAATATCTTGAAGCAATTTTTTACCTCTGCAGAAACAATACAAATCCTATTTTGGTGGCCTACAGAGTTGGTTGGAACTTTTAAATGTATAAATCCTTTAGAAGAATGAAAATATTTTTGGTATATGTTGCTTGCTGTATCAAGTTGCATTATTTATATAGGGAGAACTACTTACAGTGATCTTCTGGGAGTGAATTTTTTAGACACTAAAACAACCTGGAAGTCATAAATTCTAAAAACTCTGAAGTTTTGAAAGTAAATGTTGTTCAGAAAAATTTTTTGGAGCTTCACTCCATTTGCACCTTAGTCAGTTTTATGTATCTTAAAGTAGATCAACTTAATGTATTCAGATATTAGGAATCTTGTAGCTGCTTGTCACTTTAAATGAACACGGAAACTTAAACACCTTGGAAAAGTCCCACAGCTGAGACTTCTTACGGCTTCTCATGAGTCTGTGGTTTTAAAAGGATCCTTAAAAATGCTATCATTTTTTGACTGATCTACACTGCTCAGGACATCATCAATCAACTTTTGAACAATTAACAAACTCCTCTATCTCCCTCATAAATGTCAGTTCTCTCTCCAGTGGTGTTTATGATCTTTGGAGATGAAAGCTGTGGTCTTCATATTGTTTAGAATATGCTGTTAGACATTTTTAAGAAATTTGTTTGACTTTGAACAAGTTGCTGCTCTAGTGATCTAATTATAGCTACATCTATGCCAGAGTGGGCAAAAAACAGTGATTATATGTTGCATGTGTTTATCCTTTTGACTAGAGAATTGAAATTGTTTGATAGTCAGGTACACGCAGCTTGCATACATGTTGTCAGCTTTGCATAGATAGGGATAGGTATGACTTTATTCCCTAATGCACAGTTATCAGCTTTTAACTGCTGGTCTTCGAGTGGCAGACTGAATGAGCCTGAGCACTCTGCATGGTGTCTGTAAGTGCCATTTTGCTGGCTCTTTTGGGTGGAATCCTTGCCCTTTGACACTCCTCCAGTCTTAAACTGCTAGCAGGGACTGTAAATGCTCTAATTCCGTGTGTGGCTGCAGCAGGATCCCTCCAGCACAAAAGCTTCAGAGGGAAGTGATTTCATAGGCAGGGCTGATGTGATTAGACACATCTACAATCCCTAATGCAGCACAGCCTCTGAGCAGTGCTGTGGCCCATGGGACACCTTCACACCATTACCATGATTCAGAAAGGCCCAAAGGTTGGAGCAACCAAAAGAGCACAAGCAGGAGTGCCAACAGGTGACACAAAATCTCTCTGGTTAGTCCTGCCCTTAGGCTCTTAATTCTGAACTGCTTCTGGTTAAGGATGTAGGATGAAATCATGCCCTTATTTCACTCCCAGAATAATGCATAATGCTGCAAAATTACATGAGTTTCTTTTAAAAACTATTGCAAAAGCCCTATCAGTGATAATAGCTAGAGAGAACACCATTAAAAAAATTAATCCTGTGCACAGCAAAGCTGGGGTTCATCTTGTGTTAGCAGCTTAAAAGTAGCTTGTATGATTTATTGGTATTTCATTAACTTAGTGTTTAAGTGCATGTGAGAAATTAGGATACTTTTCTCTGGCACAGGTGGGTTTTTTTCCCTCCTTGAGAGCTGGAATATTATTCATGTGATAAGCTGCAACAAATCTGTAATGAGAAAGATGAATACAGAACAGTTCATTATTTTTCTTTAGGAGTATGATACTGTAGATCTATGTTAGTTTAGACTGAAACATGAGTTTTGAGATCTGTGCAGAGGAGAATGTAACCAGTTTTGTACCTTTGTGTAGGGCACTCCTTTCAAAGGCAGCAGAGTGCAGGATCCAGCTATTCTGCATCCACAGCTGTATTTTTTTGCTTCTTCTCAGGTGTCAGTGGCATCCTAACAAAAAAGCCTCTGTATTCAGTGCACATGTTTCTTGGAAAGACCATTCCAGTTTTTGATTAAAATAATCTTTTCATGCACAAACAGTGATCAGATTTGGTATCAGGGACAGGTTCAAAGCCCACACCCTATAAAATTTGGGTTGGGCTGGGATTTTCTGAAGGCTTAGAAGGGTGATTTTCCCCATGGGAGCCTGTGACTGCCATTAAGTAATAGAGGATAATTTTAGAGACCCACAGTTAATCTTGACAAGATGAGATTTTTTTCTTCATGCTCTGTGAGCAATTTGAATGCCATTCCTTTCTTCTCTTTAAAAATTGTTTTCATTAACATTTCCAAAATATACATTATAGGAGACTGTAAACATTATGGGTTAGCAATGTAGCTGTGATTTGATACAAACTAAAATTACCACTGTCAGCAATAAGCAGAGACACCATAAAAGGGAAACGAAGCAGCGCTGCATATTTGTGTAGGGGCAAGGTCAAACGTGAGAGATGTCCCAGCCTCTCTGCTGAGGAGGAAGTGATTGAAGGGGTGAGGGCCCGGGATTTCATCAGGCTCCAGTGAATGTTTGGAGGGAAATAAAAAAGACAAAATGCTCTGTGTAAATGGGAGCATAACGCAGGTGGGATGAATGGTGTTGTGTCAGAAAAACTGAATTGTTTGATTTCTGAAGGAGACAGCATGACTTAATGTACAGGGGAAAGGCCTGTGGGAAGCAGAAAAACTTTGCCAGGGGTCATCTTTGTTTTTTCCATTGACTCCCTGGCTGCCTTGTGATGCTGCTCTGCAGGGCAGGATGTGTGCAGTGTGCTCCGTGGATGGACAGTACCTTGGGCTAACACCCGATGGCACCACCTGAACCCGCAGTGCTGCAGCACTGGGAAGGGCTGGAGCTCCTGGACAGCACTGGAAGGGCTGGAGCTCCTGGACAGCACTGGAAAGGGCTGGAGCTCCTGGACAGCACTGGGAAGGGCTGGAGCTCCTGGACAGCACTGGAAAGGGCTGGAGCTCCTGGACAGCACTGGGAAGGGCTGGAGTGCATGGACAGCACGGGGAAGGGCTGGAGCTCATGGACATCACTGCTCTGCCCATGCAGTTTGCTTGCCTTGAGATGAGGGAATGCATCCTCAAGGAAGGCACAGCAGCAACGCCTGCAGATCTCTAGAGTTCTAAGTTAGGGGCTGGACTGACTACGTGTGCTGCTGGCAGCATCCCAACAGTTCAAAGTCAATATGCAGGATTTTTTCCACCTGCGTTTGCCACCTTTGCCATGGAGGGTGCGGAGAACATCCATTTGGGCTCCACCTCCTGTTGTCCAAGGGAAGATGGGATACCTGCTGCCACTGCTGCCCTACTGCTCCCAGGTTTTTCTCCTGTGACACCTAGAACAGGCCTGGTGACAAGTAGCTGTGGATGGTGATGCTTCTCATTGCAACAAGCAGATTCTTACAGTTGATATCTCTTCACAGCCAAAGTTTTGTGACACTTGAAATTGGACTAATTTGAACTGGAGTGTAAAGAAATCTGTTCTGGCATGGTGAAGGGATGTTTTCCTTCATCTTGTTCTTTCCTATAAAACCACAGCAAGTTCTTCTGCAGGAAGCTGACCCAAGTAGTTATGGTAAAATGAAGTGCTTTGCAAGAGCAACATTTTGTTTCATATTCTGGAACAGGTGTTGCACTTTAAAGCTATGCCTCATTCCAGAATCAAGGCTTTCTGTAGATAAACCTTCTGAGGGAGAATAACCTTAACAATACTGAAACTGGAATAACCAAAAAGACAGAAAGTCAAACTGGGAACACAAATGAAACAGACTGGGGGAGTAAGTCCCTGGCACTGGAAGCCTAATGCTGGGTGGGACATATTCCAGTGTTTCTGTTCATACTAGTTTGCACTAAGAAATCTCTCAAGTGTTCTGTAACACAGTGATGAGACTGAGCCACAACAATCAATAATACAGTTCTGTCTCAGTCTGCAATAGGTAACTCACCTTAAACTGCAGTTTCATCTTTGTGTGAAGGTGTGCTTGCAGATCTTGCTCGTTGGAGGTCCTGTGGGGACATTTCACAGAATCACAGCATGGGTAGGGTTGGAAGGGACCACACTGGGTCAAGCAGGGTCATCCCAGAACACATGGCACAGGATTGTGTCCAGACGGTTCTGGAATATCTCCGGGGAGGGAGACTCCACACCCTTGCTGGGCAATCTGTTCAGTGCTCAGTCACTGCACATTAAAGAAGTTCTTATATTCAGGTGGAACTTCCTGTGCATCAGTTTCTGCACGTTGCCTCTTGTCTTACTTCCACTTGTATCTCTTGAATGTCGCTCACTGTTTCTTTGCTCACTGGAAAGCTTGATGATCTTGGGACAGTGGATTTAAGGTCTTCCTTTTCAGAATAGGGAGTAAGGAAAATATTGAGAGAAGTGTAGATAAAATGGAATGTAAGAGATGTTTCCAGGTCATCTGTTTAAGGCTGATAAATTGTCACTGCTCTTGAGAAATATGGCTACCTGAAGACTTTTTTTATTTATGGGCAACCTCATCACTGCATAGTCTGTGGCTTTATTATATTGCACCTGTCATCCCCTTGCCCACACCTCCTCCCACGTGCAATCGCAGACACAAGATGGTTGTGTTACTGAGACCCAGACTGCATTGCAAACAAATAGGCTAAAATTACAGTTTGGCATGGTGCAGATGATTTGTAGCTAGTGTGCAGTGGTCTATCATTTCAAGTTACTGAAACGTGTGTTGCCTGAGGGGATTTTAATCAGGGAGCTCTTAGGCACACCTTTACTGCCTGTAGGGACTGTGTGCATGCTGACCCAAAGGAAGGATGGGCCTGGGTTCCAGATGCCTGATCTGATGGCCTTTTAGCATCATAGGTAGAGTGTGAGAAGAGGGCAGAATGGTACCCAAGCAGCCACACCTTCATCAGTGTAACTCACCTTTCCCAGGAAGAACCCCATTGTCAGACTGTGCAAAGATTGTTTCTCTCCCCATGGGGGTGCAAGGGCTGCTAGGAAGTAGGCTGGAAAAGGCATGGCAGCCAGTCTGGTTTTGTGTCTGGCATGCTCAGATGGTTGTGGGTGGGAGGGTCAAACCCAAAGATGCGTTACAGAGAAGTTAGAGACTGGTCTTTTCACTCACACACATGTTCTGTGTTCCTGGTGGGTTTTCAATGTCAGTAGATTAAGTTAACATATTTTTCAAAGACCTAGAAGGAATTATGTATTGCAAATGTATTCACTGTCTGTTGCAAGGTTGACATAGCCTAGAGGAGGCTTGAAAACTGCTCCTGCCTGTGATGGACAACACAGGTTTATTTTGTAGACCTGTCAGTGTCTTACCGCAATTTGTTATATCACTAACGTTGCCAACAAAAGATAAAAAGTGGAACTTTGAGGTTTTTTTAAAATGTGTTCATATTCAGGGGTCTGGAGAAGATGGTTGTTAGTTCAGTTGTTTTCTTTCAATTGTTTTCTAGGTTAAATCTGGTTCTTTTGTGCTCAACTAGTGTTCTATAGTAATAATTTATTAACTATACTGACAGTGAAGACAAGTGATTGATGCTGCCAGCTTCTGTTGGATGTCTTATAGACATCTGCACAAGATTTGTGTTGTTGATGGCTTCCTAATGGGAATAGCTTTTCTTTAAACACTATAAAACTTTCTAATTAGGTTTTAAATTGAGCACTACATTTTGAATAAGAGGAGTGTTAAATAAACCATAATATTTAAAGCAGATTTTATTTCTGGCAATTACTCAGGCTCCAAAGTTAAATTCCCTTTCATTAAATCACAGTAAGGGCCTATTGCTGCTAGTCTTTGTGTAAATATATACTTACCTGTAGTCAGAGAAAGATGGGCAGGAGAGAACATTGAAAAGAGTGACGTGTTGTGTATAAGGAGGCTGGGCTGATAGGGGACCCTTCTGAAAGAGATATTTCACTTCAGCAATAATGATCCTTGAAGGTTGTTTGCACTGCTGCTTTGCACTGAATTGACCTCACGTTATCAGTTGTCTTTTTGTAGAATTCATTCCCCTTCTCCCCAGATGAAGGTGGCTTTGCAAACAGAATAGCTCAGATAACCCCAATTCTTCCAGACCAGGTCTGGCAGCTGCAATGCATTGGCAACAGGTCTCTATCTGCTTCTGTCTTGGAGGAAGCTGGTGCAGCACCACTCCTTCCAACAGAGATTATAGTACCTCTGCTCCTTACAGTTCCTGTGCCACCTGCTCATACTGGAAATATGGAATGTTAAATAGGAAAGATGGGATAGGGTATAAAATGTACAGGTAGTTCCATCACATGCTTGGAATACCTCCATTGTCTCTCTCCTAGAGGTCAGAAATACACGAATAGGGAGAAAGTCAAAGTGCACACTTCAGGGTCAATCTTCATTTCTTCCCTGCTCCTTGGGAAGGATGAAATGTCAGAATTTGTGGGATGTGGAATTTTTTACAGTTGTGTCACGTACAAAGTATCAAGTGGGGTTAAGAAAGGAAATTCCACTTTTGCAGCTCTTTTTGGATTTCTGAGAAGCTGGTGTACCTGGTGTGCCTCTCCACACTCACACAGAGCCATGGAGGTGCAGAAGTCTGTAGGTGGAAATGTGGGGAAGGGAACCTGGCACTTTACAGTGCCATTTCTGATACGAAATAATGCCTTCAGAGTACCTGTAGTTACATCAGAAAAGGTTGTCTTTGAAAATAATTTCCAAATATATTTTTAAGACATCATTTATCTGGAGGTAGGATTATTATCTGTTTTATGTAGTTAAGTGATCTCAGCTTATTGTACATAAAAGTAGTGTAGCCCTCAAATATAAATACATTCTAATAAAAACAGGTTAAAATACTGGAAAAACTGAATAGGGCAGTTTCAAGAAAAACATTAAGAAAATCTTCCCTTTTTAGAAAACAGTATTTTAGAATCTGGGTTGCCACAGGAGAAAAAAAAAGATAAACACTTCTGGGATTTTTTTTTTTGTTTTTGGGGAGTTTGTTGGCTTTTTTGTTTGTTTGTTTGTTGTATCATGGAACTATTGTACTGATACTATTGTATCACTGAAATCAAAAGAAGTTTGTTTTAAAGTTGCCTTGTCAGAAATGCAGACTAGCTATGTCCCTTCATACTCTCCACAATTTTGTTATGTTTGTAGAAGTACCTGCCAACTATTCCACCACGAGTTTTGCAAATCATTTAAATAAATACATACTTTGCTAAGCTATTTTAACTGAGCAGTTCCTTTGCAAAATTTTGCACATTCACAGCTCAGCACTTCTCGCTCCTGCAGGTAACACTGTCACAGACTTGCATGTCTAAACAGATGCTTGATTTTTCACTGGAGTAAATACTGTTTCAGACAGCTCTTCCTTACTGTAATGCAAAATAATTTAGGGTTAATATTGCCTGTTTGATTTGAGAATGAAGCAGTTGTTGAAGTTAGGGTGAATAATTCATTTTTCAGAGTTCTAAAGGGTAGATGTTAATATTGTGAAGCTGCAGCTGATGCTACTAAAGCCATTCATGTTAAGAGAACAAATTGCCATTTGGCATGCTGAAAAATTAACCCAATTTACAGCATGGGTGAAGATGAACTCTCTCTGGTGAAAGCTATATTTAAACCACCAATGAGATAATTACATCTTGGCCTTCTAACACATCTTATGTAGCACAGATGTGACTGCTTTTTCTTCATAAGTGAATACATCTAACAACTTCTAAAAAATGTGCTTGTTTTTCTAGATTTTGTGCATTTCTGCTGGGAAAGTCTGGAATATAAACAATGTAAAACATGCATGCATAATGTGTCAGCTAAGGATTAAGCCACAAGATAGACAAAGCCAAGGCAATGGATGCTGTTTGTACATGAGCAAAACTTTGGAAGAATTAGTGCGAGTCTCATTTGCAAGAAGGATGAATATCTGTTGTGGGTGCAGTGTCTTATGAACACAGTTAATGACTGTACAAGTTAATCAAAAGGGAAGCCTTGTCTTTTCATGTTTATTATTTTACATGGAAAAGTCAGGTAGCTGCAGAAGCAAACCGGGGTCACTTCTCTGTGATGATAAAAATAAGGCCTATGATATTTGAGCATGGGGTTTTCAGCTTTATCTGTTCAAATCATCTGCAGGACCTCACAGCAATTGCTGCTCCTGCAATTGAGCTGAGCTTTCCTGAGCAAACAAATTATTCACCAAAACAATGTCTTTGTGTTTCTAACAGAACTGGAACAAACACATCTCTTTTGTTCCCTTGTTTGTGCATGATCTGTGTAGAAGATGACAGTGCAGAGCCAGGAATGGCTTTCATCTGCTGAAATCTCTCCACTCACCAGGCTACAGGAAGATCCTGGAAGCACATATCACCCTGTGTATCATTTTGCCTCCCTGTTTCCCTGCCTTTCTCTAATTTGGGGGAAATGACAGCCCAGGTTTGATGTCTTGTGCCAATTGAGAGTAGTGGGGAGGCATTTGAACCTTGTGGTGTGGTGTCACAGGACAGAGTGAGCAGTCACTGGTGGTCACAGGATGAAAAAAAAACTGAGAAGGGGTAAGACAGAGTGGAGCATCCCCAAAGGAGCTGGAAGTTGTTTATTGTAATGAGTTTTTCTCTCACCTTTCTTTCCTCAAATCACTGGTCTCACAACTGTTCTTCCCTGGGTGTTGATAAACTTGATGGCTTCCAGGAAGTCCTGAGCTTGCTTCTTCACCAAGAGGGGCTGTCACTCTGCTTGTGAAAAGGTTTTGTTCAAGCCTTGCCCTTTTCTGAGACTTTCTTCTTTGGGTGAAACTGGCTGGTATATACACCATCGATTTGTATGTTTCTTGAGGAGAAAAGAAGTTAAAATTCACAATCAGTTGCAGAATTTATGCAGGCTAAATAAACAGATCATCTTCCCATGCAAAGAGCAGTCTTGTTGGTAAAGCAACCCGAGATGCAACTGCAAGGAAAAAAACGTTCTCTGTTCTTATAGAATAGTATAAGAACAGAGTCCTCCTTCCAATGTGTCAATCAAAGAGCACCATCTGCACTCTGCATGCTGCAAATCTGCCCCAGATCCTGTTGTTTAGTCAGTGCTCACAGGCAGTATTTGGGGGAGGAGGTTTGTGGCATGTCATGTATTTACAATTACAAAATGTCAACATCTAAGGCTTTCTGAGAGTGCCTGGGATAGCTGTGATGCATTAGGATACTCTCCATCTCCACGTGGTGCAACTACAGAGTAGCTGTTGCATCACATGTACCTAATGAAACACTGATTTGGTTTCTTTGTAAGTAGACAGGTAAAATTAGACAAATTGTTACTTAGCTTCTTGAGCTCAAAAAGATGATGAAAATGCTGCTTTTGAGATGGAGCTGATGAACTCATTCGCAAGTTCATTCAGGTTTGTCTAAGAAAAACAGCATTAGAGGAGATGTAAATTGCATCTTCTGTTTCGTTTTGAAGCCATGTCTTTACCTTTAAATTGATCCGAATCTTAAAAAGAGACCTGGATATCTAAAGCTAATAATCATAAGAATAAAGCAGTCAGTTTGTGAACCTCAACAAAAACCCCCAAACAAAAAAACAAACAAAAATAAAACCAAAACAAGCAAAAAGAGCATCTTTGGGTAGGATTTTTGATTATTTGATTACAGGTTTTTCAAAAAAAGAAGTCTTTGATCCGTCCAACTCCATACATAGTGAATAGCTCAATATCCAGGGAGTTCATCTCCCAAACTTAAAAGCAGAGGAGGCTGAATTTGAAAAAGTAGTTGTTCTCTCAGTTTTTTATTAAAGAAGGAACAAACACAGGGGCAAAGTAGCATGCGAAAAATCACACCACAAGCTGGTGACAGAATTGAACATGTTACACATTTGAGTGCCTTGATCACTGCTCCCTCTCAGCTCTGCAGGAGAGGAAAACACCTGCCTGTGGCTGATGGACTGAGCAGAGCTCCTCTCTGTGCCTATGCCACACTTTAGTACGAGTGTGCTATTAAGGCTTGCTCCTCGTTCTGTGGTGACACAACTCCTCCTCTCAGCCGTGGTTCACTGACAATCATTTATGCAAAGCTGAGTTTTGCAGTGGTGTTAACTGGTTATGATCTCTCAGTTCCAGTCAATGGTTGCAGGATAGGGAGGGAATGAATGCACTGTGGTACCTGTATGGCATTAGGGGTCTTCATGAAATACTGACTTCAGTTATGGGAAAAACAAGGTTTCTAAGGCTACAAATGCTGGTTCTGAGACTTGGGATGTTAGTGTAGATTTACAACATTCAGTGGGATGTTGGTGTAGATTTATCCCATGGGGAATGCTTTGCAGTTCCTGGCTGTCTGCGTGTGGGAAATATCAGGTCCTTGAAACTTCACTCAGATGGTCCAACCAAGCATGGGAACTGAGCTAATAAATAGGGGTTAAATATATTACCAGTGGAGTGAATTGCTGGATAGATTTGGTGGTTGGATATCGGAACTCTCCTTTGACCTCATGGGTGCCACTTAACTTCTGTGTGCCCATAAAGTGGACATAATTGCTCTGTGCTCATAAAATAAGATCACAGCTATCTCACAAGGCTAATTAATGTTAAAGTGCTCTGAGGCCCACAGATAAAAGGGGTCATAGACTATTGGTGTTAAATCCGATATCTATTTGTTGAAAAAGTAACTTTCCTTAGTCATCAGATTCCTGCCCTATTGTCTAGGATCAGACTGTTTCTTGCTTAATAATTTGAGTGTTTGTAGATCTGGAGATGGATTGCTCATCAGCTACATATCACTACAATTACTGATACTGAATCATCATTTTCTGTAAGGATTCCCTGAAATTGCCTCTTTTTAAGTTTGAATTCTCCACACACTTCATTACCATTTGGCATGAAAAGGTTTTCAAACAAGTTTCACTATGACGAGTAACTGAAAGCACAGGCCATCTCTTGTGTCTCACCAGTTGACCTAATCAAATGTGTGATGTACAGTCCTAAATGAACTGGATGTGGCATGTCATGGATAACCTCTCCTCCCTTCTCCCAACAGGCATTTCCAAGCTTCCAATTAAACCATGCTTGTTACAAATAGGGCTTGATGTGTGTTTAAAGCAGGAGGTTGTATGGATTTAAATACTTCACTGATTCTTTCTCTAATATGACATGGTCTCAGAGGAAGGTTGCTGCTCCCAAATGCCATAAATTTACCCTAGTTGTCTAGGGATTTTAAAAAATTACTCATATTCTTATGGTGATGGTCATTTGAGAAAGTTTCGGCCTCCTTTGCAGGAACAAGGTTGGCATGTGCAAAAAAGCCTATCAAGTTGCATTTCCTTAGCTAGCATCCCTTGATATCCTTTGGACAAGCTGTGGTTCAGGTGGCCTTAGATTGAAGTGAGATGGTGAAAATACAAAGTATTTCACTTGAGATTTTCCTTCATTTAATGCATAGTTCTGGCTGAATTGTACTTGTGCATCCCTGCCAGTAGCAGCACAGAGACAATCTATGCCTGTGTGTGCATGCATGTTTCTGTGTGCCTGTGCAAGAGGAGAGGGGGAACTGTTCAAAGCAGGGGTTGTTTTGGAATGCTGGATTGCACTTATCATGGTAGATGGGAGATTATGGTACTGTGGGAAGATGTGTTCCCATGGTAACTGAGCTGTTTTACCCAGAGATGGAGTGGAAGCTGAAGCTGGGCCTTTCCTATGGTCCCTTACTACAAGTTTTTCATCCAGCATTAAGGTCTCATTATATTTGAATCTCATTGATGTGGATGAGGGGTTTTTCAGCACGAGGCAGAACCTGGTTTCTCTTAGCTGTAAAGATGCTGCAGGAAACCCCAGGATGCTTTGTGGGAAATGGGAGTTTTAGCAATAGGACCATACTGACAGTGCAGCTGTGGGGCTTCCAGTTCTCCCCTGCAGGTAACTCTGGGAAGCACAGCCTCTGAGAATGAGCGTTACACCATTATCAGACTTTATACTAGAGGTGGAAGAACCAGAAAAGGTGGAGTTGGGGTTAAGTTGCCCCTTTGATGTCCAATAGCTCATTATTACAGCTTATTTTAGGGACTTGCTTTAGAAGCCAGCCATGTTAAGTCTTTAAAATGTGAATACTGAATTTAAGAGCTATCCCTTTAGGATGATGTAACATTTTCCTTTGTTTAACATTTTTCTTTGTACATGTTTTTCCCCTGCAAATCTTTTGTGGAATGCATGAGAACAGGACCCTCTCCAGCCTGTTTTGTGAAGAGTCTAAAAGAGAAGTGGAATGGACACTTTTCAAATACTGAAAGCTCTTACAGAGTGGTAAAAGGTTTACTGCAAATCGCTCTCACTTCAAACCTGTCCACCTACCTGAATCTCATCTTCCCTGTTTTTTTAAAATGCAGAGGAGGAACAAATCTCACTTTGATAGAATTGCTTCATCTTGTTCCTTAAGCACCTGAATAACTCAGTATTCTAAAACTATGCTAGGGAAATATTAAAGCAGAAACAGAAGAAGAACTCCAGAAGCTGACAGTGATTTGTGTTGCCTCGTGCATATGCTTTTCTGCATAGCCCTGAATTATTGATTAGCTGCTATTTCAGTAATTGATTTTTCTGCATATTTGCACTGCCCTTAGAGAAGCCTGCAACTACACAATTGTTAATTTGTATTGTTGAGACAATCTAACATGTCTTTAATGGCTTTTATGAGGTGATCCTGTCCTGCTATTGCACTGCTGATCTATGGAAATTCATTGCACTGGATTTAGTTTATACTGATATATATGAGAGAAGATGGGGCCTTTCATTGCTGTGATACATTTCTCTTCCTCCAAGCAATAACTGTTGTGCGTTTAGCAAGATGTTTTTCTGGTGCATTTCAACACAGAAGCATTAATGTAATGCCATAGAAAGCTTTTGTCATGGACATGAAATTTCATGCAGCAGTGGCTTTTAAGTCATGTAGCAATTCCCAGATAGAAGATAATCTAAAATATGAAGTATAGATAATCACATTACTTTAAATAATTGCTCTTTGTAATATTTCTGTTAATTTGTGATATAGGGAAGGAATTAAATTTGGATATTAATAAGCATCAGATTATCAAAGATAAATTAGTCCATTTCAGAAGAGCATTGAAACAGCTACGCTGGGTCACAGAAAAGACCTTTCATGACTGAGAGCAGAGCTTGGCCCTTCACTTTCCTTTCCCAGAGCATCTGCTGCTGGCCAGTGTAGAGCACCAGCAGCAGCAGCAGTGTTCTTTCCCAGCTTCTGGCAGCCAGCCATTTGGGTACTGCTTCAGCCAGAGGTTGGATCTGCATCACTGTATTTAATAGCCCATGGTGGACCTTTCTTCCATGAATTTCTCTAATTGCTTTTCTTTTAATCCATTTATGCTTTTGGCTTTCAAAACATCCTGTGGCAATAAGTTCCACAACTTAATTATGTAGTGTATAATAAAAAAAAATAAAATTGGCCCCTCTTGTTTTAAGCAAACTGTCTGACCATTTCATTTGGTGCCCCCTATTTCTTGCATCATGAGAACAGTTGTTCCTGCTCACTGTCTCTGTGCTATTCCTGATCCTAGACCATAATCATATTCTTCTCCACAGTGATCTCTCTTGCAGGCTGCAAAGTCCTCATCTGGGTAATCTCTGCTTGTAAAAAAAGCTGGTTTGTACCTCTGCTATTTATGTCTTCCTTCTCCTTGTCTTTTTCTAATTATCCCAAATCCATTTCAGCACCCATTATTGAAGATGTGGGCAAAACTCAGTTTATATGTAGAGAGATGATGTTCTCTGTTTCTTTTGTAATCATCCCTGACACTGTTTTTCCCTTTTACCATCCCCAAGCATTCAATTTGGTGTTTTTCAGAGAATTCCATATTATGGCTTCAAGATCTCTCTCCTGAGTAACAAAGGGTAACTTAGATCACATAACTGTGTATGCATAAACTCTATGGTTTTTATCTATGGATAGCCCATTGCATTTACTGACACTGTATTTCCCAGTATCCCAAAGCAGCCTTCTTCCTGCTGTTTATAGTGTTTATCTTTGCCTAATGCGTAGAATTGAGCAAATAATGTATATGAAGATTTTTGCCCCAGTTGTTGCCTGTTTCAATTGAATTGCAATTTCTTCAAATTCAGGTTTTTCCACTGCTGTACAAAGCATTTGCTCAAGCAAAAAACCACACTGATCTGTTTGTGCTTTTCCTGGGATCAAGCTAGCTCTGGAGTTCTAATGCAGCCCTGCACTGTACTAGAGTGTCTGTACCTGCTCAGAAACTGGTCAGAGAGGAAAGCTGTCTCTCAGTAACACTTTTCTCTCTGAGTGATAAAAATTGCAGTTAACAATGCATTTTAAAAAAAATTAACATTAAAGGTTATGTGGTGTATGTAGGGCCAGAGCGTGACTGTGGATATTCATTAAATAAACAGATGAAAAGCCGAGGAAGGCTTCTTCATGCTGTCCCTTGCAAAGGCAAGGCAGGAAGTGCCACCTGGGCAGGAAAAGAGGGGTGTAAGGAAAGGACAAAGGGTGCAGCAAAGGACCCTGCTTTCCTCCAGCTCCTTCCTTACCTCCTGGTGCACAGTCATGAATCGGGTCAAGGTCTGTTTTGTTCTTCAAACCTTTTCTCTCCTGTTTCTGTACAAGTGCTAAACCAATGCAAAACTAAATGCAAAGGTAAAAATCGATTTTACTGGCATTTGACGTGCTGAAAGGCACAGTACTTCTGGAAACTGAAAACTTGTGTGCTGTGACTGACTGTTTGATGGAAAATGTAAAGCTGAATAGCTTGGTAAAAAAATCCAAATATTCTATTTTCTCTGAAGCTCTGGCTTTCCAAGTAGCAAAGCGGTAACCAAATTTGGTTCCTCAGAGGCTTGCATGGTCATTAGGTATTTAGTATTGAGTAAATATTGGCTTTCATGGTCTGTGGATTTGTGGTACTGTGTGTGATTACTGTACTTTAGTAAGAGGCATCTTTAAACATCTGTGTGATAAATAACTGCAGCATTATGTCAGCTTGTATCTGTCATGTGAGTTCAGACACAACCAGAAAGGCACTATTTATTCTATGGCAAATGCACATTTTTGATGGTTTTTTTTCTTCCACAGAGAAACAAGCAGACTTTTGTCCTCTGCCGTTCTGTGTTTATCGTCCTTCTGCTGCTTTACACCAGGGGATGAAAATGGAGGGAGTGTTTTTAAAATTATTGTTGCTGTCTATTATTTTTTTTTTCACCTGCACCTATTATTATCCAGAAATAGAAGTTATGACTTCTTGGGTATGAGTAGAGGGTACAAGAGAGCCATTAAGTGCTATTGATATGAGGTGGCAGCAGCTGCAGCTGGGCTTGCTTAGGAACCAAAACTAAAACTGCTGAATGCATAACTAGACCTGAGATAAGTCACAAAGGAAAGCAGGGAAAAAGTCAGTTAATAAATACAGGAGATGCAATATCTGGCAGAGAGCCTTCCCTTTTACATACCCCCCATCATTCCCAGAGTATCCACTGAAGATAAATTTAGAATCCCTGAATCTATTCATTGCCTGATTTTTTTGTGTGTAAGTTGATACTGAGGAAAAATGGGAATGCTTGCATTTCCAGGTTTTGGATTGCTGGAGGAGGAAAGGAGGGGCATGGTCAGGCGTAACTGCACATGAGAACCAAAACAGTTTGCTGAACCCAAGAGTCTTTCAATAGCATATCAGCCAACTAATCCTTTGTGAATATAGCTTGTATTGATCTCATTAATGGGCCTCTAACAATGAAACTTCCCAGCTGCAGATGAATTACAGACAAGTGGAGAATACACAAAAGAGATTTACCTTGTTGACTGGATTCTATTATATTCTAATGTATTGCTATATATAAACATAGAGAGATTTTTTTTTTAATCCTGTAACCCTTGAACAACTAAACTGGACCTGACAAACTGGCAGAGGAAATTATTTGTCTAGGAATGCTGTTGTTAGATTACATCTGAATCATGAAAATTTTACAATAAAAATGAGAAACTTTTAAAAGCTGTACTTATGAGGAATGGCACAGTTTAACTTGTATTTCAGTCTCATAAATATTCAGCATATTGTTTCAGTAACATAATATCGAGAAATGGAAAAGCATATGTTGAGAACCACTACAAGGAAAAAAAAGCAGCAGCATTTTGTACTTCAACAAGTCTATATATAGAAACTGAGTCATTGCACTCACCTCTGAAAAGGAACGTGGCCACTTACTAGAAGAGTATTGCACCACGTGTGACAGTCCAGGGCAGGTAACAGAATAAATGTATCCCAGGCCACAGCTACAATTTGGGGGCAAAGAGGGGTCCTTCTGTCTTGTGTCTGCTCTGATAAGGAAAGTTTGCCCTCTTCCAACAGAGCATGAGCTGCAAACTTCTGCAGAGGTTTCCTTTCCATTGCCCTGCAAGATCAAAAGCTTCCCAATCTAAAGCTCAGAGTAGATATGCCATTCTTAAAACAAAAAACAGGAGATGAAAGAAATTCTTCAGCTTTTGTTGACTGCTTTGTCTCTGACTGCTAGGCCAAGATTTAATTTTGCACGCTGTACTGACTGCCACGTATTTTCTCTGGGTCAAAGTAAATTAGAAAGTAGAGAAAAATGCTGCCGTTACAAACAGGTCCGGTTTGCACCTGGTCATGCTTACAGAACCATTGAGCACATTTCAATATCTGAGCTTTTCTGGTCTAGGGTAGATTCACAACTCTTAATCATTTTCCCAGATTAGGAGGAAGATAGCATCAAGGTGGATATGCTGTCCTGAATTCCATATGGAAGAAGGTCCTTAAAAAAGGCCACGGGCAATCCTTCAGCTGTGAAGGAAGCTGTATTGGACCCAAAGATGATTAGCTGCTGCTCTGTCTGGGTTCTCCCACTTTCACATGTGCCTGTGTATATTGTAATTCAACAAACACATGGAAAAGTGTCACCAGGGCAGCACTGTGGGGCATTGAGGGGAAAGTTAATGGGATCTGAAATCTGGCTGTGTTGTGGTGTGAGAGTGAGTGATGGTTGGTTACTTCAATCCCAGACATGGATTTGTAGAAGATTTCTGCCCAAGTGAATGATGTGAAATTATTCACAAAGCTGACAGTTATTAGTAGCAGATCTAATTGGAACATCATGGGAGGACTGGAAATTTTTGCAAAGGAGGCTGAGTGGTTTTGTCAGTTGTATGTATGCCAGTAAAATTGCTGACAGTTTAGGGATCTGAGACTGCATATGCTTAAGCAGCAAATGAAGCCCTGCTAGCATGGCTGTATTTCTGTGAACAGTTTGTGAACGCCTGGAGTTTCACCCTGTTTTACTTGTGAGGTTTTTTTCTAATAAATTTGTGTACTACTAGAAACAAATCAGCATTGTGCCACATGTTTAGTCCTGTCTGGAGTGCAGGTGCACAGTGCCAGTGACTGGAGCTCACCTGGGTCGTGGGGATTTTCCTACTACTTTTTAAGGCCAAGGGTGGACACATGTGAGGGGGAGGTGACCTTGCAGAGGGAGACTGTGGAGGGCTGGGGAAAGTGAAACTGGAAAGCCTCTCTGTGACTTCTGGATTGCAGGGTACTGATGGGCTTTGTTCTGAATTTCATTCTTAAAAAGGGAAAGTATGTTATTTATATTGGTGGAAAAAACCCAGCCCTGACTGGAGAGAGAGCACTGGGGATTTTGGGTCTGAAGGAATGTGATTCTTTTTTACCCTCCCCCTCAGTAAGGGCCAGGTTAAGATCCCTCACTGTGTCTGCTCGTTTTTGGTGTCCTGTGGGACACGGACCCCTCTGGTTTGGGCCAGGCCACAGGGGATGCAGGCCCCATAGTGCTGGTGAGGGGCCCTTGAGCCACAGCCCTGCGTGTGGCATGGGGGAAGGAAGCAGGCCAGCTCCTGGAGCTGCTCCTCATAACCCACACTCTCCTTCCAGCAGATCTTAGAAACAACCTTTGACAGGCTTCTCTGTTTCTATTTGGGATTTTCAGCCTGATTTTCCAAGCAAATAAGGCTGTGTGATCACACTGTCTGTGAATTCACCTCATTCCCTCACCAGGATAGATTTAAACCAGCTCGCTGGTTTTCTACCATGTTTGACTATGCAGAAGAGGTCTCAAAAGTTACTGAGGCTCCCAGAAATTGTGTAAAATAGCATTGGGGGAGAGGGAGGCAACCCAAGTTCATGCCCTGCTGAGGTTAAGGCAGGCAAAACTTGGGACCAGAAGCAGTGGTTGGGTGCCCAGTGTGAAGGGGGAGGTGGCCCAGTGGCCATTGCTGTGAACCAGCCCTGGACAGCCCTTCCTTGCCAGGGGGCAGGGAAATGGGGCACCACAGTAAGAGCAGAAAACGTGTAGGATTTGTAAATCAACCCCTCCTTGTGTACTGAACTTTGGCTGTCTCCTTTCCTTCTTCAGCTGTCATGCTACATGTCTGCACTCACTTGTGCTTTCCTTTTGCACAGAGCTTTTAAGGAGTTGAGTTTATTGAAAAATCAGGCTTTGGCACTTGAATCACATGAGGCATGGCCTCATGAGGAAAGGAGACGGTGGATAGTGGGATTTGGAATCCTCAGCCACCTCAGGCCTCTCCAGCCATGGTTTAATTCACATAACCAGAACCTTTTGAGGCAGGAAATGCATCAGAATGATGGAAAAGGCCAAGATCCCAGCCGGCCTGTAACCAGCCTCTGTGTTCATGAGATAAAAATCCTACCTGGTGCAGTGAGGTCCCTGTGTCACCTCACTGCCCTGTTCCCTGCTGGCAGTAAGGTAAGGGCATGGCCATAACCCAGGGACACAAAGCCAGGTTCTGCTGAGCATTGGACGAACAGGCCAGGATCCTTCTTTTAGCTGTTCCCATCTAGGGAACATCTGGTTCCCATCTGCTAGGAGATAAAGTGCTTTTCCCAGGGACATGAGACAGTCCTGTAAAAGCCCTGTTTGTGGCACAACTTCCAGTGGAGCCAGCATAAACCTCTCTTGCACATTCCTGGAAAACTGAAAGCAAAGTTGACATTTGTTGTGTTGCCCGTGGCTCCCTCAGCACCATGATAGTTTGTCCCTGTCAGCCTATGTGCAGATGCTTCCTCTGGGGAAGGGTGGATGTGTCCCAAAAATGCTGTGGAGACACAGAAGCAGGATGCAGTTATGAGGTGGGATCCCGGGTTTCTCTGCACTCTGGGCAGCTTGCTCCAAGCCACTTCGGTGCAGCACTTTCTCCAAAAGTCACACTGCCTTGTGCTGTGTGAGGGACATGGCACTTCTTGTGGCACCGTGGGGAAGAGCCCTGACAGCCTGAGGGTGAGTGTCGTGACTTGCAGAAAAGGGAGTAGGAGGGGGAAGCCAAGTTTGTAGGAGGTGCTTTCCAGCTGCCAGCTTAAAAAACTTCTAGCAGCTGTTTTTTACCAGATTCTCTCGAAATTGCAAAGACATGGCAGTTGTTTGTGACCAAAGGGACGAAGGGCCATCTATGAGCAGTGTTGCTACCAAAACCCACTTTTTCAAAGTTAAGAAAATACTCTACTAATTGCTGTGTACCATGTGAGCCAGAGAGGAATGTCTCTTCTTCAGCTTAAGTGTGTTTTTCTGCAAAAATAAGCAATGTCTCATGAGTGAAGTGCATCACTGATAATATATTCATCTGGATTTTGTTTGTAGCCTCCCTTCTAACTTTTTTCCTGATCTAGGGGAATGTACAGAAAGCTTTCAGAAACAATAATTTATTTTTGAAACAAAAAGTAAAATAATTGTTCTTGTTGGGTTTTGTTTCTCTCCTTTGACAGGTGTTCATTTTACTGCTTGGATAAATTTAATTTTTATTATGCTGTTTTATAGGGTACATGTTTATAATTCCCGTTTTTCCTTTTAACCAACCCACAAGCTGAAGAGCTTCCCCAGAAAGCTTTGCTAAGCATTTGTGTTTCAGGACAACTATAGGAATATGCAGAGCTGCTGATGGCAATGGAAGTACACTGAGCATCTGTTGTGTTTGTAATAACTGTAGAAAAGTACAGTAAAAATCCAGGGATGTAGCTTAAGTGATCCAAAATAAGATACAGATCTCAAGTCAGCCTGTAATTCAGGATTTTTTTCAGTTCATTCTGTTTCACAAGAATAGTCAGATGAAAAGGAACATAAAGCAGGTTTTCTCATAGTTTGATGTTCTATCTGCATACAGACTAAACATGTTAAACTTTGCACTGTCTGGATTCACCACACTGGGCTGTAGCTGTGTGGCTTCACAGAAGAGTATTTACAATACATGGTTAGCATTAAACTTACCAAAGCCTCATTCATCTGGAACGTGTTCTTCTTTCCACAAAAACAATCTTGAAGTTAAATTTCCCAAAATATTTTTGTTTGTATGCCTTACTAATTTCATGAGCAGCAAACTATTGGAGGGTTGCTTTTAACTGCTGAGTTAAAAATACCTTTGTATCAGCCTCCCAATCTGACAGCAGTTCTTACTGAGCTAGTTTCACTGTATCACTAGATCATGTTCCTCCAACATTTTAATCTGTATAACTACTATAAATGTTATGGCAGACAACGACTTCCCCCTCATATTAGAGGATTTTTAGATATAATTAGAAACATTTACTAGTCCTGGGCAGAGCAAAGATGATCCCTGATTCCTGCAGGGCATGCAGGCAGGAGCTGGTGGTGTAAGCAGCATTGTTCTTTACTCAGGTAGAAGCAGCCTTGCTTGTGGCAGGTGATTTTACAGCAATAGTATAAGGTGTGACGTCTGACATAGATGCACCTCCTCCTGTTACAGGAACCTGCCCCTGCAAAAACACTTGTGATGTTTTATTTAAAAAAAAAAGCAAGAGAAAAATTTCTTTTCACCGGAGTGACATTTTTATCTTGGGAAGGCAAAGAAACACTCATTTTTGAGTTCATTCACGGAAGAGTTTGTCAGTAAATTTTGTTGTCCAGCAGATAACAATAAGCAGCACATCTCTGTTAAGAGAGCCTTTCTGCTCAGTTCTTCTAAACACCACACCAGTGGCACAGAAACTTCTGGTTGCAGTCATTGTGCTAATTTTCTTCTTCACACTGGTGATGTCACTTCAGAGATGCTGAGGCAAAGGAAATGTTTCCCCAGCTCCAGTAGTTGATTAAATGCAAGGGTCTGTGAGATGTTGACAGCTTAGAGAAAGGGAGCTTTGGTCCAGTCCGTGTCTAATAGGGGTCACATACATTATCCCTCATTGCAAGCAGGATTTTTCTTGTTCTTTAAGTGAAGTAGTAAATGTTCTAAGATGTGTCATTGTTGTCAAAAGCAGCAAATAGTATTCAGGAGGGTTGATTTAGCTGTGAAGGCTTTTCTCAGCCTAAAGAGCCAAGTAGGAGGCTTTTCAAGGAGCAGTTCAGAGTACCTATAGCACAGCTTCAGGTTTGAATCAATGTCCAAAAAAAGCATATTCTTCTGAATGCTTTTGCAAAGTCCTATCAGCTTTTCTAAAAGAATCAGAAGTTGTGAGACTAGCAGGAGCCTGGAGGTGGGCTTTGCTTTTTGCTGCTTTGTTCTTTTATTTTCCCCTTCCCACCTCAGTATCACCACAGGTTTGTTCCTGAAGCCTTTGGAAATCACAGAGATGTAATCTATCCCTGGAAGGGACTTCAAGAAACTGCTCAGCTTCATTTTTCATTACTCACTCCCTTTTTCTGTGGCACAACTGAATATCCCAAGATGTTCCTGGAAGTTGTTTTTTTTATTTGTAAGCATTTTTAGTGAACGCAGTTCAACAAGTATTCCTGGGACATGTTCCCATCCTGAACTGTCCATATTTAGGGAAAAATTCCCTGGAGCCTGACCTTAATAAATCTTCTCTTCTGCAAATGGAGCCAACTACTTGTCTTTTACTCTGTAAATGTGATGAATGATTTAATGATGCCTTCTTTAAATATTGCTAAAATATATAAAGTTACTGTACTCCTCACATTCCTTGTTCTTAAACTAATCCAAGTCTTCTACCCTCTGCTTCTAATTATTCCCCAAAGCCTTCATTTTCTAGAGAGAATTGCAACATTTCATTTTCCCACTTTACTGAGTGTTTAATGTTAATGGGAGATTCTTGAAGATGATTGGCAATCATTCACAGATTTGTGTTTTTCTGCTTAAATTCAGTATTGGATTTCACCAGAACTGCAGGCTTGACTGCATTTGCCCCGTCTCACATTTTTTAGCTGCTTCCTTCCTTATTCTAGTTTGTGTTTTTGACTGATTTTTAGAAATCTGTGAATTTTCTGGTTATAACTAAGCTCTATTTATAAAGACATGGAGCAATGAAAGCATGGATGACTTTAGTTTCTTTGATTTCTTTTAGTTTCATTGATTCCTTCCTTCTGATATATTTATAGAATATTCCCTTTTCATCTTTCATGTATTGCTCTTGTGATGCAGGTTCTGATTTTGGGGCAAGAGAGGTTTGCTGTTATTTCACATTCATTCTTAGCCACAAGATGTTATTTCTGTGTTGGATTTTCAAAACTTGTGATTCTGAGCGGCTACTACCTTCTTGTCCACTGTCCTGTTTCTGTCCTGCTTCTGTCCTTTCCCTCTGGCAGCTTTTCAGTGTTTCCTTTTTAAAGCTAATTCCCAGAATTTACTGAAGCCTTTTCAAGTCCCAGCATCCTGATGCTTTTATTATTTGTCTGTACACTCAGAGGATAACATCGGTTTCAGTCACCTTTCCCATCTGAACCCTGAGAAGGTTCTTCCCTCCATCAAAAACACCTCTATGGTAACTTCCTGCAGGTTTGAAAAAATAGTTAGTCCCATTATAAGTGAGTCTCCTTTAAATAAATTGTCGAGCATTTGAGATTCATGTTATTCAAATGTAGCTACTGAAAACTGTAGATCCCTAAAACCTTGGTACAATCTTGGCAGTACTTCTGCATGGTCATCTAGACAATGGTAAGTAACCGGTACCAGTAGGGCAGTTCACCTCATTAGAGGAAGAAATTTTGTTGGAGGTGGGATGGTCCAAGGGCAGGGACAGAAGAAGTGAAGAAAACAGTTTGTATGTCTCAAAGTTGCTTTTTCTGCTACATCAGTACAACAAAACATATTGCCTCAATTTACAAGCCTTGCTTTATCTTAGAGGATGGACTTACTTCATCCCACCTCAGTAGAAGACTGTTGTTTCTGGGAAGGTGCTGAGGAGGGGGAAGGTGTGGATGTGCCCACCGATGCTGTGGTGTAGCCCTGCTACACCTGAGAAGAAAATTCCCAGTGGATATCATGGCCTATTCCATTTGAGGAATTGTTTAAAGCAAAATAGCTTTTCATATAAACCACCAGACTGAAAATCTGGATAAAGCAACTTCTGCCACTGTCCAGACTAGGAAAATGGCCAGTGTTTACCAACTGCTTTAGCTAAACTGTTTACCTAAAGTAGGAGCTAAGTGGTGTTTAAAACGTTAGCTAACACCTTTCCTGAACATGCCTCATCTGGTTTGTTTAGACAAGGCTGGCCAATATCTCCTTTCACTGGGAACGATTAGTCACGACCCAGAAAGACTGTTTGTCAAGGATTTCTCAGGTTTGAGAGTGTGGAGACACAAACCTCAGCCCCAGAAACTGGAGGATGGTGCTTGCAGTTACTCTCTTAGTCTTTCCATGCCAGTTGTGTGGGTTTTGCTTAAGTACTAATTTTTTTTTCATTGCTGGTTTGCAGCTGGTCTGAAGGGAAAACCTGAAAAGAGTAAAGTGCTCCCAAACCTTACTTTAGAAAGAAACCATTAACAAGTGACTTGAAGCGGTGGTTCTTCCAAGTCAGTGTCAGAAGTTGACTGACATTTTCTCAGTCAGAATCTACATGTAGTGAAGAACTCATCACCTTTAGTCAACTCTTGCAGGACTTGACCTTTTAGTTGGCAACAGAAATGCAAATTCCAGTAGGAACGGGAAAAGTGGGACTGTTTTTTCCCAGGCCTCAACCTTCCCATCATACGTGGATGTGGATGTATTTGTGCTTTGCTGCTGAGAATGTTTTAATGATTTGCTGAACATCCCAAGTCATGCCAAATCCAAATGCCTCTCCCTAAATTTTCCCTGCAGCTGCCTCAGTAGGATTATGCCTCCTTTTCATCCATCTTTCAGTAAGTGTATTGTGCAAGAGCATGTAAATATCTGTACTGAGAGGGCAGCTCAAACTGCACATGGTACTGTTTAGGCAACTCAGACAGATGGTGCGAGTGTGGTTACAATGAAAACAATTCCTTCAACATGGGTGGGGGAACGTTTCATGATTGTTTGGCTGTGTGGAAGCTCTAGCAGGATCTGAGCCCGGGTACAGAGTAATTCCTCAGCTCAGGGTTTTTACTGGCAGAAAATTGCTTCATGCCATTCCAAGTATTGAGTCCTATAATAGTTCTCACTTCAGCAAAGGTGCAGGATGAAGGGGTAATGCTGGTTCAGCTGCTTTTTGTTCTGATCCTTCCTATTGTTTGGCTTCCAAGAAGCATTTTTATTTACCCTTCTGCGAAAGAAAACAAAACAATAGTGGGATTGGTTTTTCAAGGCCTCATATCCTCTGTTAGTCCTTTACACTGCTGCAAAACACTTCCCACAGTGCCCAACCCATCTTCTGCATTCTCATTCCCTCACGCACAGGTGAGGTAGTTGGAGAAAACAGAAGAATAACCAAGAACCCCTTTTGAAAATAAGAACCAGAAGCAAAGCTCACCAAATCAGACTCCCCACATGCAGTGGAATGGATGTGTTTCATCCATCCATCCATCCATCCATCCGTCCATCCATCCATCCATCCATTGCTACCTGACTCACTCCCTTGCACTGGCTCATTATTCACCATTTGGCTGCATTTCTTTTAAAACAGCAGCTTGGCAATGTGGAAGAAAACTGGGGTGAGAGGAAGCTCAGGGAAGGCACACACAGGGCAGTAATTGCAGTAAATCTGTGCTCAGCCTTTTACTGGAGAACTGTCCTTGCTATTTGTCTTCCTCTGGCAGGGTGCCTTGGCTGCTGAATGCTGTTCTGGAGATGCTCCCCCCACACTCCTCCAGCGTGCAGAATCCCTCCTCGCCTTCTTGTCCTGGCCATTTCCCTGTCCCCCCAGCTGCTTTTTGCCAGAGCTCCCGGGTGACTTCCATGCAGAAATATGTGTGACAGACAGGACCTTACTCGGTGGAGCAGCTGTTGCTAGGGATGGATGTGACATTTAGTGCTGGTACAAAGGGTCAATTAGATAAGGGCCCTCAAGATAATTTCTGAAATACGGGATTTGGTGATTTGGACTGGGGGAGACAGCAGTAAGAATTATGCAGCTGCTAGTAATCTGGGTTGTTGTGGGTTTTTTACTCTTGCCCCAGAGAGATCATAATTTCAAGCAGACAGGTGTTACCACCTTCAGATCTTAAAGACATGCTTAATCTCTATGGAGACATTTGCTTCACCTAATGAAATGAACTGCAGCAATCAATTTTATTCTGCACCTATTGATCATGTCTGTTTTAGGGAGACAAATACAAGACAACCTTAATTAAGAGGATCTATCTCTTCCTTTAGCAGTGCTTTCCAGCAGGAAGCTTTCACATCTCATGTTGTACTTTTTGATAGAAAGTATCTCTTCTATTTGTATCAAGATGAAATGGAAATCAAACGCTTGCATTTCTATTCCCTGCACTGATTTTAAAGGAACAAAGTAGTTTGTATTTTTTGAAGTGCCTAATTCAATTTATTTAGATTTATTGTACCACAGGAATTTGAAAATCAATAACTTTAGCTCCCAGGTGCACTCTTTATTTATATATTTTTTTAAGATTGTGAATGTGGATGACATCTGTCTTTTCTAAATTGAGCTGCTTCATTGTAAATAAATAAAAAGCATAGGATTATTTTTTCTTTAGCATTTATGTTTGAGGATGTTCTGTCTTCGATTCTTTCCTTCTCCTCCTGGCCATATTTCACATACAATACAAGCTGTTGCAAACTAGTTTGCCTTTGGCAGAGTCGTCAAATTGAGGAGCTCCAGGCAATCAAATGGGTATTGTGAGTGTTGTGGATGGATGTCTAACTCAACAGCTGCCCTAGATATTAAATGAGATAGTGGTGCCACTGATGTAGAACATGCTCCTTTTGTGTCTGAAGTCTGAATGTCACTTAAAATACTGTGGTGAGGTTTCTGAGAGAGTTGGTTCTGGACATAGATTCTAGAAAGCATTTGCAGTCAAATCTGTGAGGTGTTTGTGGCTGGTATGTGGCAGTATTGTGTGGAACTGGCTTGTTCAGCCAACACTGTGAGCAGTTTTTTTGTGGAAAGAGGGAAAAGCTGGTAGTGTGATGACTCTGTCGCAGGAATAGTTCTGCATCATTTCCCTACCAAGGCAAAGCGCTCCTGAGTGGAGGAATGTTTTCTCTGCTCACAAGGCAGCTGTGGAAAATGCACACAGAAATTATATTTAAGGAAATATTTTCTTTTGTGAGGGCAGTAGCATAAAAATAGTTAAGCAGTGGCATTAGATAGCTCATGGTCACTAATCATAGTGTGACTACTGAGCAACGAATGTACCAAACTCCATCAGCAGGGAGTGGCTGCAGCACTCTGTGCTGCATTTCTCACCATCCCAAAGCACGTGTCATCCTCCTCAAGGCCATTCCATTGCACAGCATGATAAACTTGGGCACAGTGAAGTGTCCAAGCAAAGTGTTGTATAGCAAAACTGGGATGGCTACAAGAGGAACTTTGCCCTTCATCCCCTGAACCTCCAGGTGCAAAACAAAGAGCACTTTATGGTCTCCTCTCAGCATTAACAGGGTTTCCTGATTGCCTTGTTTCAAACTGATTAAAGCTGGGTGTGCAGCATAGAAATCTCTGGCACATGACACAGAATATCAGTAAGGTTAATTGGTCCTGACTTTGTTCGGGATGCTGAAGCTGTAGCAGTCACTCTGTGCCTTGAAGTCTCTTGGATCCAAAAAGTCTCTGTGTGGGTGGTGTTAAGCCTAGAATGGTTTTGTAATAGCAGCACTTTCACCCCACTTCTCTTAGTGGAAAACTCCTCTTTGTGCTTCAGCCCACCATGTCCCATCGTGTAGAGAGCATTAGGTCTCATTGTGAAATTTCTTCTTCCACTCTTTAAGAGTTTTGCTGCAGGTACTTCTCAGGTCAGGATCAAAAAGATTTTTTTACTTCTGAACTCAAGTTAGCCAAAGTAGTTTCCTTTTATGGGAAAGCTATGTATGGCAGCTAGGGGAAAATGGGAGTTTAGCAAGATGCTCTAAACAAAGGGAAAAATTTGATTCTTCAGTCTTTTAATCCCCACCTTTTGTGAAGCTGATAGCTCTGTTTTTAGAGAATAGTGCTTGAAATAATTACACATAAAAAGTGTCTACTCAAAGCAGTAATTAGAGTGTTTTTACTGAATTGACACTGAGAACTTCTTCGTGAACAATGATGGACTTACATAAGCTCATCTTTATTTACATAAAGTTAATAAAATAAGCTATTTCAATCTATGGATATTTTCTTCCTCCTCCTCCTCCTCCTTTCTAGGATATAAATTTGATTTCATTTGACTTTCTTAGACATTTTTTGCCCCTATAAGGAAGTTCAACATCTCACAGCAGTATGCTTTGCTTTGTTTCAGTTCTCTGCTGGGTCTCTGAGTGAAGTTTGGTGTTCTTTAGATGCTATTCAAGAATTCAACACTCTAGTGTGTTTATTTGTAGGAAAACAGTTGTTGCTGGACATCTGCTCCTTGTGGTATTTCATGCTAGAGTTAATACTGTTGCACTGCTCAGCCTGAATTAGTAATAAGTACAGCTTGACTTGTATGACTTTGAGAGATGGGACTTATCCAGGGCCTTACTGAGAGTGGGATGAAATATTATGTGAAGATGGATTTCTGAGTCCTGCGATGATGGATATTATGCAGCCAGCATGAAACCACTGCACTTGAGAGCTCTAGCCTTTCTTATTGTTATTTTTCTACTCAGACACTTGCTTCTCATAAAAAACAAACTTTAATGATTCATTAATTTAATGATTCAGCCAGCCCCCGTTGGTTCAATTTAGCCTGCACAGATTAAAGGGTCGTTCTGTTGGTCTCGGACAGACAGACTGCAGAGAAATGAGCTCTCTAGGATGATTAGCTCGAGAGAAGGGGACTCTCCAGGGCTTTTATAATGAACTGAGAGCTGTTTTAGGGGCCTGCTAGTAAGATAGGAGTGCCTTCTGCTTTTCTGTCTCTTTCCTCTGTCTTCCTGCTCATCATTGCGATACAAGTAAAGCAAACAAAAAAGCCATGATTCATACACAAAAGCTTTAGAACATTGTATTTTACAGCTGAAGACAGTGTTTTGGGTCCTTTGAAATAGTGATGCTTAGATTGCTTTCAGTCTGGCATTTTTGTGTTTTAAAGCTTGTCAGTCGTACTAGTATTTAATGACTTCTCAAAGGCCAGTTACCATCTACAGGATGTAGATGTTTCTGTAGATGTAGGGTGTTTCTTTTGTCCCAAGTAGCTTTTTTCCATCCTTGCAGTGGATAGGGTTACTTTGTCTTTGAACTCGTTAAAATATGGGACCAATTTATCAAACAAAAGATTGAAAAATGGGAGTTCTGGCACATGTGGAATATTTATTCTTAAAATGGTGTAATTGGAAATGTTAGACCTGTTTAAGTACCAGGTTGCATTCAACTTACCTAAATTTCCACTGGAATTTCCCTCAGAGATGGTGCTCTTCAATTCCGCCTCTCTGCTATCCTGTGTGTGGTTGAGCTGCCTCAGCCTTTTCCAACAGATTCATCCAATGGCACCAAGCTGAGTGTGTGTGACTGCATTTCAGAGAGCCACAGTTCCTGTACTGGTATCTCTGTAAAGCCTGTGGGATTAAGGCACTCTGCTGTTGTGAAATGTTTTCTTGGTTTTATTACTGCAGCGATAACATCTCACATGGCTTTTTCAGTGGCAGTATTGCACCCAAGAGGGCAACGGTTCGTGCATTAGGGCTACTACAAATTAACACTATTTTTCCCTTTCTCTTTAAAGTGAGGAAGTAGCATCCCTTTTTAATAAAGGGATGAATTTGAGGCAGAATTAAAATTCATTTTGAAAGACAGTCAGAAAAGCTATTGCAGTGAGGTTTTAAGAACTCAACCCAGGAGGCAGATTGTCATTGTGCATTCCACAGGATGGAAACCCTCTTTTTAAATTATTGAGGCTAGTTAAAATAATATTCACCCATACACAGCCTTAGGTGTCAAGGGCTCACTGCTAATTCCAGCAAGGCAACATTTGCTTACTACATGGAGGCAAGAGGCTTAGCTTGCAAAGACCCTTTTCATCTCAAGCTGTGGGAATCAGCTGTGTGGTAGAAACGGAGGGGGAAAGGCTTTTTCTCCTTACGTAGAATCTTTCTGCAGTTTGCTTGTAGTACACAGCACAGTCAATTGGGAATGCATGGGAAGAGTGTATTTTGAATGTAGCTGAGTATCCCACATTGAAATAAGTGGTGAGGATTTAATAATTTTGAGGTTGGTGGCCAAACATGTTGTAACACCACTTAGTATGCAGTCACAATGTAGAATTGACTAAGTCATTTGACATGTGAACTCTACTTGCAATGGAAATGTTATTACAACTTCAGCTTCTTAAGTTTCTGTTTAATGGTTAAATAATATGAGCAACATTTGATTGTTGTAATGTTGCGTTGTTTTGAAACCACAGGTTTACTCAAATGGTAATAATTCAGTTTTCATTTTAGGAAACCTAGCAGAAAGTCTTCTTTGAGGAGAAATACCAGTTAGTGGGCATTTTCAGGGCATCTCCATGGCATTGTTTCTGAAAACAAAGCGTAGGAAGGAGCATATGGTATTACATCTGCAGAGTGTTTGACAGTAACCAGTCGCGGGTGTTTCAGAGGTCAATTTACAGAACTCAGAAGAAAGCAGTTACTCTGCCCAAGGAAGTTGCTCCTCTGAAAGCCAACAGCTTTGAGGTTCACATAAACTCTAAAGTGTTAGACACGTAACTCCTTCATCACTTGCCATTTCTGAACTTCATTCTTGGACACCTCTATGAGCAACTACCCAGAGATGGGTCCAATTTTTCCTTGTACCTTGATCAGACATTGGCTTCATTAGCATCATTAATATTTTTCAAGCTTTGCTAAGGACCTGGTAAACTTCTGAATAACCCATTGGACTTTAGTTATGAAAGACAGTAAAGGATTCTGATACCCATTCTGCTGGTATTTTGTGGCAGCACATACTTGTGTCAGTCACTTGCTTAGTTCAGGTATGCAGTTCCAGTCTCCCATGTCATTTTGTGAGAACACCTTCTCCTCCCATGCCCTTGATCATTGTATTTGTTTATAAATACTGAAAAGTTCTTTTTTCTTTTCTTTAATTGAGGGAATGCTTCAACACAATCTTCTAGATGAGAGTCAGCCATTGGTTTATACAAGTCTTTCCTAAAACTTTTTGGAAAGGGAACACTTACCATTTGGAAGATGGATGGTTTTCCTTTTCCATGGCTCTGTCCTTAAGCCCTGCTGATGTAAAATTCTCGTTTCAGATATTCAGTGATTAAGTATGAAGATCTCAGTGAAGCAGAGTCCCATCAGAACCCAAATTGCAATACTGAGATTGCTTTAAGCAGATAAATGACTTCTGTCCTATAAAGACTTCAGTGTCTGAAGAGATTAAATTGTAGCAGTGAACAAAACCAGTATTAAAATGATGTGATTAGGGAGATGAGCAAGTTTTTTCATTATAATGTGTAACAGGCACATGAAAACCAGCCTGAACATTTAAACTAATAGAGTAATTCTTACTTTGCATGTGTTTTATTGTTTCACATTCGTTATGTTTGTGTCATTGACTTTTGTAGTAACTCCATAATATGAGCAAATTGTCAAAATGAAGCAGATGGAATGAAATTCCTTTTATATAATGTAATTAAGGAAATAAGTACATTGTAGGAAGAGGCTAGTATGTTGCTCTCTCTCTCATCCAGCAGGAACTCGTCATCCATGCCAGCCTCTTTTGGCAAAGCACGAGGGTGCTTTTTCTCTTCTTAAGCAAAAGATTGTTCTGTTCGTTTTTTCTTTTGATTTTGTGTTAAAAAGTCTTATGTAGATGATGATGCTCATAATTACTGCTGTCTCATTGAAATGGGTGAGAGTTTTGGCCTCATTGGGAACGCTGCTGAATCCCTTCGTTATACAAGGAAGAGTTAATTAGAAAATAAGTGTTTCTGATAAATAAAATAATTTGAGTATTTATTCAATGTTCCATTCTCCTAGCATAAGCCAACTGAGATAATAATCCTTAGACTTGTTAACTGACACACTGTATTTATTAAGAAACTGTGCCATTTAAAAAGTCATGCTCATAAGAAAATAATTTTAAAAAGCAATATGGAAGGCTTAAGTGTCATTTTTGACCTGTCTCAATTATTATGTAGCATCTTTGGAGTTTGAGATTTCCCAGCTTCCTTAGGCAATCTGTTTCACTGCTTAATTATCTTCACATTTAGAAAGTTGTGTTTGTTCCTTAAAAAAAAGAGAAGAAAGCTAATGATGATAATCTGCTTTTTTTTTTTTTTTTTTTGCTATTGAGTTCTTGTCCAGACTAACAATGAAAAACATGAAGAAGAGAACAGATGATTTTCCTTGGTTTTGGAGTAGTAGGCTTTCATAGATTATAATGTCAGTCTTGCAACTGCTCTACTTCTTACAATACTACTTTAATCATCTTTGTTCTCCTGTTGGAGCAGAATAGCAGCATTGCTGCCTGTGTCATGCAGACCAGGTTCCTGCTTATACACCAGTACCAGAGTTTCTGTTGGGTTTTTTTTAATATTTGGCTTGATTTCATATCATGTGATAAAATATATGCCAACTGCATCATGTAGTTTTGCTTACAAAAAAGAGACGAAGATGTTGGATTATTTTATATAAAGGGAGAATGAATATTTTTGTAATTTAAACGCTGTTTTTCAGCATTACAGTTTTGCTCTAGTTCTTATACGGAACATTAGTAAATATTCACCTTCTCTATTTCGTAGAATCACAGACTGGGTAAGGTTTGAAGATAGAGCTGGAGGTCACTTCACCCAACCTCCCTGTTCAAGCAAGGTCCTCTGGAGCACGTTACTCTGGATGATATCCAGATGGCTTTAGAGTATCTCCAGAGAAGGAGATTTCTAACTATAGTTGCTTGTGGCCACTGAGATAAATCAAATAAACTGCTCACATCTTTGCAAACGTTGATGTGTAAGGTGTTTTCAGGAAAAATATCCTTAAGATAAATACAAGACTTAACAGGTCTTGTTCAAAGCAAATCAGATGAGGTTGAAATTAGAGTGGGAACAATGGAGCAATAAAGAGCTGGAATGGAGGAAAGCTAGTGGAATTTGTAGCAACTATGTTGTCTACCATTTATGCTGTGTTTTATTAGTTTTGAATTGATTCACATTAATAATTACAAATTACTGTCTCGCAGGGTCTTGTAGTATTGTGGTTTTCTTTATGCTTAATGAGGTGAAAGGATTCTTTCAGCAATGATCTCTGGATTGTTTCCAGCACAAATCTGGATCTTGATTTTGTTGAGTGTCAGAAGACTTTTGCAATATCATTAGTATTATGGCATCTCAGTATTCTTCATGTTCTTGAGATGTGTTCAGTTGGAATATAAAAATGCAGAAGGCACTACAGCCTGAGTTGATTGACTTGGAGATAATGATAGAAATTTAGAGACTGACTGTAAAACTGCCTATCAGTACTGCCACTGAAGACATGAGGAAACATAATTTCCATCCTTCCAACAACTTGCACCTTTATCTCTGTTGTCCTTGCAGCCTACAGTGCTAAGGAATTCAGTGCAAAGACACCTGAGCTGGCTGGTAGCAGTCAGGTTGAATGTCACTGACTAATGACCTCCTTAAATTAACATTAGTGCAACCTAATAAACTCACCTTAAACTAGAGTTAATAAGACTGACATGGCTTTGAAATGTGCCATGCCAGACCAATTGCCTCGGGCCAGCAATAACTCATGTCTCTTTGCACTGTCATGTAAACTTGTCCACTCCCTCACAGATGTCCTAAAAGATGAACAACTTAAGCTTTCTGTATATGGCCATAAATTGAGTAAAACCCCCATAAATTTTTATTTGATGGCAAATCTAAAGGAGATAAAGGACTGCTTGAAAGCTGTGAAAAAAGAAGCTCTTGGGAGAGTCTGGCAGCATTGTTAAACTAAGGCAGTCTTGAACCTATGGAGACACAAGATGTCTTCAGGTAGACCAACATTCCAGGCCCATGTGCTAGAACTCCATCTCTTCAAAGGGAATTTGTCTGACTAGCACTCTATTCTTTCACAGTTAATCATCTTCTTTTGTGACTCCCTAAACATTTTCACTCTGAAAGATGTCAAACCCACAATACTTCAGTTCCAGGTAGAAAAACTGCATAGAAAATTAAATTAGGAATAAAACAGAGAAATAAATGAGAAAATTCAGACTAATGAAGTTCTTGCTTATTATCTTAATATTTGCAAACAGTGCTTCTGTATTAGACCTCACTAACAGTTTAACATGATGCAAGTGTTCGTCTTAATGCTAAAAAATGCAAGAGAAGGAAAGTATAGGTAGTTATAATAAATACATCATTTTTAAAATATGGTAGACTTCAAATTTCCCATTAGGGCATTGATTTACAATTTAATTTATTCCTTCTCCTATAAGAAATCCCTCAGAATAAAACTACTTTGGCATCTCTAATTCAATATTTGTTTCCTAGTGAAAAATTCTGCAAGTTGAGGTTCAGACTGATAATCATGCAGATCTCATGATCTAAACTGCAAGCAACTGTAAAAGGTTTTATCTCCTTCAGTGCATTTTGGGCCACAGGTGACATGGAGAGATTTAAATAGGACGAATTATATGGATATAATAGATTAAGTAATAATTCTGTACTATAACCAGAACTCAAATGGAATTGGGCATGTCCAAGCTCCATAGAATTGCTCAGTTTCAGAGTTATGGCCAAATGATGATCTGTACTATGTACTGGTGAGTCAGTCAAAGGAAAGGGTGTTTGGATCATCTTTCATCCAAGACCAAAAGACTCATCAAGATCTGAATCTCTCAAGGAACAGCTGCAGGACTGAAAGCTGTCATGGTCTCTTGAGCAGCTCTGGGAAGTGTGCAGAACACACTGTGGTTAAGAACCAGGCTCAGAAGCTGAAGTAATGTATCACAAAGTCATTTTGAAAGGGAAAGGCTTCTAGAACCCAGCAATCCAGGGCAATCTGAAATGTGTTACCACTTAAGCTGCAAAGCAAAAGCAGACAGAGACCCACTGCCCTTATTGTTGTACCCAGCTCTGAAATGAAAAGCTTCAGGGTATAAATGAAGATTTATTGGAGAAAAAAAATAAATCTACTAGCGTGTGTAAATTTAAAAGAGATGAGAGAAATAACCAGGCTGAAAAACATGTGCCATCCTCAGAAGAAATAGCAGCTGTTGTTTGGATTGCAATGAGAATTTTAAGGAGGTGTTTGCTTTCATCCCTGCTGCTGTCTTGTGAAGTCGTGTGAGCCAGAGAAGTGACCAGAAGATGTCAGGGCACAAATAGTGCTGGCCCACCCAAAGCCAACACTTGGGAACAAAGAGGATTAAAGGAGTTTTCTAAGCTTCTCACATTGTTTTGAAATAGCACATTGGAAAATACGGGTACCCTGGCAAGGGAGAGAAGGGAAGACTGCTCTGTAACTTATCCTAGGTTTTTGTTCCCAGGTCAGACCAATGCCTGAGGTTACTGTCTGACAGAATTGTGGAAAGTTCAGCATGATTTATTTTTCAGTGAAGAAATACTTCTCTGTATTTTAACTCCTCATGAAATTCACATCCATCTTAGCACCCCACTCATCCCCAGCTCCACCTATAGGATCCTTTATCAGGGAATAGACAAATTCAAAGGCCCGTACTTCCTTTAAGTTTTAGGTCTGTCCAACTACTGTGAAGTTGAGTGAAGTTTTCATCACCCAGCCGGCCCTGATGCCAAGGGGCACAAAGTTTCCTTAAATGTTGCACTGCAAACATCATTGTTCACTATTTTTCTAAAGCCAAAATTGTATTACATGTGGGGAGTCCCCTAGGTTGCAATATGCTGGTTAAATTACTCACTAACATTGTTATCCTCTTTGCTGAGTTGCTGCAGCTTCCAATGGTAGCATTACTTTGACCATCCTGCCAAGAAACAGCAAATAAAGGTTTAGGAATGCTTCCTTTTCTGTACAAAGTCCAGTATTTCATGTTGTGATGCATGGACACTCTGAATGTAATTGGGAAAATGTGATGAAGCATAGGGAGTAGTTGAATATGGCAGGGAACTGTAGAGGTTAATGAAGATTAAGGAAGACTAGGGCAAAATTATATGAGTGGACATGATGGTATATGAAATGCAATTTTGTCACAGAACAAAGAGTAAAAAGACTGATCTGTGCACGTTGGGGAATTTTAAATTAACAGTCACTGTTTGTGGGTGGAAAAATATTTTCAGGAAAAAAATATTTATTTCTGGAGCTTCCACTGTGGGAAGCTGAATGAGCACGTCTGCTCATTGTATCGTGGTGATCTAACAGAACACATGTCAGAAGAGGACAGCAAATAATACTTTCTGTTACTATTAGTAGGCATTTTCTGTCACTAATCCCATTCTAGTACTGCTGCATCCTTGGCAGAAAAGTGATGAGATCTGAACAAAATGATGCCTGCCCAAGGTTTGGAACATGTCCACCAGTAACTTCCCCCTTTTTTCTTCATAGAGAAAAACTTCTCTGCTTCAGACCATGAATTATGGTGAGTGATGTAGGTTAGGAAGAAGCTTCCTTTTGTGTGCAGTTTATCATCTAATTTTACTCTGAAGAGTTTCCTCTACTTCCACTTTATCTGTTACCATGCATGATCAATTACTGGATAATTACCTGATCCATGATCCAACACTGGTCAGACTTGCATTGATTTTTGTATTGATTATGTATGCTTGTATTACAGGTTGTTCTATATATGATACAACAAAAAATCAAACTGCCTTCATTGGTGATCAGTTCTGTATAGGCTTTAGGTCCCAACTGGGACCAACTTGAATATTAAGGTGCAAACTAAACAGGGAAAAATTAAGAATGGATGCTGTTCTGCCATATATTCTTGAAGCAAGAGGGATGACTAGTAAGTAGTGTTAATACTCTATTTGTTTTCATGTTCTGAACTGAAATTCAGTGTTCATGTTCCCTGAATTCATCTTAGTGTCACATTTTTCCAATTTCAGGATTTTATTGCAAACTCAGGGAGCTGAGAATTGTGCAGCAAAACTGAGAGTAAGGATTATTCCCATTAAAATCTATGGAAATAAGAACTAGTTCACGAGCCCTTCAAGTTCATTTTGTATCACCCCATATTATACAGATTTGAACTTGGGCAAAGTAGAAAGAACTGTTACTTTTTAATGTGCCAGCCCTTTTGCTTGCGCAGTGTTTAATTCAAGATATGGATTACCTGAAACACCCCTGGATGCAGGGTTCCAGCACGAATGAAACTGCCCTAGATGACTTCACATGGAAAAATAAGATTAGGTACAAATAACATGGAGTTCCTTCCTGACATTTGTATGCAAACTTCACTTGCTAACTCCCACTAAAATCCATCCAAGCTTTCATTGCATAGGACAGAGCAGAATCTCTCAGAAAAAAGTATTAAATTATGTGGAAATCAGCTCTGTTTTACCCCAGATGTAATAGAAGAAATGGTTCCTGAAGGAGACGTGAAACATGGAGTAGCTTAATGAGTTTAGTCTGTTTTTAAAGATTCCTTGCAGCCCTTCAGCATAACAGAGCCCCTTCCCACATGCATTTTTCCTTGAGGAGTGGCAGTGAAAAAGGAATGTCCAGTTTCTGCTTTTATAGAAATATAGGTCATCTTGTCATGATGTTTGGCCATCTAGTTACATTTTTTCATCCTTTGAAAGCAAGTCATGTTACTTGCTTTTCTTGCTGCTTTTCTATGTAGGTAGTCTTTTTTCCTGGTCTTATACAGGTTTGCACTGCGCTTCTCTCTCCTGACTCTTATGGGCAGTCTGCCATCCTTTCTCTTTGGTATTGATCTCTTCCGTAGGTCATGAAAGTTTTGATTTCATGTGCTTTATGCATATTGTGAAGCTGCCCAATTTATTTGGGACAAGTCTCCCTCTTTTTGATACTCATCTGTTTTTTAGACTTCATCCATATATTGTTAGTGTTTGACTCAAATATTTGCTTCTACCTTTTTTCCAGCCTGCCTCGGTTCTAATCTTTCATTAAGTTTTTGCTTCAGTTTTGGGGGATGGATTTATGTGGAATAAATATTGACAATATTTTGACAGGTTGGCATATTACACTTCTTGTGTAAACATGATTATAATAATCTGTGGCCTGTTTTACACCAGTGTTTGAAGCCTGAAGATTGTAGATGAAAGTGAGCCATGGTGGTCTATTGTATGTAAACATAATAGAAGTTTGATTGATTTCCAAGATCAGTTAGGATTACTTGATTGGAAAGGGTTGCTATGGGAAAAGGAAGGAGATAACAAAAGTAAGCAGCTCATTTCAGCCCGTGATGGCAATCACACGTTCCCATCACACCTACAGTAGCACGTTCAATAGGGTATTTTTAAACCTTACCTTAGTCCTGCCACAGTGTCAACATTTGCTGGAGTTCTGCCTCAGCAGAGCAAGAGGCAATATTTGCTGGAGAGAAAGGAGCATGGGGCAGTGTCAAAGCAGCTATTCCTTGGCACACCACAGCCGAGCTGGCTGTCTGATGTGCCTCCCAGCCTACCAGTCCACTCTTGTTTTTCCTTTCAGATGAATGATCTCCAGGGCGGCCAGGTTTCTGTGATCTCTCAGCAGGGGATGTGTGGCATTATGTGTGTGAGGTTTTATGCTTGCTTTGGAAAATGCTGGCTTCACATGCCTTCTCTCTCATTTTGGCCAAGTCCCTAGATTAGAAACGTGTCCTGTAAATATTTAGTTCCAGATATGCTGCCAAAAGATTCTATGCTCTCTGACTGCTTCGAGGTCTCTTAGTGTGAATCGGTTTTTATTATTTCTTAGAGCTGACCTTGCAGCAGCAGAAAAAATGGATCTGATAATAAAAAACACAAGGTGAACTGCCAGCCAGGAGAGTTGTAACTGGCTACAATACAAGGATATGAGCGGATGTCTGTGGCAGAGCTGTGAGCAACATCTCACCTGTCCCTGGCTCAGCATTTACGCCCCTTGGTTCAGTTCTGTGTTGGGTTACAGAACACGAGGTTCTGAGGTGTTACAAACTGGCTTTCTTTATCACACTGTGTCATTTAACTACCCACCTAATTGCAACAATCCTGTTCTTTTTTTGCTTGCCTGAACATACTTACAAAGATAAAAATAGAGCAAGGGAAGAATAGCAGCTGCCAAGGCTGGGTTTGAGTTAAAGACCACCTAGGAATGGATTAAAGGTGAGTAACTGTTTTGCCTGAGGACAATAATGCTGAACAGCAGGGGAGGGGGAGAAGAGGTGAAAGGATCATTGCTAAGGAAGAGATATGGAGAAGTGATGGTGTAATTGACATATTTAAATGCAAGCAAGTTTTAAGCATGCTGAGGTGGAGATAGGGATGAAAAGGAGTAAAGAAATTGTAACAGGCAAATGGTGGTACACTGAATTACAAGGAGTTTTAATGAATGGTTTATTTTGGAGAGGATGCCATAGGTCTGAAGGATAGCAAATACAGATGGGTACCTGAGAAAAAAAAAATCATCTGAGTGAACTCTCAGGATGCTCTCCTGAGTGATCTCTGTTGTGCTTTTTATTGACCAAAGAGAACCCTTGGCCTTAAACCCTGTTTTACAGCTGCGCGCTCCTTCTTCTTAGAGGTAGGGTCTTATGAGTTGATAGGTGTTAAATCATCACATAGGTTTAATTTCAGCTCAGCACTTAGCCTTCATCTGCTGGAAATGACAGAAAAGGAGAAAAACCACAGTGCATGAGTCAGTCTGGGAATGACTAAGCTGCTGTAGCAGTGCAGCCATGAAAGCCAAGTACAACCCTGGGATGCATTCGGTGAAATGCTCCCTGTCCAAGGGGGATTAGCAGTTCTGTTGTACATTGAATGAGACCCTGTGGAGTTGGGAATACTGCATACAGGTTTGGTTAGCCAGGCTTGGGAATTAATTTCCTGAAATTAGATGTATGGAAGAAGGAGGGGTTAGTAAAGGAATGGAGAGTCTGTCTCTCACACAGGGAAATGAAAAGGAAGTATCTTCTCCTTAACTACAAAAAAGTAACATTTAATATTTTAAAATATAGTTGTTTACTCTGTTTCATGTATAAATGAGACAAGTGAGAGCAGGAGAAGATTGAGTTAAACCAGAGAACAGTGTTCAAACCAAAAATGTGTGGCTGCAAGTTAATTCGAGCTGAAGACTGTTGTTTCTATGCCTTCAAGCAATATTATTTTAGGATAGCCTAGGCTGGCCCTTCCTCAAATATCTGCCCTTCAGCTAAAGTTCTTCGGAGCTTTAGTCACAAAAAGAAATTTATACCAAAGCTGTCACAGTTGCACCCGGCTGGCCAGCAGGTAGAATCCAAAGAATATTAGCAGAGATTAGATTTGTTTAGAGCACACATTGCAATGCATTTCCAGCTGTTTCTTCCCTGTATGTATTCACTACACAAACAAATTCATCATCATGACAGCATGCTTGCGTGCACGTGTACTCAGCGTGTTTAGGACTACTGCAGCTTTGGAGCAATCTTTTCAATTAGTGTGTGCAACTACATCCAAATCTAACTTGGATTATTTTAATCCAGAGCTTTTGCTCCTGTTTGCCTGCTGATAGGAGCATTGCACCAGATAGAACAGGCACCCAACAGGAGTTCTTTCTATGCTAGCTGGATGCATAGTATTTATGATCAGTGAAAGATCTGCGTAGTAGAGATGGAAAAAGTTAATTATATTCAAGAATCACCTACATAAATCTGCAGGAGATTGCCTGTGACACCGCAGGCCCAGTTTCCAACCATCTATTTTGCATTCTCACAGTGCTGGAGTAGCAGGATGGCTGTCGCTCTGGCTTACCAGACCACTTTTAAAGGGAACACATGCTCTATGAAAACAGTAGTATTGCCTTGACTGTTGGCAGCAATTCTCTTTCCTCCTACCCCTTTCCTTCAGTTATCTTCATTCTGATTTGATACGTTGATGTTCTTTTTAAAATTAAAAAAAAAAAAACCAGAAAATGTAGTCAATTCTAGTTCATTAAATAATGTCAGAGCAACAGCTTTTTTTGTTTTTCTCCCAGCTTTGTCTTTTTAGTGCTGTATTAGGTCAAGTTCTGTCATTTTACACCTGTCCAACCTTGTGAAAGGCCTCACTGGGGTTGTACAAGGACAAGCGTGGGTGGAACTCAGTGCTCAAAACCTTGTGTGGCTGTTGACAGTGTGTGAGAAGGGAAGAGCCCTCTGCTTCCCAGACCCCAAATTAAGCCTGCAGGGCTGACAGCAAAGCAATTTTTGTAATGGTACATGGAGCTAATTTGTTATGAAATCAGAGAAGCAATAAATTTGGAAAAACCCCCATTCCAAGTTTAGAGTAGTCTGGAGGGAAATTACAATGTGAGCTCCACTGTGGTGCTGCTGTAACTTGCTGTTTTCTAGACTTGGGCAATGACAGAACATGGTAGGTTCATCCCCTCTCATTTACACTTTCCCAAGCTGGGGAAATGCACATTTCTCTACTGTACCTTAAAGCCAAGTGAATTCTTGCGGAGATCTCCCCACTAGGTTCTCAGGTGTGCCATTCATTCACAATGCAGAGCTGCTAGTCAGTGCAAAATTGCTGTGACTTTTGAAGAAAGCAAGACTCAGCTGTTCAGACCCTGACATTCCTTGTTCCTGCTGCTCAGGGTATCCTGCTCAGGGCCAGCTGTTAACAGTGGAAAGGCTCTCCAGCCTCCACAGAGAGAAATAGGCTACATCTGCAAGATCTTTGCAGGTAGATGTGAGTCTAGCTGGGCCAGCTAGCATTTATGTGGCTGCATTACCAGGGTCCTGAGCTGCATTTAGGAGGGCCACTGCTGTCATTAGGGCACCCACATGGTTTTCTGCCCACCTGCATTGTGGCACTCATTAGTTCTGCCTGTGAATGCACTGTAGGTGTACTCAACACACTCAATACCCTCTGCAGATGAAGGGTAGTGAGGAAAAGTTGAGCCTGGTGATAAGGTTGGGTTCAGGGCAGTATTGGTTTTGTGTGTCTTCTGAGTAGTAAGTACTTGAGTTTATAAAGCATCTCCCATGCCTAGTTTTTTCCATAAAGGCACCAGCCAGGAAGCCTTGGTCAAATGCAGGATTTCTGTACTTTATTATTCATCAAGGCTCATTATTTTATTCAGCTCTATCATTGTTTCTGAATTCATGACCATAAAGAAACAGAGGCCCTGCAGATAGTGTAGGCTATGGGAAATTGCAGCACTGCTGAGATAACATAGTTGGTACCAGTACGTCCTGCTCTCATGCTTTCTGAATTACTTATGTTAAAATAAACAAACAAAATGAGAAAACTCTGCTGGCCTGGAAACCTTTAGGCATTCTTTCCTATTTTATTTTGGAAAGATTTAAAGAAAAAGGCATGCTCTGTTTCTTATTTTCACTGCGTCTTTTTTACAAATTGCTTTTAAATGGAACAGAAGTAAAACAGGTTTTATTTATTGTCATAGGAAAATACAGCTCAGAGAGAGACAAGGATGGCCTGGAAGGAAGAAATGATATTTCAGGTTGCTATTTGAAGATAGCCTTCATGGCTGCCTGTTGTGACTCAGCACGTTGGCTGGGGCTTTGGGTGGCAGAGTGGATTCAACAGGTTGAGGTTTTAGAGGTAGGTGATAGCAAACAACTGTTATTTATGCTGCTGCAAGTGTGTTGATTCATTTTTTATAGAAATTAGGAGTTTACTCTGACCAGCTGAAGGCACTAAGATAGACTTTGTCCAAGGGACAGAACTGTGGGGTTAAATCATGAAGAGTAATTCTGCTGTGTATTCTGTGCCTTGCTCCAGCCATTCTGTGCTGCCACTGGCCAGACACACTGTTTGTAATAAATGGTTATTAAGCTGTTCTCCGTAGGACCAGGACTGGGGCTGCATTGTGCTGGAGGCTGTGGGGCTGCATAGTAACAAACTGTAAACTGTTCTCTGAGAGGCCTGATTAAATATGAGAAGGGATATGAAACAAAAATAATCCACAACCAAGCTCTGGCACATAATGATATTAAGTGAGTAGCTGTGGGTTGTACAGTAGGTCTGCTGCAGAGGCGGAAGCTGGGCTGAAGTCTTCTGTGCTGTCATTATGTGCTAAAAAAAAGAAAAGTCTTTATTATTTTTGTTCTCACTTAACTGCTCTAATTTATTCCATCAGGTCTTGTCCAGAGGATGGTGTAGATGCACGTGCCAGTGTGACTGGATTACAGCCTTGTCCCTCCAGACTATTAGCTGTCAGTCCTCTACTACCCCTATTACTTTAACGGAAAGATTGCAGAATTCCTTTATATTGCGCTGGCACAAAAGGGAAGCATCCTTGAGTGTGTTTAGCTTGAACTTAGGCTTTTGTGATTAGCATCTGCCTTTATGCAAGATACTTTTATATGAAGACTTATATTTATTCTGGTTTGGGCTAAGGAATAGTTACTTGGTCATTTTAAATGGGCACTTTGAAGACATGAGTCGACTCAGCCGTTTGCTCCTCAGCTCTTTTTCTCTCCTTACTTTCTCATCTGCTTGATGGAGAATTGGAAAGCAAAGAAGGGCTATTGTCTGAATTGATTCTTTTCTCCACAGACCAGGCAGTGGCCAAGGAGGTTTGGTGTGGTTGCATTATTTTTAAATATGCAGGAACAGGAAATTCTAAAGTGTGACTTTTATGTTTGTGCTTGCTGGGAACACCAAAATAACTTAAAAGCTTGGGAATGTCTTGTTCATGTGCAGTCTGTACCAGAACATCAGCAGCATAAGCAAGGAACAAATCCTTCATAGAACATGGTAGCCACAGCCTTCCTCCCTCTCTTGTTATTTTTTCTTCCCTCTCTCTCCTCTCTATTAGTTCTCTGTAGCTGAGCTCATAGAGATGCCAGCAGAGGTTAGGCTGCAGTGCAGCAGTCCTGACAAGGCAGAGACTGGTGCTCAGGTTGGTTTTCAGAAGTGGAAGGACTGGCAGTGTCGACACAGCTCAGTGCGGTGGGTGCCTTGTCACTCTTTGCCTTCAGTCTTCTAAAGTTGCCAGCTCACCTGGCCCCTGGTCTGTGGCTCCAGCTCAGGGGAGGGTTTCATGAGGGAAATCAGGGATCAGGGCAAGCCATGCAAGCTGAATTCAGGGAGTCTCTGATGGTGTGATGTGGATGCAGGAACTCTGTTTCTTTTGAAGTTGATGTGCTAAGCCATGGATTAAAGCTCTGCTGACTTAAACACAGTGAGCGCTGGCATATGCACACCAGAGAAGTCACTTTAAAAGGGGTTTCAGGCTTTTTTTCAGTGGGTGCTCAACTCGATCAAGGCTGGTAGAACAAACTGAATACAAGAGGGGACAGGGACATAAGAAATCCTTTGTGGCAAGCCATGTGTAGTACTAGGGGGAGAGGGTCCTCACCGGAGTGTATCAGAGGTATTTGTAGGGTTATGTCTCGCAACTGTGGGTTCTGTGCATTTCCTCACCTCCCCAGCTCTTGTCATAGATGCAGGCACGCAGACAGCCATGCTGGAAACTGCATCCCATCCTACTTTCATTCTTTCTTTCTTTCTTTTTCTGTTGTATTTAAAATTCATTTGAAGGTAAATAATCAAAACAGAATTCGGGCCCTCAAAATCACTGCAACTGCGGGAGTTGGCACTTAATGGCAGCTTTGCCTCTAGTCGTGGCATCAAGTTACTTTTGAAGCCTTTGAAGTCAACAGGGCTGGAGGGAGAAAGTGTTGTGTTGCTTCTTTAAAAAGAAACATGCTTCAGTTATATTTGCAGCTGGGGTTTTAATGGCTGCGAATTAAAGCATGTTTTATTTGGCCTTTGTTTTTAGTGCACTTTTACCCCTTGGGGCACTTGAAGCCAAGGCACAGCTTGAGATGTAGCTGGCTGCAGCACACAAACAGAGCCATCATCAACCTCCTCTTCTGTTCCTCTGCAGAGCTCACGGTCAGGCTTTGTGCCCCCCACAGCACGAGAGTCCCACCCTCCCTGGTTTACTCACCTGGCACCTCTTTGCATGCACTGGGTCTCTGCTTACACAACAGCAAGCAGTTTGTGGCTGGCAGTGTGGCTTGGAGTGATCTGATGGAAACGTTTTGTATTGGCCCTGGAGACCTTAATTTCTAATCAGCTGCAATTAAATTACTATGAATCTGATAAAGGGAAAGAAGCTCAGTTTAAAGTGGTGCAGATAGGCACCTAATGTGATTTAATGTATGTCTACATAGTCTAACTGCTTATCTGCACATCTGGCCTAAATACTTGTGCAAATCTGACCCATACCTCTTTTTTGACCATATTAGCACTGAAAGGAGAGCAGGTAGATTATGCCATTAATAGGTTACAGCTTGTTTCCCTGTTGATCCTTGGAGCATCAGTCATCCTGCTGAGTGGAAGGAAAGGTGCTTGGAGGATGGTGGCTGAGTAAAGCGCCCTTCGCTGGTTTAAGATGGTTTAAGAGTACCCAGACATGAAAAGAAGTGGTAACCTTTCCAGCTGTGCTTTTTCTAGGCCCTGTGTGGTGAAATCTTTAGCAAACCACATCAAACTGGTGGCAGAGGCACCAATAGATACTGAGCAGTACCTTTTTCTGACCTTTCTTTATATTCTTCCTGATTATGGGTCTTGCTACATTTTGTGATTAGCAGGCCACATCAGCTGGCTCAGTCAACTTACTCAAGCAACACAAAAATACAATAAATTTTTTAAAAACTTTATTTGTGTGATAGAAAGAAGTGCTTTGCAGTGATAACTTTTTAAAATATGGAAGGAGAGGACATAAGACATCTGTCCTAATAATAAAATAAAGAGTTTTTTGTATGTTTGACAGGTGACCAAACATCCCAGTTCAGACTGTCTTTCTAGAGGCTAGTTTTAGCATTCCTTGAAAAATGAACAAAATTATACTGTGTTACCTGATGCACTGAATTTCAGTGAATATAATAATGATAATTTTGATCCATAGTCCGTGAATATTGAGGACAAACTACTTTATGGTTTCAGTGAGGCCATGAAAAAGGGCCAGAGAGGTTCTTACATGTCCTCCACATACCTGCAGATGAAAAGCTCTGTCTCATGCAGAACAGGAATAATTCTTTGGTTCTTGTTATGAAGTTGTTGTTCTTTAGATCACAGTGGTTTTATTCCGCAGTATCTGAGAGTTTTGCAACTGTCAACTGTTTCCAGCCCTTCGTGATTTATGGACCTGGAGTCACCTTCCCTTCTCAGAATTCAGAGTATATGTTTAAGGCAAATTCTGTAACATGTCTGACTTCAGGTGACAGAGCAAGAATATTTTGCTTAGTTCTCCTTGTTTAGCTCTTGTCTCAGAGGCTGAGATAGAGAAGATGGTGAATGCTATTAGTAAAGTATTGGATAATCCGGTGCTTGAGAAATCTGTGTGCAAATCCTGACTTTGCCATTGTTTTTTTCGGTGACCTTGGATGAAATATTTGCTTGTTCTGTACGTATGAGACATGAGGGTACTATCTCTCTCATTTTCAAGCATGGTATAAGAATAGATCTGTAAATGGTTGAGGGGTCAAGGAGGCAGGAAATGTCATCGACCAAAGGCATGCCGTGTTATCACCACACTTGTACACCACTGTAAAGGAAAAAGGAACAAAACATGAAGAGAGAAGGTTTTTCTTGTGTCTCCTACTATTCCAGCAGTCCATTATTACCCTTCTACTTAATGCAGCACTGCCATGTGAGTCTGCCCATCTTCCTGCACAGGGTAACTGAGTGGGATGCTGCCCTGTTGGTAGCTGGATTTAGTTTTGGTGTTGCTGGGTTTTGTAATTATCAGGACACTTGTAATTATCAGATGGGAAAACTTGGAGCATTTATTTTGTCTGAATCTTTCCACGCTTTCTGCCTGTGCTTAGTCTCTAAAGTAGTTTTCCATGTCAATTTTCTTTCTGAATAAGAGGAATAAGGAATAGATCTCTGTTTTATTTCCCCTGCCTCCCCTTGCTTTCTGTGCCTAGGAGGTGGTGGCCTGCAGCAAATTCCCTGCAGCATCTGTGTTATTGCATACACATGCTTGTGACACTTTAATAGTAGCTGTCAGATAACATTAATGTATTGCTGCTACAAATAAGTCAAGCAGGGCTACAAGCAAAGGAGTGAGTGAATGAGATAGGACAGTCTCGTCCATCACTATCAGACAAGGCCACCCTAAGGACTGTCTGCTCACTTCACCAGTGAAATTGCTGGCTGTGTAAAGATGTGCTCAGTGGAGACACCCAGTCCTTAGCCAGCAGCCCTCCTTTCTGTGAGTACCCAAAGGGCTTAGTCTGTCCTTATTCAGAACAAGGAGAGGAAGCCTTCTGAAATGACCTTGAAGACCCTCTTTTCTTGAGTCCTGAGGATGCATCCTTTTTTGTGGGTCCGAACCTCATGGTTTGTGTCGGGTGACTCAGTGTGACTGCTGTGCCAAACCTGGTGGCAGCGGGGTGGTCAGGCAGATCCTGGAGCCTGAAACCCCTGGCTGCCCTCCCAGCCCTCTTTCTAGAAAGGCCATAGGTAGTAGAGCTGGTCACCAGAAGAAACAACTGAGTGAGGGAAAAGCAGTTACACTTAAATTCCTCCCACAAAATTATAGGCCTCATCTGTCAGTGTGCTACCACTTAAGGTAGCTGTTCTGTGGCTCTCTTTACACTTCGTAGAATTCATTAACTTAGTACTGCTTATAAAAGGCTCTTTATCTGATAGTGCAGATGTTTCCAAACTCAGGAGTGCAAACTGTGCCTGGAATTCTGTCCTCCTCCTACTGCTTGTGGAGATCCTGGAATTATCTCTTGCATTTTAACACTGTATTAAAAAATCGGCCAGCAGTAACTTGCTCACAGCTGAGATTGCAATATACTCACTGCACTGCCTCTGCAGGCTCTGCTGATACACTGGGAGTAGAGGTCTGGCATTTGAGAGCTGGCATAATGTGCATGGAAAATTACTGTGTTAGTTCTCCCACCTTAACAGTTGTTGATGGTTGTAATAGGTTGTGGTAGACTTCAAGGAAATATAAATCATAAACTTAAAGTATACCAGACCACTGCCTAGTTCCTGAAAAGCATTAAAGTATCACATTGAATGACTCTGTAATTCAAGTGAGTTCTTTACAAGAAAGCTCAGAAAGTTTAGGAATTATTTTTTTAAAGAAAAAAACTTCTTGCAGAAGCATTTGCTTTTACTGTGTGAAGGTGGAAAATTATTCTTCAGGATCCAGCTGTAGAAAGGATCATCGCTACTTTTTAAAATTTATACATGATTGCCGTGTTCTTAAAATTCTCTCCATGACAAGTCCTTTGTAGTTCCTTAAACTGGTGATGACTTTATTATGCTGAATTTGACAGGTTAATGATCGAGTAGGAAATCGTTTAACGCTTGTTAGTGCATTTTTTGATGATACAAAATTAACTCTATCCTTTCTACATCTAAAATCAGGAACTAAATCTAGAGATTGGTGGTAGGGCAGGGATTGTAGCAGGTAAGTGCCAAGAGGACTGGCTGAGATCAATGCCCTTGTCCCCTTGCATATTGCATTTAGGCTAGCAAAAGAAACATTAACCATCATGCTGAAGAGTCAATACTAAAATAATGGGATCTTGGAGGAATATTGTGTGGGTTATTGTAGTGATACATTGGTCTAATGTAGGATTCCTTGAAGTATCTTTCTCTGAAGTATCAGGATTGGAGTTTTTCTGTCTAGCAGAGATAGCAGTACATGGTTTACATGCTGGTTTGGAAGGCTGAGCCTGTTTGAAGGGGCTGGTGCCCCTTTTTTATTCACACATTAGCTCTCTTGCTGTGAAACCACTATGACAACTTGGTTTGAATGGGAACCTCTGTGATATGGGCAGTCTCTCATAGATGATGAGGGAAGTAGCATGGACAGAAGTGCTCATGTCACTGGTAATAATAAAAAGCAATGAAGCAGTAAGAAGAGTAAAGGCATTTGGTCTAGGCTTGTGATTTTGAGAGCAAAAGAACTCACAGCCTGTTTTCAGTCCTTGTACTCTGTGTATATATTTTAATAACTTATGTTTTTCTTGTTTGAACTGAGCAAGGCCTGGAGAACAAGCTGTTCTTCTGGAATCCTTTAGTTCATTTATTCCCAGTAGATTCCAGTGGGAAATAAAATCAACAGCCTCTCCTCTTCTGAACAGTGACCCTCACTGTGTTTGTTCATACCTTTCAGTGTTGTCTCCGTCGAAACTCAAGATATAATTGCTCAACCAGAATATGCAGGGGAACAAGAACTAAGATTTTTTTTTTTGAGCTTTAAAGAAGTACAGTAATTGCATTTGATCTTGTGTGCCCAAAGTAAATGCTTTACTGTAGGAGCAGCTCATTTGTTTAAACTGCTTTTAGAAATTTAACTTTTTATACAGATACTGAGTTTTAGACCCTAAAAATGCCTCATCAAAGCATATTAATGAACTGGTGACAGCTATACACCTGAAAGATCTTTCAGTGTGTGGGCAGAAATGTCAAAAATCGATTTCCCTGTGGGACCAGGAAAAAAAGGCAAAATTCTAATCTTCTGGTTGAATTTGCATGTGACTTTCCTATCACTTCATGCTGCTTAAATGGATTAGTGACTGAGTCCTGCAGCATCAGATCTAGAGAACATTTCTAATGTGCATACCTTGAATATGCCCAAGGTGGTTTTAAATCAGGTGTTGCAGACCAATTAAAAATGGGTTCTGTAATGCACACAGTGAGAAAAGGAGGCAATAGCCAAACAAAAGACAGCAAGGTCTGATTTACCAAAGTGGACATGGAAAGGGATCTGGTATAATGATATCTGGTATGTAAAAGGTCTATCTGGAAGTGCTAAAATTCTGTTTGAATCTTAGTCCTAGAGGTCTGGACACTAAGTCCACTCTCTGTATAACTTGCCAAATAGAGAAGGGCTAGAATTATACTCAGGGGGACAGAAAATAGTGTAACTGGGGCTAAAGATCAGAGCAAACTGTGGTGAAAGGAGGAGGATATGAAAAAAGTTGTTTTCAGAAATGTGATAATTTCTCTATAAGATAACCCCCCTTTGATAGCTGTAAAAATTAGTGGGAATTATTTCAGTGATTAAATAAATTCTGTCTGAATAAGGTACTTGTGGCAGTGTCAGTATTTTATGGATCTTAGCACACACTGCTTGACTACACGAGGTGTAAGGTAACATGAAGAAATGTGTGTTGTCTGTTTAATGCAGCTGTTACAGACAGGGGAGGTAAAAAGGGAGCTTGATGGAACTCCTGGTGAGTGATTTAAGAGTACCTGGGCTGAGGTAATTCTGTAGAGCTGGGGAAAGTCTGAGATGCTATTGCATAGGGCTATTCACCTCCCCTGAGGGAACTGCACCTGCTGTTAATAAGATTATTTTCAATGTCAGGGATCTTCATCTGCTTCCAGACAGTTTAGGAATCAGTGTACTTGAAAACATTTTCCATCTGCATTCAGACCGAGGGCTTTCTTCTCCCTGAAGTAGAAGCTGTTCCTGCCAGGTGTATGTTTTGTTCCATTGGTGCTGGAGCTGATGTTTGGCACTCAAATTGCCAAGAGCAGAGCTGAGAGGGCATGCTTGCAGACAGGCTCTTCCTGAAACACCAAATTGTTTTACTGTTCAGTCAGTGTCAGCCACATATACTCCAGTTCTGGTGGCTTTTATGACAATATATAGGGAGGTGGACTTAGGACAATGAACACTTTTGGGTCTTTCTTTTCTCTACTTTTCCCTTCCCGCAAGAAATCATGCTGCTCATGTTCCTGGAATTAAAGAAAGGCATGGGTAGTAAGCCAATTAATCTTCCCATTTCTGTTGTTTTCAATCTCTAATCCTCTTTCTTCCTGTGGGTAGGTAACTTCTAGCATTTTAATTCTTGTTTTTTGGAACTGATATGTGCATAATTGGATGATATCTAGTATCCATAGTGGTAGGAGACAATGAGGAAGGTAAATATTCTCCTTGGAGTCCAAGTCCTGGATATTCAACTGTCTCATACACATGTTGAAAGTTCAATAAAATATGATGCTGATTTTCCAACTAGTTTCTTTTTCAAAATAGCACAGCTCATTCTGAAGTAATTAAACAGCCATTTTTAAGATAGTTCTTCATGATCTGTGCAGTGCTGATAATCAGATATAGCAATTTTGCATTGTAAAAGTGATATTTTAAGGGCAAATGGAATCTCTGAAGTCATGCTCAGAAATGTGACGCATTGCCCACTAAGCCTTGTTTGAAACATAGAAGCTTGCCTGTGAGCTTATGAACATAATTCAGCATTGAGGTATTTGCTGTTGCAGCCTCAATTAATTTCTCTGGTTCAAGGCAGTCTCAGGACAAATAGAGTGTTTAATACATTCTCTGTGCAAGGGATGGCATCAGAGTGCATTCGGTCCTTTGCAGACCTGCTGGTTGAAGGGACTGTAGGTGTAGTTTGCTAAAGAGCAGAAGTTATTTTTGAGGCAGAAAAAACAGTGGGAAAAAAAATTGGTGGTTTGATTTCGGGTTCTATAGGAAGGAAATATGTAATAATTCCAGAAAGCTGTTTGTGTGTCTTTGTCCATAACTTACCACTCTTGTTCCTCTTTTCTGATCTCCATTTCCTTCTTCTGTCCCATTTGGTGTGGGTTCTGCCCCTTCTGAGGTTTCACTACACTCTCCCTTCTCTCTGCCTTTTGTGTGTGTGTGTTTTCCAGAACTGCAAAGCCTTTGTGAACTTTTCAGTTAAACATGAATGCAAGAAGGAAGCTGGTAGATGATAACCACATGAGAAATTGCTGAGTAGGTTCTGGTAATAACAAAAGCATAAGACAAACTTCGCAGTGGTCACTGCTGCTTGTGATACCTGACATTGTGTCAACAGCTTATCATCTGATTGCTGGACTAGTGGGTTTATCAATTGATTTCTGCTATAAATTTCTGAAATGGTTTCTTAAAACGGAATAGTTTGGAGGTTTTTTGTTGACAGGCAGGCAATGTAAATCTGACTCATTCTGTGCTTGCTGTTCTCAAAGAGCAGTTGGCTACTTTTAAAGACTGTCTTGTAGAACTCAGTGGACGAATGAAGTCAATGACAAAAATGACCCATTCAAGTATTTTGGTTTAGTCTGCTGTGTTTCTGTATTCTCCTACTTTGCACTGCATATCTGGATGTGACTTTCACTATCCTTTCACTTTTTCTTCTATTTACTATTATTTTACCAACTCTGCAGCAGGATGTGCCAATTATCACTGCTGTCAAGGACCACCTACTTCCCATTTGAAGGGATAGCTCATATTTGCTTCACCAGAAAGTACAAAGAAATGTGTGATGAAATAATGTCTTAGAGATAAAATTAATAATTTTCTCTGGTTCTATCTGTCTTAAGCTGATACAGTTAAACTAATAAGAATAGACAACTGGTTCCAATATCTTTATCCTATCAAAATGGCTCAGGAGCTCCCACTTGGATTTAGACTGACAAATGCTATCCCATTACAGTAGCATGGCAAACCAGTTTAGGATTTTAAGCCACAGTCATGGATCTGATCACATACACTTTACACCACTTCTTTATTATTATCTCTTGCTAAATTCTTCATTTGTGTGGATCTCAGTTCCCAGACATCAAGGCAACAACTGTACCTGTTTTTCAGTAGACAGCAAAACCTCTCGGCTGTTTTTCCTCTTTAGGCAGTTGTTTATCCATTTATCTTCGACGTTTGAAGAACTTTTGATAAACTCGTTTTGTTTTGAAGTGAACTAATAAATCTGCACGTGATACAAGGGCTGATTTGTGAAAGGCTTTCTAGGCAAGGCCAAATGCACAGGAGCTGTATTCTTGGAAATTAAAAATCTAATGCTGTGACTAAATATTTAAACAGTGGTGCAACAGGTGATAATGACAGGGATAGAAGTTTGCAACCAAATTTGTTTATTGTCAATATTGTCCGCTCTAGGAAAAATATCTCTTTGGAATACATTAAGAGAAATGCTGCATATAATATAAGAAAAGCAACTACTGCTATTCAGAGGACTTTGAGCTTCAACAGAATTGTGGTATCAGGTTTTGGTTATCACAATTTTTTAAGAGTCAACTGGGAAATGAGCTTTATAGTCCAGGAGGTCTCTTAGGTCCTGTCATCTTGTCATATTACAAAGAATTCTGAAAATAAGTACTCCCTATTTTTTTTTTCTGTCTTCCTCAGATTAGGTTACTTTAAATAATCATAATTTATTGTTTTTCAAAGTTCAATTCTGTGGTGTACAGTATCCTCTTGGGGAGGTTAGTATGATATTCAGTCTATTTTAGGTTCACCTCAGAAAACCTATTCAGCTGCATAATCTCTGGTAATGATCTTGGGGAGAATAAAAGTACATGCTCAATTACAGGCTCAAAATTTTCCACTAGCAGCAGAAATTTGGATTTAGTTTCTTTATATCCTACCCAGTTCCCAGCCAACCTAACTTATTTCAATTGTCAGAATTCAAAGGCTCTTCCAAACTGTGCATCTCCAAGAAAGTGGCATTATTTTGTTTATTTCTGTTAAACAGTGGAATTTTTACAGTATTGTAATTCCAATATTTTGAGTATATTCATCCTACACATTTGACAGTGAGAAAAAGCAGGTTTAAGATCCTTCCAAAATATCCTTCGGCTGTAGTGTATCTTGATTCAAGAATCCAGCTTCCTGCCAGTTCATAATGCTTTCAGAAATTAATGATGCAGTCTTGTGGTACAGGGCTTGGATAATGTTTTCAATACATATGCCTCGAAAATTTACCTTGAAACGTTTTCCTTCAGATACTGCAAAGCAATGTAAATTGTGCCTTCCAGAGTAGGCTGTGAAAAACTCATGTAGTAGGGAGTTACCAAATTGTTCAAGCTATTGGAACAAAATGAGGTTCATCTTGGCTGATTCACAAAGTCATTTGGTTTGATCCTGGAATTGTGAGGCGTTCATGTGTGTGTTTGGGGACAGACAAAAAACTGGGGAGCTGAGAAGAAAGTGCAGGGTGGATAATAATAGGATTTACTGGGTAAAAAAGGCAGAATGAAAGGCTTATGAAGAGTGCAGCAGTGCAGCTCCAAAGGCACAGAGGAGAGGGGATGTGTACAGTGAAATTGAGGCAGGCTAAATAATGTTGTAATTTGTATTTTAAACAGAGGAGTTCATAGCCACTGTTGTTGGGTTGTCTTACACTTGCCTTTATAAACAATTCTGAAGTGTCTTTTAGAGCTTCTCTCTAAAATCTTTATTATATTACTGTAGACCTTTGAAATTCAGTGTGACAAAGCTGAAGACCAAGGAATGTGCCTTCAAACTGATCACTGGGCCCAGTTAAAATTTGGTCAGGAATTTGCTTACCGAGTTTTTTTTGTTGTTGAATCCAAATCTGTTTAGAGATCAGTATGCTCAGCTGCTGGAGCTGCCAGATATGATAACAAATCTCAGACTTGTGTGCAACTCCTCTGATGCAGAAGTAAGCCCAGTTTACTGTAACAGCTGGCAAAACCACACAGCAGCCTTTGAAGGAGAGGATGTGATCCAGCCAGGTCCCTCATAGATTGACTTGGCTATTAGTGGCGGCTGAGCACAATCTTTGCAATCTGCTATGAATGCAGCTCCTTCACCTCATCTAGCTCAAGCCACTGCTTCAGTTCAAGAGTTCAGATTTTGCTGGTGTTGCTTGGTAAGTTTTGTTTATTAAAAATATATGTTGGGATAGGGATGCTAATAGGAAGGAGCAGAGCTTGTGGGCAAGCTGCTCTGGCTTGATTTGAAATGTAGCAACAGAAGAAGAAAGGAGGTCTTCTTTAAATCAAAACCAAAATACCCATCTGTATTCCATTCTTTCTCCAATTTTACATTTCTTCCCACACAAACAAACAAAACCAGTCTAATTCACCACCTCCCAAAAACATGCTTTTTAAATGCTTGGGAAATAGTAATTTTTATATCTTACAGACCATATTTAGGGCACTCATTTCTGCCTGCTGAGCCATTGGAGAATGTTCCTTTTTCCCAGACAAATAAGACTTTCATGTAACTAGATAAATATTTTTGTATTCCCAGTGACCTGAAGGTGACTGCTGTGCTTAAATGATGATGGAAGATAAGGGGTGTGATGCATTGCCTGTTTCTGAGTCCAGGGCTCCCTGAAATATTCCCAGGAACACCAAGGGCTAGGATTCACTGTGACAGGGGGAAGCACAGGGGTGTTTGTCTTCATGGTTTTGACTATTTAGTACAGACATTTTCTCTTCTAGCATTTGAATGCAACTGTAAGTTTTGGGCATTTATGGTGAAGTGTTCTCCGTGAAGCATGTTTGCTGGCACTTCCGCTGCCTTTCCCAACATTTGCTGGATGTTGGGAAAGGCAGAGCACCCCTGGACAGGAGGATAGGGAGGGGACGTAGTGGCAGTCATGGAGGTTACTGTGAAGATCCTGGCCTTCAGAAGTCTCTTCTGCTGAGATCATGTACTTGGTATGGCTGCCAGGCACAACCTGTTCCAAAAGGAAAAAAACCCTCATGTTTACTTTGCTTTTCTTTTTTGCAGAAAAGCAAAGTAAACACAATCTTGCTGCCACCATGGCTTAAATCAGTTTATGTATTTGCTTGTTGAGTTAGTTGGTGTGTATTAGTGGACTTCCATGTGTGTTTCAGTGTAGCAGACTAATTTTTAGAGAGCCTGGTATAAAACTTTAGCATTTGCCTTCCTTCCCTCACATCCCTTCCATCAGATAGGGAAGGAAATAAGATATAAATGATGAATAAAGCACATTTCTCAACTTTTCTCCTCATTGATTAGAGCTTCCTTTAGCTTCAGAGAGATTGTGCATAATCTGGATAACCAGACATCTTAATCCAACTTCTATTCTATGACAGTATTTTTCTATTAACACCTGTTGTATCTCCTTATCTTACCAGCTCCTCGTGTCTTGGGAACACGGGGACAGGTGGGACTGGCATGAAAATAACTCAAACGTGATCACAATCATTTGCAGAACAATTGATTTTGCTGGAATATCAGAGCTTTGCTTAATTTTCTTAACTTAAGTCATTGTCTAAATTGCCTAAGCCATCATGCATCTGGGCAAATTTTTTACCGTTGTCAAAATTATCTTGACGTTTTTTATGGGAAGATGTTTATCCAGTGACAGCTGTGACTCATGCACAGAAAGTCTAGGAGCTTTCATCCACTTTCACGTCCTCAAAGAGAAGTACCTAATGTTTCAAGTCCTGTTTGAAGGGCTTTTATTTTGGTAAGATTTTATTTGGTTGCTGAAGTCTTTGTCACCTCTGTGGATCAGAAATAAACACATTTCCAAGGAGATGAATTCACTCGTGGTACAAATGTGTTTTCACCAGGATCAAGTTACATGAGCTGGAGGGTTAAAACATTAAAAATACTGCACAGTTCTGCTCATGAGATGGGTTTCAATCCAGGTCCTCCATTTCTATTGTGTTGTTCCTTCTGGAGGCTGCCACAGAAGATTTGAAACAGGCCAAACTTGCAGCTTCTGCTCAGGAGAAGCATCTGGCTGGCATTCCATCTCTTAAGATAAGAAGCCACTGGATTTCAAGGAGACAGCCTAGTTGCAAAGACTTAGGTGGTAATTTAAATAAAAAAGCAGGGGTTGAATTGTCAGCAGGGGAAAGGAGAGGGGAAAGGTCCCTGTTTTGGTGGAGGAAGCCTCCCCCTAAGTTGTTTCAGAGTCTCACTCTGGCATCCAAGAGCCACAGGGTGTTTCCCCGGAATGCCAGCTTCCCAGGCAGCTTTTGCCTTGCTTCATCTGAAATCACCATCGAGGATCCTTGCATGAAAACCAGTGCTGATTTGTAGCTTTTAAAGTCTGTTTAGTGTGGAGATAAAGAAAAACTTGTTTGCCACAGAGATTTGTTGAGGACGGATGAGAGACCCAGGAATCTCCTTCCCTACTGTTTTACTGCTAGAGAAGCACAGCACTTCCTCCCCACCTAGGCTGTGCCACCATACAAAGGATGCTTTTCTGGAGCTGTGATAGAGTTCCAGGAAAGTTAGACACACAAATATTTCTTTTAGCTGATGTTACACCAAGATTTGGTTAGGACAATATATTCTCTCCTTCTTAATCTTATCAGTCAGTAATGAAAGAAAATGAAATCCCAGCAGAAAAATTAATGAAACGCTGATAGAGAAGTAGAATTTATCCATTTTATGTAAGAATTTCTCCTGTTGAGGAGCTTGATAAAAAATCTGTATTGGTATTGTTTTTTTCTTTAATAAAAGCAGGATTTAAAAGTTTTAATGATTAAAAAAATCCCAAATCATAAATACTATATTCGGCATGACAGTGCAAATATTGGTGGGCAAGAATGCACAGAAGGTTTGCAGTTACAACAATCAGTAAATTAATTAAAATCATATAGAATAAGGTGTGAAGCATTACAATTAAGAATGCAGCACCAAAGATTTTGATATCCTCAGAAACAATAAGAGAATTGAACAATATAAATATCTTGATTTTTTTGCTGTGGATTAGGGGTGTAGTGTATTATGTCTCTACATGCAAATATGTATTTAAAAGGTAAATTAGATAATAATTTTTTTCACTCTAAAGAAATAATGGACTTATATGAGGCAAAATACTTCTTTGGCTTTCCTCTGGGTGAACAGCATCACATTTGAAAGATCAGTGTATATTGGGGCTGGAAAGGTGGATGGTCAGTGAAATACACAGAATGGATGGCATCAGCTTAATGTTTTATTGTCTGCAGTTCTTGAACAGAGATTTTCACAAGTGGCATAAGGGTTCTTTTAGTGTTTTCAGCCAAAATACCACGTGTCACCCTCAGCAAGTAACTTTATGCCAAATACAGAATATAGTTGAAAGAGTGAAGTGGGCAGCTTTTGTTCCTTGTAGGCTCACAAAACAGAAGGAACATCAAAAAGTTTCAGAAGTGTTTCTGCAGAGACATTTTTTTGTTCTCACCATCAGCTGAAGAGGTTTACTGCATGTGTGGAATATCACTCTCTAATACTCTCTGAAGAATTCTGCTACTTTGCAATAGTTCAGCTGAGACTTAGGGAAGCATTTAAACTCTCAGCACTGGCTTCAGTGGCTTCTTCTTGTGTTAGAGAAGCCTTTGGAGGGTGGTGGCTGTAACTGATTTTCTGTTCTGCTCAAGATCCAAGCAGTGGTTGTACAGCAGCAGCAGAACAGAGAGAGAAGGCACCACACAGCACCTTCAGAAAATTTGTTCTCAGGCTGTGGTGTATTGATGTAATCTTTGGATGTTGCAGTTATCTCTCAATACTCGGTAAAAGTCCTTGCCATGTTTGAAATTGAAACCTCCTGATTTCTTCACTAGCACGCACACTGTTCTTTGCTGGCCAAACACTGGGAGAAGACCATGTGACTTTAACTGTTTAATTATCTTTCTAGCATAATCTACAAGTTTTCACTATCTTAGTATTCTGCTGGCTGTAGCTCTGGGAAATGAAAGATGTTGTTGTATATACAACACAAATACATGAGTAATTTGATCTTAGAGCCAGCTGATGTTGTCTTTCATTTTAATTTTCATTATGCCTTTGGCTCTGTAGCTGTTCCAACTTTTTTATTAGACAGTAGTGTATAAAGAGGCAATAAAGGGTTAATTGCTGTTCAGGGAAAGTGTTTAAAAAACAGCACCAGCTATATCTTATAACAACAACACTTTCTCATAATGTTTGTGCTTTTTGTCTTGAGAATTTATCCATACTTCCAATTCGTGATTGCACATATTGGTGTGGCAGAGTTGTCTTGGATAGTTAGAGCTTTTGTAATCATCATATTTTTGTTCTTACATTGTTTACACTAAGTATTCAAGATTTCATAATAATTTTTAAAGGTTAAAAGAGTAACTCTCAAAAGTAAAGATAATCTCAGTGTCTGCCCCTGCAGTTAATGATTGGACCACTTTGCAAATTCAATGTGCAACCACTTTGAAATGTAGCCTAGAAAGTCAAGTGTTATCTGCTTTTAATCTGGCTGTTGCACAGATGATAACTCTAACAAAAAATTTGCTACTGGCTGAGTATCATGAGAGTTGGAAAGCTGAGGCAGAGCAGTGTCACACTCTGGAAAGAGGGGGTACATAGTTTGTTGTTTGTTGCAGGTTGTTTTGTGTGACTTTTCAATCTCCATGTAGGTGCTTTATTTCTCCTTGTGACAGTTTTATTGCCCCACAGTAAAAACTTCAAGCGTAATTGTTTTCAAACCCGGACCTTACAAAAACATCAAAACAATATTTGAATTTAAATTAAAAATAAATAGAAAAACAGAATACTGATTAGTGGTGTTGGAAACTAAAGGGAATGGCCTAATGCTGTGATCTCAGAACAGAAGTAACCCTGAGCCTCTGCAAGAGAAGTGGCCCAAAGCAGAGTAACTTGGCAAAACACAGAAGCTGTGATTTTTATAATATAAGCGATGGTATTGCAATGAGTATGGCCCACCTTCTCATGTCAGTAGCCAGCCTTGTTTGCTCTGGCAGAGGTAGGGAGCTAACTAAATTTATCTTGATGCTATTTCTCTTAAGCATTTTGTTGTCTCTTAATTACATATTGAATAGCATCTGGTGTTTGAAGAATTATCGGATAGAAACACAGCAGGGGGAAGTGTGGCAATATTGATGCAAGCTGATACTTTTTCTGCTGTGGTGGTCTGGAGGCTCTCCCCTGGCCACTGAGACATCCTGCTTCTTCCTCAGCCTGGCCTGAGGTGCCCAAAACATCAATTTTGTAACACTGGTGTCAGGCCAAATTTAGCTCTCGATTTTGATTTTGTAATACCAGGTTTTCATAACTCCTAGAACATGTGGAACTAAACTGTTTCCATCTCTTGTCTTTTTTCCTTTCAGTCACCAGGGGAAAAAATTATTGAAAACAGTTTCCTGCGGGAGATTCAACAAAAGCATTGCAGTGCTCTGTTTGTGCGATGAAATCAAAGCGACTGGAAACTGTTTTGTTGTCTGAGATTGAGTGGTTTATTACTTCAGTGGCACTAAGGAGTCACGTTGGCTTTTGAAAACCCCTCATAGCACATAGCTTTTCCTTAGGTACTGAATCACCTTTGAAAAGCTCTACCTTAGTAGCACCAGGAGAACAGCATTTCTCTGTCTCACACAGGTCATGGAAGAGTAAACATGTTAGTTTATGAAATACTCAGATGTGGCAATACTGCAGGCAGGTTTAATAGCTTATCTAGGAGTTAAATGATCCTTAGAAACTATTGTTTTCCAAAATCAGAAAGGTAGGAATCTGCTTACTTTAAATCTCTAGTTAGGCAGGGGAAGAAAATCAACTACAAAACAGACAACTCCATTGCCTTGAACAGCTCTTCAAGCACAGATTGTCTGAAATAGCTGCCATAATATGTTTTTACTTTTCAGGCCATGGATCTCAGGGAATCAGGTTTTTAGTATCTACATCATCTCTTTCCTCCTGGGACTGAAGCTGGTTACCATAGCAAAATGGCAAGGAAGCTGATAAGCAAGTAGTACCATTTGGCAAACCGGATATAAATTTATTTTGTTAAGACAGAGGACTGTGAAAAAATTATTACTCCTAGAATTTTTTTCCCTTTATTGTGTTTTAAAATGGCTGTGTAGAAAATTATTGTGAACAGATATTGAACAAAATTCTCTTGCTCACTAACAAGTATGGCTGCAAATAATAGGAGCTTCAGTTTTAAATCTCTGCAGATCTTTGATATTTTCACAGAAACATTACACAGTAACACAGATATTGTATAGTAATCTCACTCCTAATATTTCAGAGTGTTGCAAAGATGCCATACTGTGAATTAAATGAGCTCCTGCTAAACAGAATAAACAGAGATACCTGTCCCCCACTACTTAAAAATTACATTGCAGTATAGTTTTTGTTCCTACTTGATGAAGCATGGTCATCTGAGTCTGTCTCGTAAATCAGTCTGTGAAGTCCCTTGGGTTTGTGAAAAGTGACGTTAGTGAGTGCTGAAAAGTTAAACTGCTTGGTGTTCCAAAAATGTTACCAATAATGTCAATTCTGAGGGTGTTTTTTGTACTCCCTCAATGTACTGTTTCAGTGCCCAATATGAGCCACATGCCCTGAACAGCACAGCCTGGCTGTTTGAGGCAGCATCACAGCAGCTGCATCTTGGTGTGTGGAGCCCACTGGGGGGACTTCGTGTTGTCTCAACACCAATTTGTCAAGAAAGACCTAAAGAAAGCTTGTTGTCAGGACCGAGGTGTTTCTCTTTCTGCTGGGTTAATTCTTGATATGTGGCCTGGCATCTAAACCACCTGCTGTCTCCTGTTCTTGGTGCAAGATTCGAGTCACTGTTTTGGGTGAGGTTTTTTGGGGTGTGTGCTAGTGACTGTAAGTGAAATGAAATCTCAGAGTTTTGGGATTAAAGCAAAAAACTGCTTATTTCCTTAAAACCTTCTTTGTTATCAATTTTATCCATTCAAAATATATGATACATACTGGTGCCATTTTATATGCCCTGACAAGTTTTCTAATTATTGCACAGCTGAACAGCTCCAATAGAGAGGATTTGGGAGTCTTGCTGTAATCTGGGCATGTAAAAGATGCTGTTTAGTTTTAACCCTTTTGAGCCCATATTAACCAGATTGAACTTGCAGATGTTCTGTTCGTTGGTTGAGAGTCTCAATCAGTGCATCCATGGAATGGGAATCATAGTAAATCCTAGGAAACACCTATTTTGACATCCTTTTTAAGATTTTTTTTTTTCAATACAATAAGCACTGGCAGGGGTTTTTTTTATGCTGGGGGGAGATTTTCCATCTTCAAAAATTATCATTATCACCAAAAAAATACCATCAAATGCCTATTGGGTGCAGCAATGGCTCAGGTTAACTAGGCAGGATCCAGGTGGGGTTGACTGATGTATGATCAGCTTGGGGGATGGAGGTGGAGGACCTTGGATCTGGCAGCATCCAATCAGGCTTAGAAAGAGCTGAGTGAGAATATAACTGTGAAGGGAATGTGTGCGTTTAGGACCAGGACTTATTTCAATGCATGTGTGTGACCTGCATCTTCAAGAGCCCCATCTTTGTGTGAGCTGTGGGCTCTGCATGGAGGGACTCCTCTGGAGGGGTTGAGAATAATTTTGTCCTAGAAAACCAGTTGTCTGCAGTTACATCTAGATGCTATTGGTGACATTCACCTGTGTCCATGACCTGCAGGTCCTTGTTCTGCAGTGTGGTACCCAAATGTGGGAACTCACTGTGGGGACATGGCCCAAAATGCAGTGCTTGGATGCAGGAGCTTGGCAAGTTGGAGTGTTGCCATCTACTGGCAGCCATCCACAGAGAGGAGTCCCTCCTCGTGCTGTAGGTGATGGTGTTGCTTATTTTGAGCTGAAAGATGAGGTTTTTCTGCCTAAGTTCTCTTTCGAGTCAGAGTTGTCAATAAAAGAATCGTCACTGTCCTTAGCATGTGGATGTAGTCAAATAGCTGGAGTAATACCAGATCGATTTTTTTTATGTTACTCTTGGGATGTGGGTCCATGTTTGAGGTGGGGGCAGCTCCTCTCTCCTGCACAGTGTCCAAGCTGGTTTGGGGAGTCCTGAGCACCCCCTGTGAGCTCAGGGCTTGAGGGGTGTCCTGCAGCTCTCCTGCCCTTCAGAGTGGCTCCATATTTTCAGGGGATGGGCTGGGCTGGAAACTGCTTTTTTTTATTCTCCAAGTAAAAAATTAATAAAGGCAAAGGATATATTTGGGCTCATTAGGGAATAAAGATCTGTATTATTAAGAATCTTGGAGGCCTGACAGTCTTTCCCCCTAGAAGAAATGAGAGGTGTTTCAAATAGGTCTGTCCTCAAAGGGTGATCCAGTACAGCTTGTGCAAGTCTCAGAAGTCCTACTGGAACTGACCTCTGTTAAGGGAAATGTTTACATTAAACCATCAAAACAGGCTTTGAGCATTTTGCTTGAAACAAATACCAGCAATGGGTATGAACGTTTTTTTCCTTTTTATTAAAAAATAGTTGGGAAATAAAAGGTTGCAACACAAGTTTCAGGAAAAGTTATGTGACTGCTTCCTTACAAAACATAACCCACATGGGAGTAGAAGGGTGACATAGCTCATCCTTCATGCTTTTCCAGCTGAAATTTGCTTGGCAACTCATTTCTGTACTCAAGCACAGAAATGTGAAAAACTTAGGTTTTTATCTATTAACATAAAAATTTCAGTTGGAACTGGGTTATAAAGACTGCTCTGAAACTTTGTGAATGCCAACACTTTACCTTCAGTGTTTTAAGCGCTATTTCAAAATAATGGTTCAAAATATTTTTGAGCCAGATATGTAGGTACACAAACATGGAAATATTTGTGTTATTCTGCCAGATGTCTCCATGTGAGTTATAAGTGACTTCCAGTGATGGAGCAATGATGCATTTTTAGATTGATTTGTGCCTCAGTAGCTCCCAGATAATGGATAACCAAAATCAAGATTGCAGAATTACAAGTGGAATTGTACCTTTTATTTGTGAACTAATACACAGTGGTAAGAACATATATTTGAGGTCATATATGGAAGTTTTGTATTTTGAAGACTAGAGACTGAAATTAAGAGCTTGAGGTTTAAATATGTATTGGATTAAAGAGTCATGGAAGGGGCTGAATTCTGGCTGGTGCTTTGTTACCAATGGCAGTTTTCCAAAGTGTAACCAAGTATTTTTCTCTCTTTCTTTCTTTTTTTTTTTTTTTTTTTTTTGTTTTTGTTTTTGTTTTTGTTGCAGCTGGTCTCCAATGTTCTCATCTTCTCCTGTACAAACATTGTAGGCGTGTGTACCCACTACCCAGCAGAGGTGTCCCAAAGACAGGCATTCCAGGAGACCAGGGAATGCATACAAGCCAGGCTGCATTCTCAAAGGGAAAACCAGCAGCAGGTAAGAGCAACAGTTGGAAATAAAACAGAATTAGCATGCAAATTGCTCCTGTAGGATGGGATTTGCAGGCTTCTTGCTTCGTGAGTAATCCAAGCAAGAATAGGCTGATGATAGAGGACAGAATTTTTAAAGGTTTGAAAGCTCAGGGGCATAGTTCTTGTCCAATACTCTGAGGCACTTTTCCAGAGACAGCAACATTTCCTGTGGCATGTGCTCTGTGGATTAAAATTACACAGTACACGAAGTCTCTGCATAGTTTCTTGCACCCATCATTGATGCCAGGTGTTGGATGCAGATGCCATACACAGACTTTGGACTGACCCTCTTGGTAAGGTCAAAGCCTGGCGTGATTGTCTGCCAAAAGGTAGCTGTAAGGCTGGTAAAAATTGGTCCATACAACGTAACATTCCTTGATTGCTCCAAAGAAGATCCTCTTCCCTCCTTTCCCAAAGGTTCTTACCTGCTTACACACCTCTCTATATCTTATTGGCCCCAAATAAATTGTATTTTTTCAAGAAGTAAGATTCATCATCAACTTCATTGGTTTTTTGCTATAAAAGCCCTCTTGCTGCCAACACAGAGCTTAGTCCTCAGGGTACTGAATGTATCTGCTCCTCTAATTCATTTGTGGGTTCTCTTGCAATGAATCTCCTGTGTCCTCAGAATTCGACACAGAAGGTCTTTTGGGGCAGCTTAACTATTCCCTTGCTTACACACCTCTCTGCCCTGCAGTACATCTCATAGTGGGCTGTTCAGTCCAATTGAAAATGAATCATGAAATGGGACTTCCACTCATCCCTTGGGAGATATCTTAGAGCTTGTTTGTGGGTTTGGGGAGAGGTCAGGGGAATGAATCAGCTGGGGAGTCTTTGCATCTCTGTGGCAACTCAGTTTCATTTTCCTCCATGTCTCAGCCCATCTGCATCTATGGATTTGTGTTTTGGCAATGTTTCATGAGGTACCTCTGGCTGACATAGCTGCTGTCCAATCCTTACTGTGAAATAACATGTTCACATGCTGATTTGGTACGTTACGTATGAAAACAAGATTTACACTCAAGACTTCTTTTTCCTTTGCAACAAATATTGTCTCAGATAGATGTAATGAGCAGCCACTCCTCCTTCCATACCTTGAAGTGGAGGAACGGGTTGAGCCAAGAGAATATGCCATTTTACTTTTTGGTTACAGCTCTGTCCTCCCTGCTGAGAGAGTGCCTCAGCAGCATGGCTCAGATGCCTGTGCTGGGCTGGATTTGGGCACTTTGGTCTCAGAAGCAGCTCCTGAGAACAGTCCTGACAAATGCCCTATCTTGATGCTTTTTTCTTCTCCCCCTCTCCAGAAAGCACTATACCATACATAAGAAAGCCAGGGCATCAGAAAAACGTGGGTCAAAGCCAGTCACTGCTAAGGGCTCTTCAGTGTTTCCAGCAGTAACTGCGGGTCCTGGCAGCTGGAGACTCCTAATGAGATTATTTGCTACCACAGCCTGCACTGACATTGATCTCCAGGTTCAGTTCAGATGCCTCTCAATGCATAATGCATTGAGATAATCACGAGGTGACAGCAGACACAAATAAGGGCAGCTCAGCCCACATGTGGGATGGCTAGTATCCAAACAGGGGTGGAAGGAAACACAACTGCACAGCCCAACACTGTTATTTATAGTTGCTTGTCTTTTTCTGGAGATCGATGGTGCTCCTGTGTGCTGTTCTCTGTTAAAGGCAGGCAGGTTTTCACGGGCAAATGACCTTCTATTTTCCTTTATTAAGCATCTACCAGCACCTAAAATTAACCACAAAGTAAAAAATCCAGAATGTCCAGTGCAGGAAAGAGATGACTTGTGATTTTAGTACTTGAGATAACCTAGGGCAGAGCCATAACAGGAATCACTGTTGTTTGCCCAGAACAAAATATTCTTGGATGAAAAATCAGATGTTCTCCACACTCTGTAGGGAGCAAATAGCATTTGAGTAAGAGATGGGTTGTTGAGACTGCACTGTCTTAATTCTAGCATTGCATGTCTTTTGTCTCTGTAAAGTTGTTCTCTCCTTTTTTCAATGTCAGCATCACTTTTGGTAAAAAGTAACTGTTACTAAGACTGAGGAGAAAAGGATAATCTTAAGATACTAAATATTCATAGTGATTTGAGGTTATCTTGGGAGAGTACTTCATAGTTAAAATTCCTGTGCAGACTGATAGTGGGAATGTGTGTGCCCATGTACACATATATCCATGTGTATGTGTGTAAACTGAGTAGATCTGTGTTGAGCTCCTTCATCTATGTGCCTGTTTTAGAGACTGGTGCTCCTTGGGATGCAGTTGTTTAATGTATAATTCAGTGGAACTATACTTGCATGTTATTTTGAAGTGAGAATTATATATGGATTTGCTCTTGCTTTTTTATCAGGTCAGAATGCTGCCTTGTTATACTTATAAAACAATAGTCCTATCCACCTCATTGGTGCATAATAAGTGATTTTACAGTGAGGGCTGTAGCACTTTCTAGTTATTAGTACCAAAATGAAAACTGTGCTCTAGTGGAGATGCTAATTTCTCTACTCCATTTGAAATAAAACATGGGGATTTTGTTGTTTTGAAGTCCTTTTCATGTGGTTTATGCCTTACAAATACACTTGCTACAGCCTTCTCCTGTTAGCTTCAGAGGTTATTTCCAGTGATTGTGATGACTCCTAGCAAACAGAATAAAGATAATGCTCAGCTCTGTAACACAGCCTAACTTCCTAATTAGTAGCTGCATGAAGGGATGTTGTGCCACATGCATTTGTTTCACCTGATGAGCCTATCTTATTCCCTGATTATTAGTTCAGAGCAGCGGTAGTGCGGCTCCTGGAGATCTCAAGTGTCTTGAAAATATTGGTGATTTAATTTGGCAAGTGCCTGTGGTGTCAGGAAGAGCAGGGGTGGGGGCTCTCAAATAAAAGCTACTCGGGAATGTACGTGACAATCTCCTGGAGTGCTCATAACAGACACTCAGGCTCCTGAACATGTCTCTGTTTTGGAAGCAAGCAAACCCTCCTTGCTCGTGCGCCCACAGGGAATGTTCCAAACCTGTGGGTGCCCCTGAACCTCCCGTAAAGCTCCCAAGTTATTTAGAGGATGTGTAAAATCACACATAAAATAGCAGCTTTCACACATTTGAGGATGCCTATTAGAATATGCAAATGTCAACAGGGTATACACCATCTACTCTGGAAAGCACATAAATGTGTTGTGCTTTTCCACTCAGGGAGTGCACCAATGGCTGACAGAAGCCTAAGGACACGTGCATGATTCATGAGCTGCTTTTTTTTAAAAAAAAATGGATATGTAACTGTTAACACCTGCAGTATGCTAGTAATGGTGACAGTGCTTTAAAAAACAAGTATCTTTTCATGAATGCTGCAGTTTTAAGCAGAGATAGAAATCCCTCCAACACATCTTCTGTGTTATTACTATCTCTCAAAGATCAAAGGCAGAATCAGTCTCTTTAAGGTGCACATTGAGGGGGGAAAAAGAAATACTGGGCAGTGCCACAGATTATAAAATGTCTCAGTGCATGCTGAGCACATTTTCAGTGATTTCATCTTCCTCTGGTTCCCCCAGGGTTCCTCTCTCTCCTTAGAGGAAGAAATAAATGGTGAACTTTCAGTTAAAACTAGGAATTAGAAACCAGAAATGTGTCTATAACTGCAGTATGGGCAATTGGTTTGGTGACGTGAGCACTTGGGACAGGATTGCTGACCCCTCTGAGTCAGGCCTGCCTTTGAGCCCTGCTGCTCCCTGTGGTGTTGAGAATTAATGAGCTGTTAGATAAGGTTAGGGACCTTCCTTTGCACCACCTTCTGTCTGTATCATCAAGAAGGAAGGCCCTTTTCTTCCTCCTGCTCACTGCAGGGGAAGAAAAAAAAAGACAAGAGTGGCACAAGCTTTTGGATCCTTCAGCTATTCCAGGGCATTGCCTGCAGGCTAGACCAGACCACAGCAGAGCTGATCCCAAAGGAGATGCTCCCCACCTTCATGAGCCATAGCAAAACCTTTTGAACTTCATGGGGTGTGACTGGGAATAGAATAAAGCTCTAGGCAGAATTCTCAGGTGTTATTCCTGATATACACAAATGCATCCCTGGGGCACAAATTACCTGCAGATTTAAATCCTATCATTTCTGTGTGAAATTGGCAACCAATTTAGAACAATAACAAGGACTTGTTTTTATGTGAGTTTTTAGGAAAATCACCAGAAAGTCATCATTTTGTCAATTTTTGCATACTCAGTAGGAAGAGCTTGCAAAATAATGTTACAAAAGTCACACAAAATTTACAATCAGTAAATAAAAGTGCCTAGTGAGGGGCAAGAAGAGCCGCAAACTGTTGATGATATGCAGTTATTAAAAATACTCTTGTAGGTGAGTGGGTGGGTTCACAGATCTTAATGCAGTTGGGCACTATTAGCAGTTTGAAGTGTAGCAGTATAATACTTTTCATGCTGGTTTTATCGGGGCATTTCTACGACATTTTAGCTGCTAAGAGCAGGTTTGTGCCTGCTGGGGGAATGTGCTTAGATAATTAGTTAAGCAGGGAAGGAATTTTAAACAGTGCCCAAGGGTGTTGGGGTATCATTCCTCTGGTGTTAGGAAGGAAGTCTTCGTGGTGGTGTGCAGAGACTGTGTGGGAGGTCAGACAATATCATTTATCAGAGTCCTTCCAAGAATGGTGCATGGACACTCTTTGAGTTGCATGATTCCTTCATTTGCAAGAACTGGCAACCATGAATTGTAAGCCCAGTGCATCTGGAATGAAAAAATAATACTTTTTCTTCTAAAAGCATTGAATTCTTATTGTGGGGTTGGGAACAGAATTGCATACGACTGGTTAGGGGATCAGCTAGTGGGTTTATGGAGCCCATTTTGCTTGGTGGTACTCATCTCTCACCAAACTGATGAGTCATTCCTCCCCAGTAAGGAACAAAGTGTGTTTGTTAACTGGGCAGCAGGTGTTTTAATTGGTTCATCTGTCTGACTCCACAGGAGCGTCTCCTGCTCTCTGTACTTCCTCGACATGTTGCCATGGAGATGAAAGCTGACATTAATGCCAAACAGGAAGACATGATGTTTCATAAGATCTACATCCAGAAGCATGACAATGTCAGGTAAGAACAGCAGCCTGTCTCCCTGCCATCAGGGAGGAGGGACCCTCCCAATGCTTGGCCCTGACACCCAGGGATGAAGATGTCAGTGACACATAATGCAAAATAAGTGTAAGACTCTAAAGTGTTGCTAGCTGACTTTTGAAAGTTTGTTTATGTCTTGGTTTAAAAGACAGGTGTCTGCTAGGGAAGGCAGGAGCCTTCCTTGGAATGGAAAAACTGCAACCCCTCTCCCTCTGAATTATTATAAATTTAAAATCAAGAGGCTCTCAGGCAAAGATATGGGAATAGGAATAACAGTTCTTTACTAATATCTAAAATAAAGCTAACAAATAATAACAACTATGGCATTAACCAACAAACAAGCAGAAACCCAGTGGCAGCCTGTCTGGCCTCGAGCACCTTTTCCCTTGGTGTAGTTCCAGTCACAGCCTGCAGGGGCGCTCCGGATGCGATGGTTCCCCCGCGGCTGCAGGGGGCGCTCTGGCGTGANGATGGTAGGAGGATTGCCTCATTCTGGCCTTATCATTCTTTGAGAAGTGACTTGAACTGATCTCTTTCCTTACATTCGCCTTTTCTTTTTTTCTTTTTTCTTTCCTGGGGTAAGTGTTGATGGTTTTGAGAAGGTGTTATATTAGGGTTCAGTTATTTTGGTACAGTTACAACCACTCCTCTGATAAGACATGATGGAATGCAAGTTAAGATTTTGGAACACTTCCCACAGGGTGAATTGCAGAGCCCAACTAAGGTTAAGGCTTTCTGGAGGGGTTTCTGGCAGTTTGGAATTACAAGCAGGGGGTCCATTAGTGACAGCCTTGACACCTGCTCAGTCACCCAGCAATGTGCTGCTCCTCGGTCTACCTGGATGAGGAGAAGAGTTTGACATCCAATCTCTGACAAGTCATGCAAAATCAGACCCTGCCTGTGTTGCTGGGGTAGTCCAGCCCCAGGAGCTTCTGAACATCTCCTGGTTCCCACTGTCCCGTTTCCCAGGGAAGAGGCAATAAAGGAGTACTTCAGGTGGCTCAATAGCTTTATAGGCTGCAGTTGGAAAGTTTAACTTAATCTTGATGCATTTCACCTCTGCTGTTGTACCTGATCTCTTTGGAGATCACTTATGTCTCAGCTAAGCCAGGTCCTGGAACTGTGTAACAGCTCTATCTGTAAATACTTCTTTTGAGACACAGGGGCTGGGGACAGAGAGCTTCCCCTTACAACAAGAGATTTTCCTGTGAACTCCCTGTATAGACTGAGAGCCTTTCTCTCTCATGCAGCTTTAGTATGTTGGTAAATTGTATTTTCTGATACTTTATGCTCAACAAGTAAAAGTGAGTTTCTTACATCTTTAACATACTGCACCCTCCAATAATTGACATGAAAAAATCCACATGAAATTCTGATGCACTTGAAGACATTACCTTAGAATGGAGGATCGCTGGGAGAGGCAATGTACAAGCAGAAAATTGGGAGGTTGGTCAGTGTTGAATGTAGAATATTATATAAAACTCACTGAAATCAGAGCAGGTCTGTGTGCCGGCTTCGATGGAATTCAGCCCTTCAGTTTTTTTGGTTGGGACTCAGTAAAGAGATAAAGATCCACTAGCAATACTGAAGACAAAAACATTATCAAAAAGCAAAGACAATAATGGTTCAGTGAAGAAAAATAAGGATATATGCATGGTGATGAAGGGGAGGGGAAGAGGCCATCCACAGTGCCCTCAGCAGACTTTGTGCTACAGTAAATTAAGTCTTGTATCTTCACATTAATTTTTTCCTTAATGACTCTGAGCTTGTTCAAGTAGGTGTGTAAATTTCTTGTGATAGGTGCTGATTGTGAATTACTTTTTTCCATTACTCAAAGGTCAACTTGACATTCAAACTAAGTGCAATTCATTAGACACGGCATGAGACGATGGTATTTTAGTCTTTCACATCAATTTCCATGTGTCATTATTTTGCAGGTTTGAAAGTTGCTCAGTAGTCAAATCTTAGTAAAGCTGATTATCTCTTTAGGATGATACTGATTTGAAATTCTAATTTATATGACTACTATATAAAAACTAAATAAACAATAATGAGCTAATTTTGCAAATGAAACATTTTAAAGGGGCAAAGGGAATATGATGGAACAATTGTGATTGGAAAAAAAAAAAACAAAAGGTAATGCCTGGTATGGAAACATGGAAATCTCAAAAGATGTGTCAAAAAATGGCACATGGCTAAGAGTATAGAAAGAGAAAAGTTAGCTATGGTTTTCAGCTGTGGCTGTGCAGAAACATGAAAGGTGAAACACAAATACATAAATGGGAATGTGCACCAGTCAGTTCCTGATGGGTAGCTAACAGGACACTTGCAAATATTTAATTTTCACATACTGCATATTTATTGAATAGTATAAGCATTTATGTAATAGCTTCACTTCTGCAGCTTAAAAGTAATTTTAACTTTGTTCCTCATGGTAATGAGTGTTTAGGAATCAGGCCCTTGCAGGTGCTGACTATCTCCAGTGCAAAGGGACTCTAAGGTCTCAAAAGATCTCACAAGAGGAAACAACTTAAATGACATCTTCCTCAAAGTGTGGGCTTTGTTGTCTGTGCCTGTGAGGTCCTAAATCAAAGCCCACTGAAATCATGGAAAAGGCTGGAAAAGTGAGATAAGAAATAGGAATAAAATAGTATATGTGCTGAGAGCAAATAGAAAATAACTCAGGAACATCTCATCTTCATGTACTTTAGGGAAATGAATAACTAAGTGCGAATATTGAAGAAAGGAAACATGATTTGGAACAAATGACTCATTTCACACCAGGAGTTCAGTACGGAGCCTTTGCTCTTGCCTGGGTGCACTGAAACCACCTCTGGTGGGAATGACTGTGGATGATTTTGAAGCATTTACATGCACACAGGAACACCATGGAGGGGGGAGGCAGCATCTCAGTGATGCTGATTAATGAACGGGCTGAATAAAAGCAAGCATGCTCTTTACTTTGTGCAGGGAAATGCTCAAGGGGAGGCTTTTGAGATGAGAACGCTCCAAGCAATTTTGTTTTGTGTTCGTCACTATTCAAAAATGTCATAAGATCTAAATTTTTATGAGCTAAAGGTTATTGTGTCAAGGCAATTGAGAAGTATGTGAAGTCAGTGCAAGGGTGCTGTGCCCAGCCATTGAATCTGGCTTCCTGTTGATGATTTATCAGCAGGAGCATTTCCTCTGCAGTTCAGAGGAGAGGGAAGGTCTGTGTGTTTGCACAGAGGAGTGGGTTTTCCTTCTCCATCAGCTGCATTCAGCCATTCTTTTTTCCCCCATTCTTCCAGATTATATATAAAGGTAGACTTTAAATTAAAGTATAAGGGATGGGAATTTTTGTTGGCTATGGATTTAAAAGTTTGATTGTCATCTTAATGCTTGGAACCTGACATCTTGGTTTTTACTGAGTGAGGTTTTGGTTTTTTCAGAGTGAGGTTGCTCTCCAGACTCACAGTCAACATGGAAATAATGAGTCTCTGGAGGTTTCCATCTTGATGGAACTTGGGTCCTTTGAACTCAGGAGGCACAGGAGCACAGCCTCGTGCACTTAGCCTGGTTTGACATTTTGTGTGGGAGAAGTGGCTTACTAAATTCTCTTCCAGACAAGATTAAATATTTTAATTTTCAGGGATGATTGGGTCTGGGCTTTTGGGACTACCTCTAATTTTAATTAAAAACCAAACCCAAACCATCTACCAGCAGAAAATGTTATTCTAAAATAATGTGAAGTTAATGTGTGTAGGCTTTCTTTTTTCAGTTTAAAAATGAAGTGTCCTTAACTTTTCAGTTCTACTGTTATATGCTTAGTTTTAGATTTTAGGTTACATGGTTCTGGCATTTTTTTGTTTTGTTTTTTTTTAGTTGCACACATTTTTTTCTTTTTGTTTAAGAAAAAAGAAGTAAATTTAAACCCGTGTAGAAGAGCTCTTCCTTAAGTATCAGTAGTAAGTCTGTAAAACTCAGCCATTGTCCTTTAATAAGGAGCAGTTCTGCTGTGATATTGATTACTGTGTTACACTTCTCTTAGAGGGTGGGCTAACTCTCCATAAGGGAAGGATGATTTTTTGAATGCAAAATACTGTGGTCTTTTTGACCTGAGTGGGTAAAAGACAACCTTTTTTGAGCAAATCTTTTTATCTGGACTTCCTGCAAATGAGTTCATAATCTCCTGATTATTGTTATGGAAAGTAAAGTTCAGAGACTAATTTATCCACAATGAAAATATAATTTCCTGTAATTTTTGGCAGCAAAATTTGTTTCAGGATTATGTTCTTCTGAAAATTTTAGTGTGGTGACAAAACGAAGATGAAAATGGTTTACACTCTTTTTTAATGCACATGAACAGAACCTTTAAACAGAGAACGAAACAGTTTCGTGTCCTGATTTATTGAATGAGAATTAACTTTGACAAATCCAGAACCTCAGAGCATGATTTGACCTTTCCCACATGTGTGTGTGTTAAATATAAAGTCTATTGTCAAAAGCAATCAGGAAAGGAGTTCCCAAGACTATGCAACTAATTTTGGGTAAACAACAAGGTGAATTATGTAACTAAATTTGTTCATGTTATCATGAATGAGATTATGTCTGATAGACAAGCCCTGAATTATGCATAGATAATGTTGTTTATCTATCATGCTTCCCAGACAGAATTTTAAGTGTTTTACATTACTATTGCTATTTATAGTGTCTCACTGCAGTGATAATGGCTTTAATGTTATCTAGGTTTGGCCAAATATAGTAATCTCTGTGCTATAAAAGGAGGCTTGAAGTCCTCTGTGAGAGGATAAAGGTTGGCTTTGTCATTGAAATTCCTTTGATGAACTGTTTCAAGAAGCTTATTTTAGGGCTGGCATCCAAATGCAGTAAAAGTGACAGTTTCCTCTGCTCTCCTCTTCACATAATTCTTATGAATCATGTACTCAACATTAACCTGTTTTCAGAGTTCCTTAGACTTCTTGACAACTTGAACTAAACCATTTGCAGAAATGAAACAAGACCATTTGCTTTCAACTTTTTAAATGAAAAACATTTGTAACTCATCTTCTGATTTAATGACATTCTAACACCAAAAAGTCCTCCCCTTAAAAATTACTCAGGAGTTGCACTTTGGCTGAGTGTCAGGGTACTCAGACCAGCTGTGTCAACTTAACCTCTTCACCTTTTAGGTGTTGTGATGCCTAATTAGTTGCTTATGAAGTTTTTTAAATTCCCAGGTTGCAATGTTCTATGGAATTGTGAACTTTGACATTTGAGTAAAAATTCAACTAAGCAAAAATCTTTTTCTTCCCTCCTCTCACTGTCCTCACACACAGGACATCCGGTCTTAATGTCTCTTGGTGGTGAAGGACTTATGCTCCTTAATAAATAAAATTACATTATGGCAGGTATAAATTTCTGACAGTTCTTCCATGGATATTACACAATCCCTCATCTCAGCCAACGTTTGTGTAGCTTTAATGTCTCTGGAAGGCCTCATTGCCAGGAAGGGGCAGGAGAAGTAACTTTTTCAATATTTACTCTATAATCTATCTTCCTCTTTGTCTTCTTTCCTTTCTGTGTGGAGGCAGATTGAAAATTGATGGTTTCTGATTAAAAACAAGGAAGAGCAGCATTAAGCAGGAGAAGGCTCAAGTACCACTTTTATCCATGTCTTGCATCCCTGCTGCTGCTCTCCCTACCAGTCTGTGAGCTTTGATTTCCTCCAAAGTGTGTTGATGAGTTGGTTGGTTGTTTCTCAGAATTGAGGCTTGGCAAGACCTCTCCCTCCTTTTCTCTTTATTCAAGGCATATGCCCACGAGCAGTAAAAAGTTATTTTTGCCCATAGGTGGGGGGTAACTGTGGGTTTCATGTGAGTTCAGAGCATTTAATTGCTGTAACTTCTGGTGGAGGCTGTAGGATGAGAAAAGTGAGTAGGAGGGAAATGAGCCTGCCCACGTCTTTCCCCAAATGACAGCAGTGAATTTTACCTGAGCTGGAACACTCTCTGTCAAGAGCCAGCTTCTGGGAGTTTCACCTATGCCTGCCAGGGGTGAATCTTTGCTTTTCAATGTTGCAGATTGTTTTTTTTCTTTCACATTAGCAGTAAGTTTTAGGAAGTGCAGAAGTAAGTTTCACCCATGGATGAAGGTGAAATACTCTGGTCTTACCATGACCAGATCTTGGCTCTTCTGAATCAATTTGTTGGTTTTGAGAGGAAAAAGTCACTCGTCTTTTGGAGATTGTCATTCACGCTAAAATTCACATGTAAAGAAATTCACTTCCTTTGCAGCATTGTTACACCTGGAGTTGACCTCAAAGCTGTGCAATAAGGCTGGCTGTAAATATTACAGGGGATGGTTCAACCCAGGATCACTCCCTCTCGATAATATATGTTCAGTCATGAAAACTTTTAAGCCAAAAAATACAGCAGTTTTATATATTTTTAAAGATATACCTCTAATCTACCTCTTTGTGCGTGTGCACAGCAGCCTTCAAGAACAAATAGATGCTAACTTGTTTGAGTATTCATTTGCTCTGTGATCTTCCTCTTTGAACTGGGAATATATTGTGATCTTGGTCCCTGCTGGGAGCCCCTGGTGTCTTTCAGGGGCGTGGGCAAGCCTTGTACCCTCTGAAGAACAAAACAGATAAATAACTGGCTGCAAGGCACCCCGCTGGATGCACTCCCTGAACACGTGTGCTGGGATAAAGATAACATCCCAAAAGTGCAGCCTGCCAGGTGACTGCAGCTCTGCAGCCACCAGCAAGCCATCAGCAATTAGGCAGGGCCTGTGATGTATAATTCACACCCTGCTATTCTGAGTTTACACAAGGGCCTGTGAAGTTCACAGGGTGATGGATTGAAGAGTGTTAGATGTTTTAATGATGAAATACTGTGAATAATAATTTGGAGAGAATAATGAAGGTGCCTGTAGAAGTTTACAGAGCAGAATTTTAACTCATCAAGGTTATTTGGATTCTCTTTTTTCTTCAGTAGTACTGAGAATAAATTAAATTTTTAAAAATGTAAGTATGACTGCTGATTGGCCTGATAAAAACAAATGTATCACATTTATAGTAAAAAAAAAAAGGCATCAAATTATGTTTATTCAACCAATTCACTCCCAGTCCTCTGTACTCTGTAGTAACCTTGACAAGAAAAATTGAGTGTTCTCTGAACAAAACTTTTCTTTTGTGAAGACTTGCTTTTACAGAGTTGCTTTTCTCCTGTAAAGACTTTGTGAAATTTCAGTTGATTAACTGCTTTGTCATGTAATTAACATGCAAAGTGGTTTTAAGAACACTGAGTTTATGTAACATTTGAAGAGGTTTTTATTAAAGTCATCCTACCTTTTTGCTTCCTCCCTAGATGATAATGACTGAAAAGCACATACTAGTTAAACTTTTTATTCCGTGATGCAGCAAACTTTGCAAAACTATTTGAAGCTCTCCTACAGAACCTATAAAACAGAGGCACAGTTTTGGATGGGGATGGATTAACTTCTCCTGTTTTATACTATATTTATATCCCTCAACAATTGCTGCTAATTTGTGCATCTGTTCCCACTGGTGTATATATAATTTTGACACTGGATAAATAATGAAGAAGAGACAAAAGCTGAAACCAATTAGTGAAGAGCTCTTGAGTGGTCTGGCATCCTGTGACTCAAGCTAGTACATTTCTAACTTGAGTCTATGTCCTCAAGTAAATGAAAGTCATAGTGTAGTTTTAAAACTTTCTGTTTTTTATTAACTTAGCTCTATACTGCGTGGTGAAAAAGTTGAGGAGAGGTTGGTACTGACTGTGCAGTTTGCATAATTCTGTAAGTGGAGTTTTTGTAAGAAACCAAGCTAAGAACAGGTCACTTCAGAAACAGAAGTAACAGAAATGAGGAGCACCACAAGACTGCACAAAAGACCAAAAGTTTAATTAATTTCATCACACACATCCCATTGGCATGGCATTGCCCTTGTGGAATGATAGAAGTACTCTTTTTAGAAAACTGAGATTTTTCTGTGCCCATTTGTGTTTCTGTTTCAAAGCCCAAGAAGGATGCACACGATTTTAAATGGTGGGAATAAGGATTTGCAAAACAGTGTAGATTCTGGAGACATGGAAGTTTGCAGATAGCTTTCAGAGATGGGGAAGAGTCTGTGTGATGCTATTTAAAAAGCAACCAAAATATTGCAATATAGGTGTTATCTTCCTTGATACCATGACCAGCAGAGATCTTTGTGGTTGCTGTATGTGATTTTGGCAAATATGAGGCTCTCAAAGGCACTGAGAAAATCTAAGGAAGTTCTTGACCACTAATCATGTCCCTGTTCTGAATCAAACTCCTAAATTGATGCCTTAAATATATAGGAGGATCATCAACATTCAAAATCAACTTCCTCATCTCCAGTTCTACAGAACTAACCCCCAAGATGAAAAACCTGGTGTGGTTACTACTGACAGAACTTGGATCTGTGTAATTATCAGCAAAATATTCTCTCCTAGCCTGCTGTGGCAGAGAACTCCCCAGTAAGTGGCATGCAGAAGTCTGAGTGAACTTTGTTCAATTGTAAGATCAGTTGAAAATGCCTGTTTGTAGCTGTGCAGAGCATCTGGAAGCACAACTTGCCCTCTCACATGAAGGGGAAGGTGCATGTAGGAAGTAATGGGGAATTTTTCCAGCAGAGTTACAGTAGTGACAGTTTGATCCACCATGTCAGCTCATTGTTTTGCGGTTTTTTGATGATGGTGGTTTGGATAGGTTTTTTAATTTAAGCATGATTCTTTGCAGAGTGTGATCATACACTGGCTCCATTCCTGCTCACTGTGGGGAATGCTGCTAATAGAAGGTTACCAGGACAACCCTCCTCCTTCTCACAACTACTTCATTTCTGTTATCTCCAAGGCCTGGCAGACCCATCCATCAGTGCTGAATGAGGCAGCAATTCAGAGAGGTGCTTTTTAACACCATGAAGGAACTGAGAGAACCTATGCCACAGAACTGATGGGATATTAGTGGGGAGGAGAGGTAGGCAAAAAATATGGGGAAGAAAAAAACTCTTGGAAAGAAAGGTGCAAATTTACCAATTGTTAGCATGTCTGGAGGAAAAGAGAAGGGAGAATGGAAACAAGGTGCAAGCAGGTGTAGATGTGGACAGTTATGTGCCACAGCAGTGCTGGTGGAGAGCCTCCAATCCTGGGAGCATGCACACCAATGCACTGCTGCTTTGTGCCTTGGCTGTTTCCAAAGAATGAGCTAATAAGAATCAATTTGTGGAATAAAACAAACAAAACTTTGGCTTCTGCTCGGGGGAACTTGAGCAATTGCAGTTACAGATCAGGCTTCAACAAATGCCAAGAGCTGATCCATAAAAGTATAATTATTCTGTTTCATTTGGAACCTTTTGTTCTGGATTGCATTCAAAACTACTGTAAGCCCCTTTGTGAGATTCATTTCCTTTCCAGGCAAGAGAAAAAGAGGCCTTTTCATTTAATAGTTCTACTTTGTTTCAATTAAAAATGAGAAAAAACTCACATTCTTGCCTTTCTTCCCTAAGGTTTTTCCCTTCTGTGGAAGAGTGGCCATCAGGTCACAGTTTAGGATGTCAGGTCTCATGCAGAGACAAAGTTGTGTTATGGAGTGTAAATTGTAAGTGATATTCTGTTTTTAATATCCAGTACTCTTTGTAATTTTCAGCTTCAAACTGAGTATAATTTTGTTGTTGAAATTGGGAGTGATTACAAATTTCTTGCAAAGCCCAGGAACATTGAAATTGCAGGTGTGGCTTACCTGCTGAGCTGCTTTTCCTTGGAAGTATGCAATGGGGTAAGGAGTAAACTGAAAATGGTATCTTGCCTGAAAAGTTAAAACCTGGGATGGACAGTGAGTTCTTTAATTTGACTTGGTAGTGAGGCTGCTCAGAGTACAGAAATGCTTGGCTCCCATTGCAGAAGTGTCCTGATGACCACGTCATGAAGGCTCTGAGGAGCTGTGTCTAAAGAACAGGCAGGGAGTGTGCACAAACACTCACACTCTATGCTGGGGACTTCTCATGGGCGCTGGCTGGATCTGTGGGGGAGCGAGATTTGGCTGGGCTGCTGTGCCAGAGGGGCATCTTTCTGTTCCTCACTGAAATAGAAACCCGGAGAATTAATTAATTAATTCAGTTGACATTCCATGTGGCAGAAAGTACAATACAGAGGTAAGGAAGACCTGAAGAGGCACAAGTGATGAGGCACACTGTGCTCATCGGGAGTGTAGAGACTCAACCCATGTGCAGGGTAGGTTATCTGGACTCAGTTTTCCCATGGACCAGAGGGCGTTTGAGGCCACGTCTCCCAGGAGAGCCCATAAATGAAGAAGGCATTCTCATTCTCTTTTGTTAATTCTGTTTCATTTTTTGTATAAAAGACTCAGACCCCGGAGCGGCGGCCTGAATCCCACTGTCCCATGTCACAGCACGCTCCGTAATCAGCAGGGCAGAGCGGAGCGCTCGCTGTCTCTGCCTCTAATTATTCTGAGTATTTCATATGTAATGAGCAGCTGCAGCATGAGGTCCTGGGGGCACCCCTGTTCCCAATCCAAAATAGCCAGTTGTCCAGTTCAGGCTGGAATCAGGCAGAGGAAAAATTAGATCCATGTTTTCTCATATCTTGGGTGTAGGGTCTTAGGAGAGGGTTTCTTTGCTTTCAATTTCCCTCCATTTACTTATAAATAGCAGGCATTTGCAAAGTACTATGGAATCAATGATACAAATTTCTGTGTACATTTCTGCTCCTTAAAGATGTGCCAGTCTCTTGTGTCAGGCCAGTGGTATTTTAGCTGGCAGGAATCGTGGCTCCCAGGTAAGATTTGGCTACAGTCATGGAGATGGCAGCATGGGTGTAGGAGGGGATTCTCTTAAATGCTGGACACATACTGTTTCTTATTGGAGCTGCTGACTTAGTCTGTATTTCCTAATTCAAACAAACGAATAACAACCAAAGAAATAAATCAAACAACAGTCAAGCATTCCTGTAAGATTCTATCATGAGGCTCAAACTGAAGTGAAAAATTACTTGCCAGGGTTTCTAGCCATGGTGGTCTTTGATTAACCATAGCATGTCCTAAGTAGCCAGAAGGTGCAGAACCCAAGGGCATCCTGAGGATGATTTGCTTTTGGCTTTGACTGCTGTTAGCTTCTTTTCTGGTTCTGTTTACAAGGATTCTGCTGACTGGTTGTTGTTAGCAGGATTTTTTTTCAGTTGCATAAGGACTGAGAAAACAGTATCTGTCTGACTCTTCCCCAGTGAATGGCTTTCAAGTTAAGCCGTGGCTGCAGTTATTGTGCTCTAGCAGTGACACTATAAATAAAGTTATTAACAGCAATATGTAAATGGGTTTCTATTTTTGTTCCCTGTATTGTTTGCAAAATCTAGGGCAGTTATTCAGTAAGAATCATCTGCTGTTTAGCACTGAGCCTACCAGCATTTGATGTTCTGTGGGCTGCTGCTCTTTCCCCCCCTGCTTGCTTTCTTTCTTTGCAGTGGCTGTTAGAAGCCAGCACTTTTGCAAGTTTGTTTATTGTGGTGTATAAGAAATAGAGTAGCTGTGCTAAGCATTTCAGGCTTCCGGAGAGTGGCTTGGTGCGTAAGAATAGGGAATCATCTCCTGGTATCTGAACTAGAGGAGCCTTAAACCCAGCCATACAAACACCAGATACCACAGCTGCTATTTGCCTTAGTGAACATCTTGCAGATTCCAGGTTGTCCAAAGATCTTTAGGGTTTGTGTTCTGTTTGCACGCTCCGTTTCCTTCCGCTGCTCTCTCCACTGCTCCAGATCTGCCAGACAGCCCCAGGCCCTGTTCAGGCTGGAAACCTGTACCACATCAATTCATGCACTTACAGCACACAGCCCCAAGGAGAACACAGATGTGTTGTTTGAGAAATACTTTACTACAGTCATGGCTACTCCTGTCCAGAAGAGCAAATTATTCTAATCCAAGGCATCTCTTAGAAACCTGAATGTATCAGTGCTAGGGACAGGATCTGTGTGGCTGTTAACAGGGATACTCTAAAAGACATTTCACTCAAGGCAGTTTGTTCAAACTTCTTCCTTATCTGCAAATTAATTCAGCTCTGGATTCCCCAGATCCCCAACAGGGAAAGTCCCAACCTGTTTGTCCTGTGACCCTTTAGCCACAATTTTATTGCCAGCTCTGTTAGCCTTCAGATGGGCATGTGTCATTCCTGGCACTTAAATTCCATTTCATGCAGCTTTGTGAAAACCAAAACTGCTGCTGCTGCTACTGTAGTGACATAGAAAGCAAACAGAAATTAGCTAGACTGGTTTTGCATAGATGTAGAAAGATCTGAAAGAGCAACTTTCCTCTTATTTTTATGCTATGAGAGACATTACCATATTACATGTTTTAAGTGGTCTCCAAGGTGGCTTTCTATACTATAGAAAAGATCTGGTCAGACTCTGTTGATTTTATTGATATTAGTTCACTGGTAAACTAATAGCTGTATTCAGGAACTACATTTGGAGATAATATTTTGTGAATATTGAGAGTAGCAAGCAAATGGCTTAGTGAAATATCTTAATGCATTAAAACAGAAATTAAATTTTCCAGTGGAAAATGCAAGAGAAAAGCTATTTCTTTATATGCAGATCTATTATTCTGGTGGTGGCAATTACAGTAATTCTCTTGAAATCAAGTTAAAATTATAGGTCTGCTTCACTATGAGAAGAAACCACTGATTGCAAAAATCAGGGGAGATTTAGGGGAAAGTTAGAGAGATTTACATATGGAGTGAGCAGACCTGCCATCACCATGGTTCCTGCTCCAGCATGTCAGGAGTAGGGTTTGTGTGGCTGTTTCCTGGACTTAGGAGGCCAGGATACACATCCCTGCTTTGCCAGGGTTTTCCTATGCCACTTTGATTATCTTTATGTATTTTATCTATAAACCATACTGCTGTCTCTAGAAGATAGTGTGGTCTTGCTGTTCTAGCACCGATGACATTTTAACAGTTGCTTAATGTCACTGCTTATTATCTGTGCAGTCATGGAAATATGCCAAGTATTTGGAATATGGGATATGTTAGGGGTTGAAGAGGTGCATGGAATTTCATATTCCCTGTTTGAGTACCATCTTTGCATAGAAATCCTTATGTGGTGAGCTCACCTGAACTGCCTTCTGAGGAGGAGTGGTTTTACTGCTGTTACACAGAATTTCGTTATATTTACCTTGTTTCTCCATGGAAGCTGGAGTTTTCTGTGTCACCAAATGGAACCAAAGATAGCTATCAACCCCAGTGACACTGGTCAATTCAGATGTGATGGTATGTCAAATCTTAAAAAGGAAAAAAACCCTTAATGTTAAATTATAGTCTTTGTAAAGTTGGGAGACTTTACTTGTGAGTTGAGGGTATCTATTCATTACTGCTTCTTATCAGGTAAGGAAAATTAATGCAGTATACAACAACCAGATAACGAGGTCAATTTCCTGCAGGATTTTTTCCTTTTCATTTGTTTCTGACATTGCAACCAATCTCCCTTGTCATTGAAAATATAATGTGGTTTATTATTAAATTTATTATCAGGCTTGTTTATTAATCAAATAACATTGATCCCTCAGTTAATGAGGTGTACCATTTTCTTTGGGCAGCCATTTTAACTTTCAAAATAACTGACAAAGAATTATGTCTTCATTTTACAGTTCCTGTAAATCAGTTACACTGGTGTTCATTGGTGTTTGTCAGAAAAGCGACCATTATAAAGTGTGCACAGTTAAGTGCCTCTAAATGCTTTAGGTCCATTTCTCTTTACAGTTTCTTCAGTGTAATTTTAAAAACACAACTGCTCAACTACATTTAAAAGTATAGAAGTGAGGGGGCAGCGAGTCCACTCATGCTGACTGTTCCAAAAAGGGCAGGAAGACTCATGTTTGTGTTCTTCAGCACTCAGTTTTTCCACCAAATGGCCACTTTGTATTATTGATCTGATAAGCTACCAATGGCAATTGTGTACACAGAACATCACATTGCTTGTCCATTCTCAGCCGATCCATTTAAGTCTACGTATTTTGCTGCCTACCCACTTTGGGAAAGGCACAACTGCTCCTTAATGTTTTAAATTAGGACATTTATATAATAATGTCATGTTTTCATTATGTAGTGACTTTCCAGAGGGAAAACCCTGACTTGCTGAAATGACAAAGTAAATAAACCCCAAAAGGACAGGACATGGGGGAAGCTGGAGAAAGGAGTGAAGAAGTAAGGTTAGATTGAAATGACGGCTGCATGCAGAATTGCTGCAGCTTTTTGATTAAGGAGTACAAAAGCACCATTGTTTGCCTGAATATCCATGATACCAGAGAAGAACAGACTGAAGGCAGTTTTCACAGTTATGAAGAGCTCATTCTTTCTCCATCAAATACAAAGACCTGAGCAATATATAGCAGAAATCATCACAAACCTGATTAGAGGCAATTTCATCCCTATGCCATGTACCTGAACCAGGATATACATGTGAAACTGTTAACTGTGACAAAATTTATTACTCTCTTGCCTTCTCTGATAGCAAATTGATTGCTGGCACACAGCCTCTTTGCAACAGGTTTTCTTTTGCTTTAATGCTTAAATTTTTAGTTGTTTCTCTTTCCTATGGTGCTGCTTCTAGAGCTTCAGTCAATTTTGCAAGGTATTGTATCAAAGAGAAGGCAGGAAGGAATAGTGCCTTCCTACCCTGAATAGAACTACAACAGTGTTGGTCCCTCTTAGCTCTGTTGTCCTACTTATTGGTTTACAGTAGGATTTTGATATCAGAGATTGCTCTAATTCCAAAAAAACAGACTGCATGAATGCTCACAGGAAAAAGCACATCTGAAGTTTGAAAACCAGAATATGGCTTTTCCTTTCTGTTTTACAGGCAGTTCTGGATTTCAGGCTGTCTTGTGGAATAAAAATGAATCTGAGATTTATTTTGGTGTGGGCTGGATTCAGCTCCAGTTTGGGCAGACCTGCCAGCTCTTTTGTACTGGTCAGGCAGACTTATGTGTGTTTGGGCTTGCTCAGAGCCACAGCAAAGGCACGTGCTTGGGGCCAGCACTGTGCATGGCTCCTATCCTTTAACTTTGTCCTCTTAAACTTCCTTGGAGATGGAATAGATTTGGCATCTTTTGCATTAACATGTTTCTTCCCCCTGACCAGAACAATTGAAAAAAATTGGCATTCCCATCAGTCCGTTCTTAGATACGTGAAAAAGGTCTAAATTTCCTCCTTAGCAACACAAAGTCTTATTTAGGATGGTTGGATTTCTTTTTCATGTGTGACAGACAGCAGCATTTCACTGGCAATGATTGAGGAAGAAAATTCCTTTCACTCATCTCAAAACCATCTATAGTGTGTCACACCTATAGTTTGGCTGATAGCCACTGCATATCTATTTTTATTTGGTTTTGCCTTCCTCAAGTAGTTTTTCTTCCCAGAAGACCATTTATTACTCCTGTTTCCAGTGAAAAATCAATCTGGTTAAATATTGTCTGCTGAAATAGGAAAATCTTGTAACTCAAAATGTTTAGAAGAAGAGGATAGCAAGTTTTTAATGTTTAAAATTAAAAAAATGAGTACTGATGTCGCCTAGCTATAGCTCAGTTCCAGTATCTGGGCATGCTACTCATGCTTGTAAACTGCAAACCTAGCGAGGTCATGGAAAAACTTTTCTTTGCATGACTGGTGCATTTTTCTCCTTCTGGTTAGTGATTTCAGGATCTAAATTTCTCCTCATTTCCTGTGCTGGCAGTGGGGGACAGACCACAGGCACTGAGGTGAGGAGCACTGGCCATGCTGGACAGCATGGTGCCATTTTCCTCAGCGGCTCCTGAGCATCAGCAGGGCCAGACCCTTTCCATGGGGCATTCCCAGCACTGCTCATGCAGACAGAGCTGCAGCCACGAATGTGGAGTGTTTGTGCTGGAGATGTGCCTCTCCCAGATGAGCCCCTCGGGCAGTTCTGACTTCCAGTAACACTCACCTGAGAGCAAACAGCAAAATCAAGTCAAAGCAGGGCTCTGCAGTTTGTGTCTCTGCAATGAGCCTGGCTGTCATCATGCAGTGGCTGTGGATGGCAATCTGCACGTTGCCACCAGTGTCTCCCAGAGCCATCTGGTCTCCTGCTCCTTTGTTGGCTTTTGTTGTCACCAGATTCACTTAGTCTGGCCTTGCAGAGTGACCTTTTTAAATATGGCATGTGAGTTTAACTTTGGAAGAGGTATGGGAGGAGAGGCTTTCTGCCTTTTCTTGTAAAGTGAAAGGATTCTAGTTTTTCAGGATTTTGGTTTTGTAGGGGGTTTGTGTGTATTTCCTCCTGTTTTATGTTGTTCTCTCTCTGTTGCAAGTACTCCTTTGCTTATCACATTTGTGTACATGTGTGCCTTCTCACCCTCTTGAGCAAGTGGTACCCAGCATGACAGATCTCAAGATGGAACATTGTCTGGTGCAGGACAGAGTCCTGCTTCCCAAGGGGGAGCTGTGCCAGCTCCTGTGTCACAGAAGTGCCAGGGCTCATTTGAAACAACAGGTGATTTTCAACACTAAATGGATCTTCTCCAAAATTACCATATAAGTTTAGGATAGAGCACGTATCTTTTTACTGTTGTGTTTGCTTTTTTTCCCATGACTGTAGGAGAAGGAAAAATTTGAACCTCTGGTCTGTCTGATGCCCTGCTGTTCTGGAGAACATTTTTTGCATCGCTAAGGCTGTGTCTTTAGCCTGTGGCATAGACATCCCTAGAGAGCAAGGCTGATATGCTCTTGAGACCTGAGAAAGTCTAGAAGTAGCTTGCTGGACTGGTCACTGGGCTGTCACTCAGCACCATGATCTGTGTGGGCCACTTCACCCTCCCGAGGTGGGTTTTGCTGCCCTTGCTCACATTTGTGCTGCTTTTCCCAGACATGCTGCCGCCTGGCCATGGTCACTGTGGCACTGCTGTGAACTTGTCCTCAGCTTGCTTTGGTTTGTCCTTTTGTTGTTGCTGCTCTCAGATTCAGCAGGGAAAGAGCATGATGAGGTGTTCTCAGTTTCTGGAAGCTGGAATCCTGTTTTGGGCACAGGGTGAGTAGAAGGCACAGAGGATCTCTGTGCCATCCCATCCCCAAGTAGCTACAGCTAGGAAGGAGAGATTGGATGATGTATCTTGTTGTCTTGTCTATTCTAGATGAACTTAAGACTAATTTTAGGCCACAGGAGCTGGAAAATAATTCTGGGCTTACAGTACTGGAGTGGAATTGGCTTTTAAACAGACATCCAAGTGCAAAAATTGACTCATTTACCAAAATACTGAAGAGATGCTCCCACCTGGGAGATACTCAAAAGACATCTGAACATGGTCTTGGGTAACCATCTCTAGGTGGCCCTGCTTGAGCAGAGGGTTAGACAAGATGGCCTCCAGAGGTCCCTTCCAACTTCAACATTACTGTGGTTCTCTGAAAGCCTACTTTGGTTTTAAGAGCTTAACCCAGCCTTTCAAGTGAGAGTTTTGTCAGCTTAATCCCAGTCCATCCTTCTTTCTTCTTCCTTGTTCACAGCTTGGCTTAAGGACATGTAGCCCCAATTAGCACCCCGTACTCACTCATTAGCCTAGTGAGCTCACTGACAAGGGCAGACTGTGCCTATAGCCAGTGACATTCTTGTTACACCTTTGCTCATGAATGCTTGTTTCTAGTGAACAATGATTATTTTATTATGACACATTAACTCTTTCTTCCCTTGTAAGTAGTGTTCATTGTGGTAAAATACCATGGCTTTGGTTCAGATCCACTCAGATGCACTTTGCAGTTATTATAAGCCATTAAAGCTCACCGAGTCTGGGGTTCTGTTCTGTTTCCCATGCAGTGCCTGTGGTGTTTGGTTTCCAGCAACACATGGTGTTTATATTCATGACTGGCATTACCGTTGTGATGGTGATAGGGTTTGTGTTTCTTGCCTTGCTTGATTTATGTTGTGGCTGGCGTGCATGGCACGCACATGGCTTGAAATAGAACACTGCTGGCTTTTTTTGTTTTTACATTAGAAGCACTCATGATATCATTTAGCATTTTGTATAATCCTGCATTTGCAGAGAAACCTGTGTCATGTCCCTCCTTTGATAACTGTGTTAGCTTCAGACATTCAAATCTGCACTTCAAAATCATTCTCTGTAGATGTGTGTGGTTTTTAAAAATCTCGTGATTTCCTGCTTTCCACCTTGTCCTTAGCTCTTCTTACTCCTTATGTTCTTTGTTTTATGCCAAATCTCTCCCTTTCCTGCACACTTGCAAGGAAGGTTCTCCTTTACCATATTTTGCCATCCCAAAGATCCTGTGATGGTTCTGCCTCAGGATACATCAGTTTTGCAATCATCACCTGACTTACAGGAGATAGTTTTAAAGGACCTGCAGTGGTGGGACTCCAGATCCAGTGGGATGGACCTGAGATGTTTTTGGGACTTTGCACTTAGGCTCCTGCTGGTTCCAGAGCTGCTTGTCCAGGTGTATCTGAACTTTTGTGTGAATGCAGCACAGACCAAAAAATGGGGAAGCTGAACTCAGCAGGTTGGGAATTTCCTCCTCCTGTCTCTGTACCCTAGCTGTGCCTCCCTCCATTGCAGCTCAGGCTGCCTTTGCAGCTCTCTGAAGCACTGTGCACAAAGCACCCAGACATCCTGCTCGTGGAGGCCTTGCAGTCCGCTGTGTCCTGGTGGTTTTGGGAAGAGGCAAGCTCAGGCAGAGGCTGGCATTGCCATGGCAGCAGCAGCTGGAGCTGTGAGCCCAGCCTGCCCTGTGCTGCCCTTCAGGCATGGTGGAATCAGCAGGAGCCAGCAGCTATGGGGTGTTCCAGCCCCTGTATCCACCTTTCCTGTTCCCCTGCCTGGGGCTTGGGTGAGAGCAGGCAGGTGTCAGGCTGTTCCCTAAGCAGAGGGGAGCATGGCAGCATCTGCCATCAAGCTGTTTTTCATCCTTTTTCCTTGTCAGTATCACGAGCCACATCGGGCAAGAGGCACAAAACTGAGCTTGCCTTGTACAGCTATGGTATCTTGAGGCAGTCCTTGCTGGAAATAGGAACTGAAATAGGAGCTTAGGAAAGAATTCACCTCTACTCTAAAACACAATTTGTGGTACTTTTCAACCAAAATAAAACAGAAATAATTTTAAAAGACATATAAAATTAATGATAACTCCTCTTTTCTTCTCTGTCTTTCCCAGAAATAAACCATTTTCTGTATTTTTTGAGGTCATACCCTGGTTACTGCTGGACAAAACCCAATCAGATGGTAAATCTGAGGACAGTGATGGAGTGGAAAATATATCAAGAGCTCTGAAACCATTACAACAGTTTAATTACATGCTAAACTGGTTTTTCCACAAAGCAGTAGCCTCCCAGATGAAGGGACTGGGACTCAGGGCTCATAATAGTTGCTGATGCCCAGGCTGCAGATTGTGTGGTCAATCCCTTCTAATCAGCTTCAGCTAATAGTACTGCTAAACCACTGCCTGACTTATCTCACGATATTTTACAGCTATAATAATTATTTCATTTGACCTTTTGTTGACCACTGTCATTTACCGCTCATTTTGGCCCAAGGGAGGCCTATTACTGGCATTGTCCTCCCACCAGCAAGGAAATGGCATGACCTCTGAAGACTGACAGATAGTTGGCTTGAGTTGGGCCCTTCATCACAATCACCACCACCATGGTCCTTTAATAAAATCTTTTCAGTGCTAAGGGTAGTTTGACATGTAAGACTGAAGTGTGGACTGAGGAGCTAAGGGTAGAGGGAAGCTGTGTGTTTAATCTCTGCTGGTCTAGGTGAGATGCACTGGCAGGGTCTGGAGGTGCTTCAGTCATCTCATTGTGTGTGTGTGTTGTGTGTGTCAGGACATAGATTTAAGAGGCTTCATTTTCAAATAACAGCTCTGACTAAACACAGTGTGAGGATCATGTACAGCATGCTCCCTGATGGCTGCTGTGAGAGACATCTCTTTTCCTGGTCACTTCTGGATTGTTGGGTGTTTTACAGGGAGCAGGCTGAATTTAAGGGCTACAAGGGCTAATAAGTAACAAAAGGCACAGAAGTTCCTGGGTCCCTGCTCCTCCCTTGCAGGTCATTAGCAGGGCTGGGACTGAGAAACCTGGCTGGAGTCTCTGTTGCTGGAGCTGCAGTGCTAGCAGCAGTGTGTGGAGGGGAAAGATCAGGCAGAGGAGCAAAATGTGATTTAGTGGCTTTCAGAGTTCTTTGCTGAGAGCACAGGACAGAGGCTTCAGGCTGTGTTCCTGCTCACAAGGACTATTTTCTCTGGCTCTTGTGTCCTGTTCTTTCTCCAATCGCCTGACACAAATGTGTCTCTATCTTCTCCATTTTCAGTTCCCGGACACCTGCTCTGTCCTCTGCCATCTCACATGCTGTCCTTTCCAAACCCTGGTGAGGTTTTCCATTCCCTGCAGCCTGTGTGTCCCAGAGAGCGTCTTCTGAAAGCTCAGTGGTGTGACTGCTTGGTGGCAGAGCAGGTCACACAGCTGGCTGGCTGTGATGCACTCAGGGGCTTGGTGAGCTGACACAAATCTTTGTGTACAACAGCTCCATAGGTCTCTGCTGATTGCTTCATCTGTGTGGTTGAAACTATTGCCACAATCTAACTCCTAGAAATGTCTTGATCCATTTATCTAGCAGCATAGTAATGGGGAACAGAGGGAGCAACCTCAGTCATTTATCCACATTTATTAGGCATGAGGAGAAGGCTCAAGGCATCCCTGTATAGTATTTTCAGATACCCCCATTGATATCTGAACATCAGAGCAGCAGCTGGTCTTGATTCTCCTGTTCTAACACAAGGTTATTGCAACATGCACACAAGCAAACAGTGTGAACGTGTTCAAAAGCGAGTAATTTGCAATTTGCCCCTTGCTGGAAGAGGAGTGTGCTTGTAACAAGACACATTTTGTTACTGCCACCAGAACTGGAGACATTTCCCATTTGTACATTACATGTTAGCACATACTTAAGTTGCTTATGAGCAGCACAGACTTGTCTAAGCTTTCATTTGATTTCGAGTGTATTTCTTCAGGAGGTTTACCTTTATTTGTAAATATGTGGAATCTTGATTTATTTTTGTGAGTTTTCTCAAGTGTTTAAAAATGGCGAAATGTATTTTGATTCAGACATCCCTGCATTCCTGTCATGTTTTTTTCTTGTACATTTTAGCATCAGTCTGACTAACAAAGAAGTATTTAATGCAACATATTTGGTTGGTGATTTATTGGAATTGAAATGTAGAAGGAAAATATGAAAAGCATGCCAGAATTGAAATGTGTTTCAGGATTTTTGCAAAAAATGCTTGTGAAAATATTTTTGTTGGTTTTGCTTTCTGACTGAAGACATTGTAGGGAATTCCAAGTGAAAACATACCTCTGCAATTTGCCTAAAACATGTTTGAGTTTTATTTTACAAAGATGAAACAATTCCAAAGTGGTTGTTATTTAGACTTTTAATTTCATTTCCAAGTACAGCTTGATGGCAATAATCAACTTCAAAGAACAAATAAACCACTGGATAAATGTTCCAATATACAAGTAGAGCTTATGAATCTTCTATTTGTATAAATGTGTGTGGATGTCTACATTTTATCTTAGATCTATAGAGAAGCAGTCTGCTGCTTGTTTTACTGAATACTTTTAAATTTGCCATAATGGCTGGGTTTGATTGCAAGTCAGTATTTTCCATGTTGTAATTATCAATGAGACAGAATCTGTGCAGTTTAAAAAAACCCATAACTCACTGTTGTTCTTGCAGTACAACATTAATATTGATTCACTGAAATCAAAGAGTCATTAATAATACTTGTGATTCAAATAATTGTGCTTTCAAAACAGTCCAGGCTCCTTTCACAGGGCTTTCCCAGGCCATCCTGGGCAGATGAGCGATGTGATATCCTTGTGTCACGATTGGCCTCGGTTGGCAAGGCCTGCAATTGTCATTTGGCAGCACATTGGTCATTTTGTGCTTGCAGCCTTACTGAGAGGAGCTCCTGGGTGCTGCAGGTGTGACAGGGGCTGCATCATCAGGTGCCATTGGGGTTGCTCATCTCCTTGTTGCTGTAGGGCTGGGATACCCCACGTGCCTCCCCATCCCAGACTTCTACCTTGAAATTTACACTTACACAAATAACAGCAACAAATTTTGTAATGCTTTTCTTCTTTTTTTCCCCTCTCTTTTCCCAAGCATCCTCTTTGCAGACATAGAGGGTTTCACCAGCCTGGCCTCCCAGTGCACTGCCCAGGAGCTGGTCATGACGCTGAACGAGCTCTTTGCCAGATTCGATAAGCTTGCGGCTGTAAGTTTTCCATTATAATTTTGTTTCCTCTTGTTTTTATTCTCCTGTTGCAAGAATGACATACTGTGCTGGTTCACTGGATTTCTTACATATTCACTGCCCTAAAAGGCAAGCTATTGCAAGCATGAATATAAGCGGAATACTTCTTTCTCCTTTATTATTCTTGGTTTTTTTTTTAGGAGAACCACTGTTTACGGATCAAGATCCTGGGTGATTGCTATTACTGTGTGTCTGGGCTGCCAGAAGCAAGAGCTGACCATGCACACTGCTGTGTTGAGATGGGAATGGATATGATAGAGGCCATTTCGTAAGTACCACATTCCCCATAGAGGATATTGCAAAAAATGAAGTCGATTCTCTTTCCTGTTAGGTCTTCTTTACATTAGGAGCAAGGTAACCAAACCAGAGAACTCTGGCCAGCAAAAAGGGAGGCCAGCTGGAACAAGAAAACAAAGTGCTATAAAGGTTTGACAGCAGCAAAGCAGAGACTTGTGTCCATAGAGCCATGTGGATATCAGAGCTCAGTCTCTTGATGAGAAAGGCAAAGGTTACTGCAAATACTGAAAGTCTCATTCCCAAAGGAGGATTCCAGTGAATTACAGAATTGTGAATTCAGAGGATTAATAATAACATTATTAAGTTTCAGTCACTATTCATTTGTGTCTTTAAATCAGTTTTTTACTCACCTTAAAATTGCTCTGCTAAGCTCTGTCTTAGCTAGTTCAACAAATCCTTCTCTATGTGTCTCTATGCCAAAAGGGTCAGAGTCAAGGCTTTCTTACTTTAGTTAAATTAATTACTGAAATAAAGCCTGAAGCTGGTCTGGCACAGACTGGGACAGATTCATGGTCTTTTTCCTTTACTTCCATTCACTTCCCCACCTTTAATTTTTTCTTTTAAAACATCTGGTGATGATTTGCCTGCTCCTGAGGTCAGACTAGCAAGCAGGTTAGTCCAGATCATCCCTGTCTTTAGAGTGTAACAAATAGGAGACCTATATCTAGTTTTATTACTTGGAGGATTACAGACAGTGTTGAATATTGTTTGCATTGTGCATGTGCTTTCACAGGCCAATTCTTTCAGAATTCAGAGGGGGAAGATGCATTTGATCATCTTGAGGTTTAGGCACAAAGTGCAGTCAGTTTTGGATGGTAACTGAGCTGATCTTCATATCTACACCATCCCTGCTGCACAGACTCTGCTGCTCTTTTCCTTCTCTTCTGTTTTTATTTTTTATTTTCTGAAAGCATCTTCTGAAGTATTAGTGGTACCAGCAGAGAAACAGAAGATCTCTAGGCAGTTCTCCTCTTATTCCATACAGTAAATTGATGGAGTTTCCACTTCAACTTGATAAAATCTAGAGGTACCTCCTTGCTGAGCTTGGTACAGTACATCCTTAACCATTTGAATTTCTACAAGGACATCAATACACCCCCAGAGTTTTCAACCTCCTTTTCATAAAACAAATATACAGGGTGAAAAGCAGTGTTTTCACCCAGGAGGACCCATTCAAAGCACAGTATGCAACAGCATTCCCTTGCTTTGAGTACAGTGTACACTGACAGAACTTTCTACCTTTTCTTTCCTGGTTTTAAATTCCATTGCCTTGCACCACTCTCCTTTTGGGGTTTGTATGCAATGTGCAAAATCAAAGGAATTGCAAGTAACTAGTTTCCAGTAGCCCTTGAAAGAATGCTATTTCTTCCATGTGAAATACAATTAAGTAGCAGGTGACAGAGGGTCTTGTCAAACACAAGAAGCAGAAATCCTTAGCCACCAGCCCTCCTAGCAGAATCCTGTGTTCATTGCCCAGTAGCTGGCCTGATGAAACCTAGAGGTCTTCACATGTTGCTGTGTAATTCCCCACAAGGCTAAATAACACCAGGAAGTCTAGACTTCATTGATTAACTGCAACCCACCTTGCTTGGAATAAACACAGAGCTGAGGTGCACTCAGTGTTTGTTTACAAATAGTTTTTCAGCAGCCTTTAAAAGTTGTTTCCCACTCGCTGTGTAATGAATGCATTTAACAATCTTATCTCGTAGTAAGTCTGGAAGGTGACTCTGTTCTCACTACCCCTGCTCTCCCTCTTCCCCCCTCCTCCCCTAAGGATCAGGATAAGAGGTTTCACAATTAAGGGAACCAATAGCTACTGAACGTTTGATTGCAGGTAACAAATAACTACTGAACATTTGATTGCAGACTTTACCAACACTGGGCCCTTCCCCTAGGCTGATTTAATCTGTGTCTAACAATAGCAGGGAGTGTTACCCCAAACAGGAAAGATTTCAAGAAAATTGTATCACTGTACTGCTGGTATAAATGAGCTGAAAAAAAGGAAGGTAACAAAGGATATTTCATTTGCCTATAAAGAATAACCAAACTTATTTGTTTGCTGCAAAGTCTGGACAAGGTCACCTGCTTATCAATGACTACTGAGAAAAGTTCCCTGGTCTTGTGTCAGTAACATGGCTTGGCAGGGGGTGCAGGAGGGGTTATAGCACCCAGTGGAGGGAGGAACTGCAGCTGTGTTGTTCCTGTCAGGTTTATGGGTGCAGCTACACTTTTATTACTCCAGTTCCTGTTCCTTTCCCAAGTGTTGTGGTTGGAGCTCTTTCAGTTCATAAGCCTGTAACAGCTTACCCATATCAGCTTCCTTTACCTGCTAGAGAATCTCTGCTGCTTGTTAATAAAAATAATGAATGTCACTTCAGTGACTAGGTAGTGAAATATAAGATAGGAATCATAAAGAGAAAGGAACTCAAATAGGATAGGAGCAGTTTCAACAAGAAGTCATCTCTGACACTGTTTTAAGGGACGTATTGCACAGTTAGGAGTGAACTGGAGTCCAGAACTGGTCTGTCTTTAATCATGCAATTTCATTAATAACTAAAGCATAAATATTAGACCTGTGTTGAAGTTAGGGAGTTGGGAGGACTAACCTATCCAGATGATGTTATCTAAAAATGACTAGATGAACCTGAAAACTGAAGAGATTGAAATCTGATAGGTATAAAGTACTTCTTTGCTGCAAGGAACTTACTGCTCAGAGGAAGGGACAATGGTATGTGGTGTAGGTGAATTTGCCTGTGAAACATGGACATTCTGGGAATGATGTGATTGACAATAATGAGAAGCAGAGTTGTTCTAAAGGCCTCAAGACTTTCCCCTACCCACACTCCTAAATATATTTTTCATGTGAACAGCTCTTGAAGTTAACTTTTGCCCTAAAGGGGAAAAACCCACAAAGTATTCCAGCAGTCTTTTTGGGATTAAACAGCACATCCAAAACCTCATTACAATCAGAACTTGAGTATTTGTAGCTGCCTGTTTGGTGAGACTGCAATAGATGTGGTTCTCTGGTTTTGCTGCTGTAAGGTCTGTTCAAGCTTTCCAGCTTCAGTGGGGTATTTCACACACATATCATATTTCATCTCTGGAAGAGTTGATGCTTGGTGCCATACAGACAAATTAAGATCTCTGAAATCATTTCCTTTTTCTCTTTGCAACATGCTATTACTCTTAATGAGGCTGAGTGCTGGCAGGTTATGTCCAGCTTTGGTATGGAAATCAGAGACCAACTCTTAATCCTTTTACTGCCCCAGAGATAATTTTTTTGAATTCTCAACTTGATCCTGAGTTCAGTATACATGGATTTACTCCAAGAGCTCCACGTTCTAATTAGTGCTCTTCTTGATCAGCCTGGCCATCCAAGAGCAGTACAGCCTGTCCAGTTTTATTCTGCTGTCCTGTTGATGTGGATAAGCTGTACTGTGTGCCTGTGTGAATAATTTATGGATCATTGTGGATTTTTGTGTTCTGGATGAAAGTGTGTGCTGCTGACTGTAACCACTGAGTTGTTAGTAATGTCCCCTCTCCCCCTTGTCTCTTTCCAGACTGGTCCGTGAGGTCACGGGCGTGAATGTCAACATGAGGGTCGGGATCCACAGCGGGAGAGTTCACTGTGGGGTGCTGGGCCTCAGGAAGTGGCAGTTTGATGTGTGGTCCAACGATGTTACCTTGGCCAACCACATGGAAGCAGGGGGCAAAGCTGGGTAAGGGGCTTCATCAAAGCTGTTGTGTTTGTCCATGAAATTCCCACACTAAATGTGTAAGGGTAGTGACATAGCTAAATCAATTGGGGTTTACTGCTTGTTTATCCCAGTACATGGAACCCACCCCTGACAGGACCTGGCTTTTCAGGTGATAACCTTTCAGACTCTACAGAACTCGCTTGTCTTTTGTCTCATTCAAGGCGCATCCACATAACAAAAGCAACCCTGAACTATCTCAACGGGGACTACGAGGTGGAGCTGGGCTTCGGAGGGGAGCGCAACGCGTACCTGAAAGAGCACAGCATTGAGACCTTCCTGATCGTGCGGTGCAGCCAGAAACGGGTAAGAACAAACACACTAAGGCAGGCCTAGGTACCTTTAACAACTTGCTGTCTCTGGCACACCAAATAGAGCCCTTATAGATGAGACAGTTGACATTCAGTGACAAAATATCCTGTTTCTCTCCCCTCTTCCTGAACTCTTATGTGCGTAGAAGGGAATAGCCACCATCAACATAAGGTGTCTGCATCAAGTTCTTTCTAGTTCTCTCAAGAAATTGTCCTCAGTTGTTTTCAAAATCACATTGAAGAATGTTGTCAATATAGATATGTATTTTGTAGAAGTACTTAAAGGCATAGATTGAAACCACAAAGATCTTTTCTCTGTCAGATTACAGAGGTAATTTTGCCTACCTGCTCAGCAGATGAATGAACACAAAGATTGGAGCAGTTCCTATCATTGTTTTTCATCCTCTCTTTCTGAAGGTGGGAAAAATTGGCCCAGTGTAATGATGGATGATCATTGTGACAGTAAGATGAGATCATACCAACTATGACATGGGTCAGGCTGCACAAAATAAGGCTATGAGGGCATTTCTGACTTGAACTTTAATCAAGTCAAACTCAAGTGGACCTCAGCCAATATATCTTCTTTTTGTGACACTGCCAATAGCAAATTATCACTAGTTTGTATTCTTTTTAAAAATGGTAGACTGAAATGCTAGAAAAGGACCTTTTTGGTCTAGTTGAGCATAGGAAATAATATTTCTCTTAGCAATTTCTGCACTGTAGCCACTACTTTGCTATTCACAGTATGGGCAAGCATACACAGATTGGCCTGAACTGAAAATAATTTCATGTGTTTCTGAATCTAAAACCAATTAAACCTTCCCACACCTGTAAATATGACTGCCATGAGATTAAGTGAATTAGTGTTTGTGACATGTTCCAACAGCATGGTTGATTTGAGTGACTAACACTTGTACAGAAAGTCTTTGCTACCATTGCCTCATTTCCATGAGAGAATGGAAGCCTCAAATCTCCTTAATGGATATTGTGTAAAAAATCTCCAAGAAAATCCCTTATCATCTGCTAAAGAGAGAAGCTGATGTTTTGGTCTCTATCTGCTCAAAAAATAAATCTCATTAACAATTGTCAATCTTCGAAAGAGGATTAGAACTTGCAGTGCAAGATTATTGTTCCTGAGCATCACTGCCTGTCAGTGGGCCAGCTGATGTTAATACCTAAATCACTTCCTCTTTGCTGGGCAGATTTAAGTATATAGGCCAAAATACATGGTCAGACCCCATCTCCTGGAGTGGAGAACCTATACTGACTTCTTAAATCATGCAGTCACCAGGTTTTCTGCATATTCTCATAGAGAACCAAAAGTTTCTCTGGAGAGAAGAGGAAGACATAAGACATAAGTCTTTAGTTTTTTTTCCCCCTCATCTCAACCTCCAGATCTGCTTTCACCTTTCTGTTTGCCCTGTCTTGTGATTCTGCTGCCCTCATGGGTGAGCATTTGCCTGTAAATCATATAAAAAGATGAAATTAGCAGGTTCTGCCATAAAGGTTTGTTGAATCTTTGGCTGTGGTTCATTTGCTCCCATTAGTGCTAACACTGGACTCTCTAAAACCTAGTTTCTCTGGTTGTCTGCTGTCAGCAACTGTATCCCCTCTCCCTCTCCTTTCTTTTCCTGAGACAGACTCTTCTAGTGTCTTCACACAACAAAGAAGAGACAAGCACAAGCTCTCACATTTTCTTGCTCATCAAAGGCAACCTTTACCTTTTGCAAAGTTGGATTATCTCAGCGTGTTCTGTTTATTCTGTGATGAACTAATGTGATTCCTGATAATGAAATGAAGTTTCTGTCTGTGATCTCCAAGGGAATGATCATGCACTTTGTACACTCAAATGTCTCAAGTTCCATTTCTACTGAGCTGGTCCTCAAATGTTGGGTGCTAATACTCCTTTTATTCATATCTATCAAATACACCTCTGCTTCTCTCATTAGCCAAATCTGTCATTGCTTACTTGCTACCAGGTGAGATAAGAAAAAAATTCCACCAAATCTGCCTCGAGAGCAGATCTGCTAGTAACTTTCATCCAGACTAATACTTCCTTATTCAACACTGCCTCTTGCCATTTCAATAGAAACCAGCTCTTCCCAGCTTCATATTCCCCATCTGTCTTAGCCATTACTCTCCAGCACAGCACTCTGTTAAATGCTCTATGGAAGAAACAAACCCAGTGAGAGCTACTGCATTTTTTTCTCTTTAGAAAAGCTTGGATCCAAGGCTGTTAATCAAAACCCAGCATTTGCTGCTCTACAAGTTCTGTGTCATGATCGCTGACTAAATAGTTATTAAAAATATCTGTTACCAGAACTGAAATGGAATTTGGCAGTTTTCCACAGATCTGGAATGGAGGTTGTCTTTCTGACTTCAGCACATCACACTTAAGTTTTGCTTCCAGACATGGCTTGGTGGGACTTGGCAGTGCTGTGTTTACAGTTGTACTCAGTGATCCTAAATGCAGCCTAAATGATTCTGTGATTCAATGCTTTCCATTTATAACTCTATTCTTATGAGTCTTCTTCCCTTTTGCCTCTACTGTGGCTGTAGTGTTTACCTGGAGAAAAACGATCTGTTCCTTCAGTTCTACAGTAATGAAGAATTTTAGGTTTCTGTTATCCTCACATGGTATAGGGTGATTTAGACAGGGTGACTTCAGTTCTTATCCAGTTAATTTTCACAATCAATTGGATATGTGTTTCTAATGGACTTAATACATTAGCATGGAAGAAATACAGGAATTCTCCCAGGAGATCTTTGGCTTTCTTCCTTACTGGCTTCATTCTTTATCTGAAAGTCTGTATTTCCAGATAAACAGGAATTTATCAGCTAGAATTACTAAAACTGTTGCCCACATCTTAGTAATTCCCAAACTTCCCTAGGTATTGCAATGGCCTGCAAAACAGTGTTTTTACCCTTCTACAGAGTGGTTTTGTTTTATTCATGTTACATGGGGCTTCTTTAGCTTACCCTGTAGTGTTCATATCACATAACTCTGGTCCTCCACCTTTACAAATTTTATATCTGCCCTTCTGAATCTTATCCAAAACATTTGTCCCAGTCATTATTTCTGTCTTATCACTTCCCTGATATTCTTACAGTACTCCATTTAATTATTCCCAGTTCTTGTGCTGCCCAAGTTTCTGGTGTTTGTAAAGGAGTGTGTCACTTGGTGGTTGTTGCTCACTTTCTGCTCCTCTCTGAGATCAGGTGCCGCACGAATTTGCAGAACCATCACAACTACTCTTCCCAGCACTTCTAATCAGATTTGGTTAAAGCTTTACTCTGAGAAAGGTAGAAAAGTGTGTGTTTGGAAGAGTGGGAAATAGACCTTAAGGTGAATAGGATTTTAAAAGCACATCATTTTACAGCTAGTTTTATCATCCTCAACATTGTCAGAATTTAGGGGAATGCTTTGCTTTGAACACAAGTAGAAACAAAATGTGCCTGCAAACAGATGAGCAATACTGCTGACCAAACACGCTCTGCTGAGTGCACAGAGTCTGCAAAGGGAAAAAATGTTTATTTTTTTCTAGAGTCTTTCAATTGATCACACTTGTGTGTTTCTTTTAACAATAGCAGGTACACACCAGTTTCAGAAAGGATTGTTGATGGTGGCCTTAAAACAGCTCAACAAAACTTTGGCTGTAACTCCTAGAAAAACAATTCTCATTCTTTTCTAAATAGCATCCTGGAATTCTATCCAGCTGAAGAAACAAAATGGTCCTTTAAATGTTGAGCATGTGACTCTCCTAAAACACAATCAATCTAACGTGATGATTCCTCAATTTAACACATTTAATCAGAGCTCAGCAGGGTTCCACTCATGTAGATTTATGAAGACAGTGGTTTGGAGCATGTAACACTACAAGAAACATCATGCACGTGTCTGAAGGACTTCAAGAAAATTTAAAGAATCATATGTAGCTGAATATGATATGGCTGATCCATGATCAGATTTCACTGTTGCACTGATAGTGATCAATATGTTGGAAAACCCTATCTCACACACACTAAAGTAGTAGCAGGCATTCTTGATTCAGTTGGTGAGTACAAGAAAGCCCCAGCTCTTTCTGCAGTTTTGCTGTAGCATTACTGTAGCTCAGTGTGTGGGAACTGGTGGTGGGAACACAATAAAACCCCTGGGAATCAGATTTACAGTCTCTTTGTGAGTCCAGATTTGAAAAGTTCCCACAACGGCTTTCTGGAGTTTAGCCACCTAAAATCTGAAAAACTCATTGCTGTCAGAAACTTTTGCACCTTCTTCTCTTTTTGGTAGTACCTGCAATGGGTAGAACTGAAAGATATCACCACTTCTCTTTCTTTATTCTTCTTTTCCAGCCTTGTTATGCCTCAGGCAACCTTGTGTGCAAGTTGTCCTTATGCTGTCACTTAGCCAGGAAGAAACAGAGGAGACATCCTCATAAATTTCCACAGAGGAGCTGTGACCCATCTAATGCTTCCTTTTTAGAGTTTGTTATTTTCATCACCCACTGAACAAGTGATTTTGCAGAAAATAAATTATCTCAGGTTTTTAAAACAACAGGTTTTATTTTTTCTTTAATAAGTGTTGATGTTAACAGCAAAGTCCTATTGTTCAAGATGACATAGTAGCACATTATGTAATGTGGAAAAGCAAAAGTCACTGTGCTTGTATATATGTGTTTTAATCTGATTGGAAATATTGCTGAAACACAGTCCACAATCTAGTGGAAACTTCCTACAAGAGGTGGGGGGGGAAATACTGCCAGAGTTCATGAAGCCATGGAAAATTTATGGCACCTGACCTCATGGTTAGAAACAATCCCAGAATTACGTGTTTACCCATTTGTCCTGTCGTTACCTCAATCCAGATGTGTCAACAAATATGTATGAGGTCTTTTATTTCCTTCAAATTCATCAAGCAATGCTTCACACTCACTAGCCCTTGCAGCAGGTACAAGGATCACTCATGGGCTGGGAGGGGTAGTATTTCTTCATGGACTTTGGCATTAAGGCTTTTCTCAAATTCTAACCAAATTTACAAACTCATGGGACGAAAACCTGCTGTATATCACTTTTATCATCTGTTGATGTAAAGGCATTTGTAAAGTAACCAAATAGCTCTGCTTTTATGGGTCCCCAGACTAGTTTCAACATCTGGATTTTTTAATTCCATTTGGTTGAAAACCCTTTCCTAAGTTGGACTAAAATGGATTGACAGTGTCACTTCTGTTATTGAAAAACAATATCTATTTGCTTGGAGATAATGAAACTATATTTCCCAACAGTTTTCTGGCATCACATCATAAAAGAACGAAGCATAACTATGAAAAAGATTGCATAACTGAAAATAAACCACAAGAAAGTACTACAAATGACAGCAAAGAGTATAAAGAGCAGTGACTCTTAGAAAACAAAACCTCAAACCAAATCAAATCTGGACATCAGCATTTCATCACATCAATGTATTTTTAGAAACATTTAAAATATGTCTCTCCTGGAGGTTATCCAGTGGCTCTGTCATGATTGCTCATGTGAAAGTCAGCTGGTGCCAAGTGCTGGAATTTTCAGCCATTGCAGATGAACCAGTGGTGGGTTCAATGTGGGGAAGAGAAGATGTGGGAGGCACTTGCTGTCCTGGGGGCATTGATGTGGGAGCACCTATGGTTCCCCTGATGGTCATCCTGGGGAGCTGACAGCTCCCTTAGGTCTGCTCCCACAGGGTTTCCTTGCAAACCTACACTTGTGATCTGGCTGGGTGAAGGTCTTTGCTGGCAGCCTGGAGCTGTAGGAGCACTGCTGCTCACTGTGCGGTGAGGGGCAGGGCTCTTGTCCCAAGTGGCCCCGTGTCCCCAGCCCATGGCCATGGAGCTGGAGCCCCATGTGCTCAGCAATGTTTGGTGCCCACGTGGTGAGCTGTGGTCTCGTGGGAAATGTTGTCATCGTAGCTGTTTCTTCCTTGCAAGGAGAGAGAAGATGATTTCCCATGCTTGTCAATCAGGCAGCTTTCTCCAGCATTGAATTTCAGCAAGACTTTTAAAATTTCTTTTTAAAAACCCTAATTTAAGGCAGCATAGCACTTGACATTTAACTCAGTGGTTACCATGGAGATAACACCAGGTATTTTGCAAACTCCTGAGAGGTACAAGTTACACTGAATAATGGGGAATCAAAATAAATAGGTATAGAATGCAGACTCCAGAGAAGAAAAGCAGTGGACCTACTTGTATTGTCAAATATCACTTGAACCAAAGTTCTAGAGTTGAAAGCAATGGAGACTTTCCTTTTAAATAACTCAGTTGTCTGGAAATCCAGAAATAACTATTAAGTCTGGTTTTTTCTCTAATGTCATTGGAGCAGCCATTCTCTTGAAAAAGTTTAATCTCTCAAGTAATAAACAATGATCCCTACCTTCTGAATTGTCAAGCTCTCCAGAGTTTGTCTGTTTTAAGCAAGGATATAATATTGTCACCCAGTGACTGCCTTCTGAGTCACTACTGGTAAATCACAATCCTCCCCGAGCCAGTCTGCAGTGCAGCCCTTGCTGGAGGATCTTCTGTCCACAGAACACATTCCATGTGAAAACCTGCCTGTCTTTTTGGCTTGGGACTGTATGCAAAATAAGGAACTCATCTGCCTGTTGTTGAGCCCAGTTACATGCTCACTTCTGTGCTCTTGGAACTGGCACTGACCTTGAATGAAACCTGTCTGACAGATCCTGTGCTAATCTCACATAAACTCCCAATGCAGCCCAGAGTCAAAGCCTTGATAACAAAATCAAAGACTTTGTCCAAACTTCAGGAGAATCAGTGTCAATGTCATATTGGAAGCTAGCATTAGAATTGAGAAGACCATTTTGACACTCTCTGCAATTACATTACCCTTAACATGTACACAGTTGTTTGCAAGATTTACCTGCTTTCCTTAGCATGTCTGGCAATATGCTCTTACAAGTGTGGAAAATGATTTGCTTGTAGGGAGAAAGGTGTCTTGTATTCCCATAGCTTCAAGGACCTTCAAGGCTCCTGTTCTTCAACCAAATCACTCTGTGTGTCATCTCTCTTCCAGATGTAACTGTTCTTTTGCTTTTTGAGGACTCTGTAGTATCTCAGCTTGCAATTTTCTATCTGAAATTATTCAGTTTGATTCAATTTGCTAATAAAGAAAATAGACATCTCTATTTTGGAATGCTCCCAATGTTTACACAGGCTGTGGTGGTTGTTCAGAACAAGTAAAGGAGTAAAATGATGGGCACCACTTAGAGGAAAGTGTTCTAAAAACAAGAGAAAGAGATGGTGGACTGGGACTGCTTCTGATCAGAGGCTGCTCCACAGAGTTCAAGGTGCAAAGCCAGCTTCTGGAGTGAGAGATAAGAAGTGAGAGATGCCGTGTAAATGTTTCAAAATGTGTGATGCATTTCTCTCTGGTTTGTATTGCAGAAAGATGAGAAAGCCACGATAGCCAAGATGAACCGGCAGCGTGCCAACTCCATCAGCCATAACCCGCCACACTGGGGTGTTGACCGGCCCTTTTACAACCACCTCGGAGGTCACCAGGTCTCCAAGGAGATGAAGAGAATGGTAATGCCTTGCTTTATGGGCATTAATTTATTTTCTTCTTAATACGGCGTTATACGTCCCTCCTGCTTCGTCTGAAGGTTTTTACAGCCCCGAGGGCGTTTTCCAAATGGGGGTGGAAAACTCTCCTTTGACTCCAGAAATAACAATAATCGGTACATCTGGAGGTGAGTGATTGTGAGATGAGGCACAAGGTTGTTTGAGAGGGGAAGGGAGGCTGAAAGGCACAAAGAAGGCTCTTTTGTCTGACTTGTCCCACATTCTGAACACTCATTCTGGCTGTGTGAGAAGATGTGATTATCTGCAAAAGCTGCTCTGTAACCCAGGCATTCGAGAGGCATCTGACACACATTTCTATTAGCTCAGGACCTGCAGAGGTTTCTGGCTTGCATTGTCACAGCCAGGTGCAGTTCTCCTCTCCAAGCTGTGTGCTCAAGGGGCCCCAGGGATGTCACTGCTGTGTTTAACCCTGGAGAATACATTCTCCAGTACATGGATTAATTGGCCTGAGGTAGCAGGCACCTTCATTTCTTTCTTGTACATTTCACAGTCTTTCTAAATTAAAATGAACAAGAGCTAATTACCAATGCAGTTGCACTGAGAGGATTTTTATGGCTTATTTTACATAAAGGTGTAGATGATATCTTTGTTTTCTGCAATAAAGATTAAGAAGATAGTTTATATTATAGTGGCTATTTGTAATAATAATACAAATATTTAGCACCTCTGTAATTGCACGCGTAATCAGATTACTCTGTAACCTTATTTATGCTGTTTTGACCCTTCATGCACAGTCAGAAGTGTCTATTTGTTGCTCACTTTGTTGTCTGTAGTCAAAGTTCTGCCCCAGGTCACCAAAGCCTTTAAGTCCTCAAAAAATTTATGAACATGAGATTCAATCCTAGAGTTTAAAAGTTTAGGCATAGCTATAAGAAACTGCATATGGTATCTTTTAAAGGGAAATGCTAGCACATTTATTAATAGTTGGTGCTAATATTATTCAATCTTAATATTATTTTACAGTGCTAAACCAAATTTCTTAATCTCCATAGTAATGTTTCTTTCATTTCTCAGATCTCCAAGTGAGGGCTTCTGACATGAGCATAGTGATAAGTGGAACTGTGCATTTTTTATGTGGGCTTTTCAATTGGGTGTGCTCAATAGGCGTGACATTATTAGAAGAGACTAATCACACTAGCACATAATTATAATTATAAGTTTCTTTGAATAGCTTTTAAGGGGTTCTTGAAGCCTCCTGTTCAGAAACAAGGTGTGTGCATGCCAAATGGTATTATGCTTCTTGGTGTTAATTACAGTTTGCCGTGTCTAGCTGGTTGTTCAGTTGGAAAAACATAATTATTTATTGAAATACCAAGCTGAGTCCTAAAAACTTCACTGCCCCTCACTTGTAGGAGGAAACACTTACTTTTTTTTCCTTATCTTGAGCCTTTCACTGTAATGCTATTTACCTCCTTGAAAATTCAGCAGCTTAGAAAGTTTCTTCTATTCCATCTGCTTCTGTACTGCCTCTTGTATTAAGCTCTCTTTTGAGAATCTGATGTTGTATGCATCAGGCTGCTTCTTGAAAACCAACTGAAATCTGATTTAGATGTATTATTTTCAGCCAGACTTTTTGTTGGCTTTATGGACTGTTTTTTAAAATGTGATATTTACGGATCTGTTATGTTTGAGATGCATTAGTGAAAATGCAAACATGCCACTCCCTATGGCCTCCCCATTTTAATATCTGCTAGATGGATATTTTATTGATTAGATCACAGGAACAATTTCTCCATCTCCTATCTCAACTCTCTATGTCTTAACTTCTAATTTAAATATGCTTTTCTTTGTACCACCCAGCTTTGCAGAGTACTTTGTAGTATCTAACACTGTGTTACATGGATGCTGTGTGTGCTTAATGCATGCAGAGTGAGAGCTGGCTGCAAACTGCCTGCTTAGAAATACAAAATACAGAGAGACAGAAGGGGAGCAGAACTACAGAGGCTTTTATCAGTGCTCCTCTGGGATGACATGTCATTGATCTTGGTAAGCAGCACCAGCTTTCAAACCTCCTGAAAATGTGCTCTTTGTTCTACATCACCCACCTTTCCTCAGACCTTTTTCATGTTATTCTGTGTAGTCTTTCTTCTTGGAAGCTGTGAACATGTAAGGTTGGATTAGTCAAAGTAATGTGCCAAAGCAGGCAGTGCAGCATTGCCTTTCTCTTCAAGACCTGGAGCTCCTTAACTCTGTAATTTCAAAACAGGTATTTATAAGGGTAATTGTGAGATAGTCCTCAGGCAGGAGCCAGGTAATATTGCAGGGATGTGCACTTCCATTATATTGATGTGTAGATATGAATACATTTGTGTGAAGGAAATAATACAGATGGTTATGAAGGGCACTGGGTTTTGTCACAAATGTAAAATACTTTGCATTTTAAAGACAACCATATTTTCAGAAAAAAAAAGAGGTTTTTGTGGCACTACTTACAATTCCCTGAAAGAGAATATTAAAGTTCCCTGAATTGCATTTTTGGGAAGGCACTGTTATATTTAATAGAAAACAGAATTATTTTGGCCATTTTTCTTTCCAGTGAGTGCTGGCTCTGGTAGCTGTCTCTATTCTTAGGATATATTAGCTGTAGTCCAAGGGGAGAGGGATTAGCGTCAAATGTAGCCCTATATTCCCTTTTTTCTCCTCCTCCTCTTTTGTCAGAGCATTTCAACGTGCTGCCATGTCTGGGCACATCACCAGTGCACCTGGTGGGGTTTGTGTGGAATGGCAGCCCAGACGGTGGCATGGGAAGGCTCTTGGTCCCTGCTTTTCTCCATGTTGTGGCTTGGACCTTAACCTGCACTGGGTCCAGCAGATTTTCCACAATATTTCCAGTTAGAGTTTTTCCCTTGTGCACACAGGAGTTTTTTCAGACACTTGCACATATGAATAAGACAAATTATCCTACACGTGTCCATGCAGTGGCAATCTAAAATGTCCTGGAAAATGGGAGTCACTTTCCTATTCCTACCCTGGCCAACTGGGGCCTGAGTCAGGTGGGGTTGCATCTGTGTCAGCTCATCCCATTCAGCTCACCAGCCCCTGCACTTTCCTTGTGCACTGGTCTTCTCTCCAGACCATCACAAATCCTTCTTTTTGCCTTCCCATCCTTAGCAGTGGCCCTTCCTGCTGTGCAGAACCTCCAGGGAGGCAGCAGCCCAGAGACACCAGTGCTGCACACTGCTGATCCTGACCCCATTCGCTGGGGGAGCCACTGCCCCCAACAGACTGGGAAATGTGCAGAGCAAGGGCAGGTACCAATGCCCTGGGAGGGCCAAGAGCCTTGCTCTGAGCTGGCAGCCTCTGGGAACCTGCACAGGATCAGCTCAGTGCTGTACACAGAGCAGGAGCAGAGCCACAGTAAGGCAGAACAGCAGAGCTGCTTTCCATTTTTATTGCTTTTACAGCTTGTCTTCTTGTTTCCTAAACAAAAGCAATCAGTCCAGGAGCAGTGACTGTATCTCTCTGGGAATGGAGACTTTTGTGCTGCTCATTCCTGAAAGGTCCATACACCAGCCTTGTCTTCCCCACTGTCTCTCTAGTCCAGTTTTTAATTGCAAAAGGGTCAAAAATAAGTGGACTTGAAAGCATTTGATAGTACAGGTATATTTATAGCTGTAGCAATATTTATACACCACTGAGAAATACTTTGCTTTTCCCAGTGTATATTTCAGAGGGCTTTTATAAATATTGATGAATTTTAGACTTCTGGAAATAATACTCATGTCTCAGTTTTCATCAGCAAAACAAAATTGCTATTAAAGAAAAACCAATTTGGGGATTGTAGTTGACTGTAAACTGAAAGAGGTTTGTTGTAAACAGCAATAAAAAGGCAAATGTTGATACTTTCCAAAATTACAGGGCTGTTCTAGATGACAAATTATTCTCTTGCATCCTTTACTCTGCTCAGCATTATTAAATTTGTATCCAGAAAAGCACATCCAGTTTGGTATTGCAATAATTTAGGAGAATGTGGATGATTTAGAAATAATCCAATAGAGAAAATTACAAATTAGCAGAGTTTCAACAGTATGTGCTCTGAAGAAGTGTTGAAGTATTGTGTTTGCTCTAACCTAGAAGGGAAAATACTGATTAGAAACAAAAGTCTTCAAATACAGGAAGGTTTATAAGGACAAAAAAATAATGATAAATTGTTCTCCATGACTGTAAAGGGCACATTTAAAAACAATCATCCTGATTTACTGAAAGAAATATCTAAGTTAAGAAAAAACTTAGATGCAAGGAACAGGCTGTATAAGAAACTTGTGAAATCCCTGATTTTCCTGAACAGATTTTAATTATTTTATTTCAGTCTGGAGTGGCATCACAAAATCCTTTGCAAATACCAGAACAATAATATCAAAAAGACTCTATTAGGAGAAGCAAAGGGAATAAATAATATAAGAATAATATGAGATAAATGTAAAGATTTTAGAAATTTTCCAATCTAGGCTGCACAGAGCCTTGTGCCATGGATTACCCCACTTTGTACAGGGGCCAGCTGTACCCCCAGCATTGCTGACAGATACTTGTCCAGCCCTTGGTTAAAGAACTCAAAGGATGGAAATCCCACAGTCTTGCTGAGCATTCTCTTCAACAGTTTTATGATTTTTCTTGATGTTTCGCTTCACATTTCCTCACTTCAGTTTGAAACCATGGTGCTGCATGAGCTGTTCACAGTAGATAGAAGACAGTTTAATTTTCTCTCCTTTACAATGATCTTCTCTGTGGATGAAGACTATCACCATGGCTCTGCACAGCTCTGATTCCCTCATCACGTTTGTTCTCTGGTTGGTGCTTTCCAGCCCAATGGCTGTTCTTGCTCCCACTGAGCGCTTCCCATTTCATTGGTAAGAGGGAGCACCCGAGCTGAGCCCAGCACCCATCCTGAGGTTTTATTAATCAGGGAATCATAGAATGGCCTGGGTTGAAAGGGACCTTAAAAATCATCCCATTCCAACCCCCCTGTCATAGACAGGGACACCTTTCTCTAGACATCTTTCTCAGAGCTTCATCCAATCTGGCCTTAAACAATTCCAGGGAAGGGGCATCCACAACTTTCCATGTTAGACATTACATCACAAAATGCCCCTTCAATTCCCTGTACCAGAATATGCTGGCCATTTTTGAGGTCTTATAACCAAGCTTGCCACAGCCTGATGCTGTCTGGCTTCCAAAAAAAAAAGGCATTAATTGTGTCATGCGATCTAATCATCGGTGGGAAGTCCTGCTGTTGGATGTGAAGGCTGCCATGCAACCATCATGCTTGTTTTCCACTGGCTGGTATGAGAGTTTAGCTTGTTTCACTGGTGCATGCTTTGGGGAAAGTTTGCTTCAGAAGCAGGTACCTCTGAGCTGTTACAGTCAAATATGAGCAGAGTGGCTAACTCAGGGGTTACTCAGTGCCACATAAATGCCTGGCAGATTTCCTTTCATTTTTCAGCTGCTGGAAAGGTTTAACATTAGGAAGTTTAGGAACAGAAAAAGGAAGCCCTGAAGATTGCAATACTGATTTCAGTCTAGCCATGCTTCTGTCATGAGTCTGAGTACAGCTAATGAAGCATTTAATTAGCAGTGAAATTGTGTATGGTCGATGTTAGTTACGAAGTAAAAAATGGCCATAAAATCAAATAGAGATTATTTATGTGTAGGAAATATTACTGCATGCAGATGTTAAAGATTTGAGAGAAGGTTATAAAAATGGATCCTGGATATGGCTGGCATGATAAAGAACAAGCTCTTTCAGGTAGATCCTGCCTGATTCCTTGTGGTACTCTCAGAGCTCTGCACAGCCTTCTGCATGATATTTGATTGTTTGGTGTTTGTTTTCTAATGAAATAACACTCATCTACAAGCCTGGTCATTCAACCATAAAATAATTCTTTGTCCTGCTCTCCCTGTCCTAAATCAAACAGTTCTTTGCATTTTGCATTGTAAATACAGCTCATTTCCTCTCTTTATGTCTCCAAGTTGCCTTTACAATACATTTCTTATTTGGAAATCAAAATTGGGGAACAGGTGCCTCAGAGAAACAGATGCTGTAGCTGGTTCTGTGCCAATCCTACCTCTTAAATATCAGAAACAATTAAAATTTAAAATAAACGCCCAATAGGACAAGTTTTCCTCCATCAGTAATGCAGCTCTGTCGAAGAGAATTGGATTTGAGTCCATGAATTAGGCACCGAGGGTTCACCCTCCTCCTAAAGGTTTCATTTAACTGCAGGTCACCATTATCCTCTTTTCCAGCAATCATCTGCTAAATCTGGTAATTGCAACACTGACGTCAGCAAAGCTGGACAGGGGCCTCCAATGGAGAAGAATTTGACCCACTATTTTTTCCCTGCTATTGTAGTAATCTAACTTGTAATCAGGCACAGAGAAACTCTCAAAATCCTTTCTGCTGTAATCTCCAAGTATTGCTATAGATCTGGGAGGAAATTGTTAGTCTGGTCTGGGTTTTATAGAGCCAATTTGGTTTTGATGGCTCTCAAACAGCAAGGGCAGGAGTCCTATCCAGCAGTTATGCTGTGGAATTGCTTTGGTGCTCACCTGGAAAAAGGGTTTGCCTCATTCACATGATCCATGGGATCGCATATAAATGAGTGGGAGTACAATGTACATTGCTCAAATTGTCAGAGGCTTCACACTGTTTGTATCCCCATCTGCTTACCTAACTTTGATTCTAGTTGATCAGGACTTGCAATCATCCTTGATTACTTCTTTAAAAGAGGAATCAGAATCCAAAGAACTAATCAATGCAATAGCAGATCTGCAGCTGCTGTTGTGGAATCTAGATGGAGTTTGATATTTGCTTGGAAGTCTTGCACTGATAATTTTTCCACCATTCAGTACCCTTTTCTAGAGTAAATTTTACTCATATAGGAAAGGTCATTTGAACTGAGACACTACTAAAATGTGTCAGACTGGTTTTGAGTGGGACTAAATTAAGCCTACAGAAATAAAGATACAATTCCCCTTTATTCACAGAAACTTTTACTGATGTTCATGGAAGCATTGCACAGGTGTTTTTGTGGCACTTACCAGAATGATTTCCAAAGCTTCCTCAAGCAGACAGTAAGCCTGAATGTCAAAAGGCTGCAGGTCAGCAGGTTTGGGTCTGGGTTTTGGAGAGGCTGAGCAGCTCTGGCCAGCGCCAGTGGGCAATTTCAATTAAGGCTGGTTAGGCTAGGATCCAGTCTGTCTGCATCTGATTAGAAGGCTGTTTGACAGTAGTTTCTGGAGAAGTTTGTTGTGTTTATCATCATTTGGAGCACAGACATGGAAGAGCAGAGATTATAGAGCCAGGAACTGATTCAGAGCATTTCTAGGACTGCTTATTTTTATGTCTTCTTTGCAAGTTCTGATAACTGTTCATAAATGAGGCACAGAACCAGAAACCATTTCACTTGAAAATGTGACCTTTGAACTGGAGAAATTTGGATTCAGAGTTCACAGAAAACTGGAAAGTGTAAGCAACCTGCACTTTTCAGAGGTGTGAGTTCAGAGCCAGAAGTTATTAAAAGTAAGGTGGAGAGAGCCTATTTCAACCAAAGCAACCCCTTATGTTCTATAGATTTAAATCTGATGGGCCAGGCATTGGCCAGGTCTGGTCTGCCAACTGAGGACTGTCTACAAAATCATTTTGAGTTGAAGAAAGTAGAGGGTTTCACCATCTGTGACAAGTGCAGTGGAATGAAAGTCTATTTATCAAGTGGGGTGGGCTGCAGAAAAGGAACACTTCAGCTTTCCTTTTCAGACCTCATTAATCTGTGTTCCAGCTATAGCAGACACACTCATCATTTAATCTGTTTCATAAACTGGTTTTCTGCCAGTCTGTTGTTCTGCACTTAGATGCTTGTTAAATATCCTTCCTATCAGGCTTTATTCTTTCTGGACTCTGGAAACAGAAATTGTGTTATTTTTGGCTTGAGTGCTTTGAAGTCCTTCAGTTTTGTTTCTGCATTTACACCTGACAGCATCTGTCTTCATAGCCTTGTCGTTTTGACCACAGGGACAAAGCAGAAGGTACAACAGTGCTGAAAATAGATGTGAATAATTAGTTTTGTGGTAGGGCCAAAACAGGTTTTTTTTTAATGATGTTCACTCTCAGCGTGTCGCTCTCCCTCTCTGTTTTCCATGGTTGCGGCCTCTGGGAAGCACCTCTGCAAGATGGCCTTAACTCTTAAAAAGCTCATTTTGTCCCCAAGTCTAAAGTAATTTCAATTTCTGCTCTAACATCATGTAAGTTCTACTTTGACTTTATTCTGGGGATGAAAACAGAGCAAGAAAAATTAGTTTCTTTGTAATTTTTGCTCTTAAGATCTTTGCTGGAGTTGAGAACGAAGTTTTTAAGGGTGGAATTCATGCTTCCCACACACACTGCCATTAAGAAGGTCATGAAGCTCATCAGCCCCTCTACTGTCTTATTTTTGGAGTTAAATGAAAAGTTAAAAGCTTTATATAAAATCTATTCCACTTTTCTTTGCATATTTACAATATGTTAATAATTGCAGCCAATGTTCTCAAAGTTAGAATTATTATTTCTAATCGTTCTTGATTTGAAGTGTTATGGTATAGCAGTCAGCTTGTCATGTCTTTGACAAACACTTTACCATTCTATTTAAGGAATCAGTTTTAATCTTCAAAGAAAAGGGCTCAGTTAATTTAGAAGTCAAGAAGAGAGATGGCAGTCATATGAGCTTTTAGCACAATAGATATTCATAAAATATCCCCCATAAAATAGAAAGCCTTAGGGGCCACAGGGACAGATGCAGTAATATAACATTCCCTCTTTTCTTCCTCCTGCACGTCTACTCCCACTGAGGATGTCAGTGGAGATTCTGAGTCACCTGACCTGCCATAAAAAAATAAAGCTTTTTTAATAATCTCCTGTAGAAAAGACAAAAGAGCAGAGCCTTTAAGGGAGTATATTCAACTGAGTTTGGGTTAATGTTCCTGAAGTCAAGGAGAGGACTGTCTTAGTCTCAGAGCAATTATTAAATGCTATTACCTTTGCTTTTGCAATCTGATGGCAGGGTAATACAGCCTCCTGGGGGAATGAGAAAAACACTAGTATCAGGGATACTTAAAATGAGACTGAATAAAATTTGCATGAGGTACTATATGCAGCAGTCCATTAGTACTGCACTGTGATAAGACCCATCTCATGCCTTATGATCCCTTCTAGAGGAAAGGAATTTCAGCCTTAACAAGGCCTACTTTATCATCATGAACTCCTGTGAACTCCTATCTGTCTGATTCTTATAGCCATCATCACTTTTGCCATTTTCATCCCTGCTGACAATTCCCAGCCTTTTCTTCATAGCACCCTAGAAAATCACTGGCATTGTTTCAGCCCACTGGGTACAAATCCATAGGCAGTCAAGAGAGGATTTATAGTCTTAACTCCAGGAATTGGTTGTTTCTCTTCCTATCCCTTTACAACCCCTCTCCTAAATGACAGGCACCTCATTTTTATCAGCTTCTTTTTTTTTTCTTGGGCATTCAGATTTCTGTGTATGTTGGTGCAGAAATGACTATTTTGACATCTCTGTGCAGCAGTACTCAAACAGGCTGAGCCCAGTTCCAGCCCAGCTGTCCAGCCTCCAGTGGGAAACACAGACAGGTGACATGAGGGGTGCTGGGGAATGCCTTTAGCCCCTCTTATTTCTCTTTCCTGCTTGAGTTTGGAAATTTGGCTACCAGATGATGAGTAGGAATGAAGGCAAATCCATGCAGACCCTATTCCTGCAGGGTTGGTTGTGTGTTTATCCCGTGTATAACACAGACCGTTGCAACTGGTTGGAGCAACCTTATGCTGAGCCAAGGGCTTTAACTGGAGCAGAGCATCCCAGTCCTGAAGATCCTAAACTGTTTGCCAGCTGTGGAGAAGAAAAAAAGACTAATATGCCTTGTGCAAGGAGAAGGAAATAATTTGGAGTGCAGATTTTTCAATGAACCGAGCATGCCCATGAAAGTGGAGGAAGTGAGAGCACATTAACCAAAACCCAGGGGGGAATTTCCCTCCCTACCCAAACCAGGGCAGGCAGCGTGACCCTGAGTGTGTGATCACCTCCTCTGCCTGAAAGGCTTCTTGGTGAGTGACTGAAACATGGATGCTTTAGAGGAGAGGGAGGAAAATCTCTGCTCACAGCCAGATCCTAGAGGTGTATTTGCTCTATATCCTGGCAAAGTCTTCCAGTGCAAATAAGAAAGATATCCTGCAATAAATGACCAGTTTTTAAGAAGCTGTGTTTAAGGATTTTTTTCCTAAAATAATCCCACAGACCTTTCTCCATAACAATTCCATTTTTGGCAATCCTGCTTGAAGAATCCTTAGTATGAAATGGGAGCATTTGAAGTGAATCATTTAATTTGCCTAACTTAAAGAGGTTCCTACAACATTTAATTTTAAGCTGATTCTCTCTAATTAAAGTTCAAGTCACTTTTAAATATTTAGGCTTGTTAAATGAAGATCCAGGAAAGAAAATGTGATAGTCTGTTCCTTTTCTGCTTTACCTGAAATATGTTTTTGTTTGGACTTTAGTTTTGAAACAGCAATTTAATTTGAGTTACCAGCAAGAATAATTTCCAGAATTTCAGGCACAATTTAGTATTGTAAATTGAAAAGCTAGATCAATGAATTCTTTATTATTTTAGAAACTTTCCTTATAACAGTTTTGCTGAGGGAGAGAAGCAGGGCAGAATCAAACTCCACGTGGATTAAGTGCTCACCCACGTAAATGGCCAGTTAAATATTATTCCGCACTTGAAATATAGGGGATTTTTTTGAGGATGTGTTTGCTGAGGTGTTTTGGTAACTTGACCTGGTTGTCCTGTGTCCTCAAACTTGGGCGTCTTGAAGGTAGGAGTGTGAGATCTGTGTTCAGTTGGAGGAATTCAGTGGGATGGATGGTTACACAGCTGGTTGTGAAAATCAGACCATTTTAGGGGACTCTCCCACTGCAGTCTCTCATCTAGTTCCCAACTGGCTAAGCTCAAAAATGTGAACTTGATATCTATCTAATAAGCAAGTACTGGCTGTTTTCTCATGGGTTCCCTCTGCTTATTTCTTGGCTGGTAGCTATTCATGTTCAGTTGATTTTCTTTCTTTTTTTGCAGCCTAACTGACTATGACACCAGACAAATTAGTGAGCATTTTGTCTCCATGATTAATCAGTGAGCTTTTAGTTTTGGCACTGTGTTGTAGGATTACTTAGAGGATAAATAAATAAATCAATCAGATATGTCTGACAACTGTAAAATAATTAGGCCAAAGAAGAAGGAAAAAAACACAAAACAAAAAGTTGAATGATCACTCTTTAATGTGAAATCAGAAAGTACTTTTTTTTTTTTTTTTGGCTTGGATAACTGAACATGCTGACTTTGAATCAACATTGCTATCTATTTTCTTCTTCCCACTGGATCTGCTGGTGGTTGTGACATGGGACTGAGAGACTTCCTCGATCTGAATTTCCAATGGGTTAAACTAAAGTGGCATTTTCTGTTTAGGAGTGTGGTTTTAGTCTGAAACAGAGTATGTAAAAATGGAAATTGCTCTCTCAGTGAATCACAGTCCTGCCTGCTGACCTGAGTGACAGACCTCACTTTTTCCCTCTGGCAAAGCTGGTGCTGTTCAGGGACACTGTGTTGGATTTCCTTCTGCCATGTGGCCGCATTGCCAACTCATGGCAAGGGCAAAATCTGTTCTCATTTAGTATCTGGTCAGTGTTGTTTCTGACAGTGTTGGACAAGGCGGCTGTGGGGAGACTTTTGCCCAAAGATGTTTGCTTTTCCACAGTCAGGATGGATCTCAGTGTGCTGCCCCCAGAATGGTTGCTGCTGCAGGTCCAGCAGCTGGAATATCCTGCCCTGAGCAGTTTTGGCCTGAGGTCTCTGGGAGAAAAACAAAAGCAGTTCTTCATATCTCCCAGCTACATTTGTTTTATGTTTTGGAACACAGGGTACAAACTCTGTGCCTGAGTATTTGACCCTACTTGTCAAATATACAACTTTTCTTGACTACAGTTAAATTTAAGCCAAGACGTCAGAGGGCACATTTTGTTTCAGCCCATGCAAAATGGCAATTTTGATGCAATTTGGTCTGCTAGGTATGTTAATGCTAAACATATAAACTTATGCCTCCATATTTAATTTTGTCTAAGGCCTTCTAGCCATTAAAACTATGGACGACTCATAAATACTTACACTTCATCAATTGAGGTGGTCCTGAAAGAATTGTGAATATTTGGACTATTGCAAATATTATAAATAATTCCTGAAATCTTATTCAAGAAAACATGTTCTCTGTGTGTGTGTGATGAGGGGATGAGCAGGAAGAGCCCTGGGAGAGATGAAAACCAAAATGCATCCATTGCCCTTAGCTGAGCCCTGACATAAAGAGATGCAGCCTTGTTGAATACAGAGGTTGATTTCTGGTTTTGTTCTGAGTTTTGTTTCCAGTACAATACATCCTCAGTTATAACATCAGTACAATTCCCATTGTATCATTTGTAATGGTGACTGCTAAAAAGAAGACACCTGAAATTAAGCGTGCCAGCAGTCAGCTGAAACATTTCCTTTCTCTGCACTTCCATGAATTTATTTCTGAAGGAATGTGTTTTTCCAAAGCTGCTCTGCCTGCCCGCTGACACGGCTGCACAAAACATTGTTGTGGGTGGGAAAAGCTGTCCATCCACACCTAACAAATGAGTGCCCTGAGAAGTCCCCTGTGAAATGCTGTTCCCGGGATGCTTTGTGTGCTCAAGGTCAGCCTGTTTGCTCACCCCTGTGCATTTTTCCTTTCTTGCAGGGCTTCGAGGACCCCAAGGACAAGTAAGCAAATTTACTTCTGTCATACACTGTTATGTTTACACATTCAGGATTTTTTTCTCATATTAAAAAAGGACAAAAATTGATGCCCGGAAGCCAAAAATAATGCTTGGGCTCCCCAGAGGTTTGTCCTGGAGGGACAGCCAGCTGAGGGCATGGGATTGACTGATGTGCATTCAAAACAGCCACTGCCCTCAAAACATTGATTTGTTTGGTGGTTCTAACTTGCTTTTATAGTTAAAATGCTTTTGTTGCACTTCCCCTTGCCCCAAATAATCTCCACTCCTTGAAAAAAACCCAAGACAAAATCTTCCTCTAAAGTGTATCTAAGTGTTGGACATCTCCAATAAGAAAAGTTTATGTATGTATTGAAATGCTTGTATTTTTCAGTTTCTGAGTTTCTTTGTATATATTTTATATTACTTATTTCTGTATATGAAAATAAACTCAGAAATGATAGCTTGTTTGAAAAAGTAAATTCAAAGTTACATGCTCTAAAATATAGCCAAACTTTAGCAGCATTTTCATTTTTTTCATATAGAACTTCAGAGAAATTATTAAAATAGCAATTTAATGAGAGTGATATTTTGAAAAATTGCCTTTGGAGGAAGAAACACAAAGACATTCACTTTTTAACTTCCACAACTGAACATAACAAAAGCATTTCCTGTATTGAAGGTGTTTAGAATAATTTCACGTTCAGTCCTGCTGAATGGCATTAATTATAAACTTGCTTAGAACACGTTAGGCAACAGTAGAGGAGACGGATGCCTAAAATATGTTGCTGTTGCTCCTTATCATGTTTTTCAGGCTGCTGGTCAGGGCTGAGTGCATTTCTGTGAGCTAGGACAGGTAAAATGCTTCTGTGGGCTCTGGGCATCTAGCTGTGGGAAAATTCACATTATGGTGGTTGAGCACTCAGAGCAGCTGCCTAAAAGGAAAAGGAAAGTGATAAGTTTGAACATGGCAATATTAAGGGTCATTCTCTCCTTCCCTTGCCCTTCCCTGCAAACTGGATTTTTGTAACATTTAGCTCTGTGCACCCTGGGATGTTTCACTGGTCCCACTGTTTCCTATTTACTGTTTCCTATTGTACCCATGGGTGCTGGGAACTCGATGTTAGATATGCTTTGGGCAGAAAAGAGCTAACAGATTGCAACAGAATAATCTATAGGAATAGAGAAATTCAGTATCCTTCATGAAATAGTATTTTTCATTGTAGTTTCTGCAAGAAAACACAAAAACCAGGTGCTTCAGTGCTGGTCCACAACAGAGTCACCCAACAGCTGAGGGTGACTCTGAGCATCTCCGCTGTTGCTCCAAGGACCATAATATCTGTAGTCCATCCTATAGTTTGAAAGGTTCCTTGGGCTGTTCCAGCCAATAGCTGAGCTGTCTCCCTCAGCGTAGTGCCAGCTTATTATACAGATTTCAGGATTTTTACATTCCTCTTCAGTACCAGAAGAAGCTACTACTTGCCTCTGATTCTCTTTATCCAGAAATCTGTTTAACTCAAGTACAAAGATTTGGCAAAAATAAATCTCTAGCAGAGTATGTTCATGGTGAGAATGGTTAAAATTAGATACTTAAAACCACGTTGAGTACTAAGGCAGTTCCTTCATGTGCAGAAACACTGAGGGTCAATACTTTGGTCTGGCAGCAAAGGAAGACGTGGGCACCACACATCCCTGGAAACAGGACCAAACCTTATGTGCCTGAGTGCAGGTTTAGTTACTGAATCTAAGCATGAAGCATTTAAAATTATGGCATACATGTAATTTTGGCAGTGGTCACACTCTGCATTGGCAGAAAGTAATTAAATCAGCAGCACATTTTTGGCCCACTCTGAAGCCAGCATCTCTGGGTTAATTGGTAGCGTTCACATTTGTAAGCAGAGTGGAAAAGTTGCTACAAGCTCTGTTTGTGCTGTTCCTGTCCCTTGACATGATTTTCTGTTGGCTGCATTTGAAGAAATCTCAGCACTGCTTTTAGGATGTGTTTTTGGAAGTTTCATGGCAGCCTGAAATCCTCATTTCCCCCCAGCTCCCCCCAGCCACACTACCAATATATCAAAAGGCATTTTGACATATGAATTTCATTAGTCTATGGCAGTACCTCAGCTCTGACTTACAGGCAATGTCTCCAGGGCACTCCTTAGCACGGGGAACTTTTGTATTCCAATTTAAAATTACATTTATGCAAATGTACCCAAACTTGCTGTACTGTAATTTAGCCTGGCTACAATGGGCTGTGAAAGTCACCTGAACAGCTCAGTCTGTGTGAGGGTGGCTGCCACTGCCAATGTCCCAGCAGGGCAATTTGAACCTGCAGAGGTATTTCTACACAGCCTGCAACCTTGGAAGTTATTGTAGTAATAGAAACACCCTGAGCACTAAAACAATCTATTGCAAACCTGCAGGCAGCTGAGGTAGACCAAGCAGGCAGGTTCTTCTCTTTGCATCTTTGAGTTCAGGCTGGAACTCAAAATCTGACTGTGCTTTGCCAGGATGCTGAGCTGAGCTGACTCCTTTGCCTCGGTTCCAGCGGAAAACGCATCGCATCTCCCGTGCGTGGTATGAGATGGCTGAATGTGAATGACCCAAGTGTGTACATAACTCACAGGATCTTGGAAGACATTCTGTAAATATGAAGCCTAATGATTTCCTTGCTCATTTTTATGAGGCCAGAAGACGTTGCAAGGACTGAATGAAAATAAGCAGCATACCCTTGAATGCTCAAGCAGATTTACTTCCTCTGAGGAAGTAAATTGAACATCCTGACCTTGTAGGGGAAAAAACTCTTTTATTTTCAAAGCAGATTATATGAATTTCTAGGAATTAAATGACTTCTAGAGCCCAAAAATAAAAAACTCTTTCCCCCAGCTCCGCTGAAATACTAAGGTTGGCTAAAATAGAAATTAGACCTTGAGACAAACTAGGTTTGTAATTGTTATATGGCCACTGAATAGATGCCACTGGTGTGTTGTCATGACCCAGCTGAGGTGCAGACACATTCTACTCACTGGCTGGGGCCAGGAGTTGGAGAATGGAAATGAGCAGATAGACCTGATTTATTTTTCTCTTGTCAAGAGGTGCATAGAAGAGTTGAGGTACAGAGGGCTTCTTAAAATCTGATCCAGTTTGCAGAAAGCTTTGAAAGATCCTTCCTTTTGGAAAGGGTCATTTAACTTTTAGAACAGAGTCACATTCTGGTTTGTAAGCTGCTTTCCAGTACAGCCTTACCTGTGGGAGCCTGCTGGCTGCAACACAGAGTGCATTGTGTGCTCTGGTGCAGTACAAATGAAAGCAGGGACATAAAGCAGAGTAGCTTTTCATGATGCTTGTCAGACCCCAGGATTTTTTCTCTAGAGTGCCTACACTGAGGGTCACAACATGAGCCCTAAGTTGCTGTGCCATCATGGAGTTTGCACACAGAAATAGTTATCTGCTGGAATATACCCCAGTGCAAGGGAGGGGTGGATTTCAGTGGGTAACTATTGGCAAACCCTGTGGATAACATGGGCAATCGTGCAAGCAGAGCAGAAAAACAGCACTTAAGGATTGTTTTTTTAATTTCTGCCTATAGCTTGTTCGAGGGCAGGCCATTGAAGTGACAGCATCAAGTCATTAAAATACTGTTAGGTTTTAAAAATAACTAGAATTTGGGGAGGTGCTTCAGGTTTCCTGATCCTCCATGGAAAGTGCCTTAGGACAAATAAGTTTACTGTGTTATTGTTTCTCAACAGTTTTTGAAAATCAGCTTCATTTTTCTGAAGCTATAGCAGAGATTCAGAAAAACAGTGACACAAAAGATTATAAGCAACCTAGAAATCTTGTTCTACATATTTAGAAAGCAGAATCTGTTTTATTTTCTTCTGTTGCCTTTTTCTTTTGCAACCTTTCCTTAAGTAAATATCTTGTAAACAGATTTTTCTTTCTGTTTTACGCTTTATACTCATAAATAACTGTGTGAAAGGGAGTCAGGCAACATTTTTTTCCCCACATGTTTATTCCGTAAACAATTTTTTCTCAAAAAGGGAGAATTGCTCAAGTTTGGAAATTTTCATACTAATATTTACAGAAATTGTTCTTAGTAAGCAAGAAATATGACTGGATGCATAAAATCATTTTTCCAGTGCAGGCACTAACAGCTACAACAGCACAGCAGTGCAGGGAAGAATAAGTCAGAGGACAAGGGAAGGAGGCTACCCAGTGGTTTTAGAGAATGAGGGATGCAAATGAGACCTAAGTGCAAGTAAACAGATGTAGTATAGGAAATGGACAAATGAATAGAATCCTTTCAATAATGACTCAGGACTGGGAGTGAGCTCTAGAGATGATATCACTCCCCTCTCTGCTCCCAGCCCCTCTCCCAGTTGAGGCGGTTATGAGCAAAATGCCATTAAGCTCCAGTTCATTATACACTGCAATGGTAACACACGGAGGCAGAAATGATCTTATGCTCTTATGCTCCCTTTTCATGACATCCTCAGGAGCACCCAGGAGAGTATGAACCCAGAGGATGAAGTGGATGAGTTTCTGGGCCGGGCCATCGACGCCAGGAGTATCGATCGGTTACGCTCCGAGCACGTGCGCAAATTCCTCTTAACATTCAGGGAGCCTGACTTGGAGAAAAAGGTAACCTTGTCTAAAAACCATTGCAGTGCACCAGGCAGGCTTGTCAGGAGTTTTAATTCTCCTGCAGAAGGTCAGGCTTTTATATCTATGGCTTAAGTTATGGTTTGGGCGCTGGAGGTAGGGTTGTGATCTTAAAAAATCCATGATTCTTCATGGAAACCTTAATATAACTTGTCCTAAAAAAATCACATCTAAAGGGAGCACTGACCAGGAAAATGAAGCCATTTTTATCAGACCTACATAAATATGCAGTGATAGGCAGTAAAGGGAATCCAGAAAGAACCAGGTTGTTTCTCTGACTGAGACTCCAAACTGAGATTGCAGTCATCTCTTATCTCCTTCAAATACCACTTCAGCCTACCTAAGCCCTGAAACACCTCTGGAGGGACTTTTCCCTGCCCTCTGTCCCCCCAAAGAGCCCCAGGTACTATTAGGGTTCATTGGGATGTAATCTGTACTCTGGACATTTTTGGGAGCCCATTTTAAGCAAGAAACAGAGTTCTCCATTCCACAAATGTGAGAAAGAGGAGTAACAGTCCTAAAGCTCATGAGCAGTTGATTTCTTCCTGATTTGGTTTCAGATATTGCTGTGAGGCAAAGATCATTTCCCTGACTATATAGTAAAGATAACATCAGCTCTAGATGGCTGCAAAGTTAAATTTCCAAGTCTAATTTCTAAGTCTAGAGGTACCTGGATAACATTATTGAAGGTACCACAAGAAGTAGTGGGTTTAATTGCACAAAGAAGGTAATCCCTTTTTTCTTTATTTTTTAGCCAAGCACAGATCCTTGGGATGCTTGAGTGGTCTTCGGGTTAAACTCATTATTCAATGGAAAAAACTTAATAATAAGTTTGCACTAATTATTTTATAATTCTGTTTCGAAACAATCTTTCCTTGACAAGAATGACTACCTATTACAAAAGCAGAGCTTTTCAGGATTTACAGCTGTTCAGTGAATCAGTGTGGGACTGGATAAAAGCTTGAGCATGTAATTTCCCCCCACTCCTCCTCTTCAATTTTATAGCTGAAAACTGCCAGGGAAATTAGCGGTTCACCTGTTCTGGGCACCTTTTATTTTGTGGTTCAAACACTGAGATAGTCTGTGCTGAGAACCGTGCTTCAAGCTAAATAAAGCATATTTGGGAATGGGATGCAGCTCCCACGTGGCCGATACGCTGACAAGTAGTTGGAAGGAGTGAGTGTGTGAAAACCACAGCAGACTCACACTGTCATTAGACTGAGTCAAATCATCTGCTCAAAATGCAAGGTTTTCTCATTAGCAGCATTTGTCCCTCTTGGAGGAAACTTCCCATGGAAGAAGTTTAGGTCTGATGACAGTGACCTTGAATCTTGGTCACAGTTAATCCATTTCTGTTCCTCTTGTGCAAGGCACAGTTGGTGAATCCTCTCTCCACTCAGCTCTATGGGTTTCTCCCTGGCCTTTGGGCCTGTTCAAGTCCTTACAGATTGCCTGGGGAGAAGGGGAGTTGGGAATGTTGTTTCCTACCAGTACTACTTTCCAATGTCCTAGACAAAAGCCAAGTAAGAAGTTTCTGTGGAGAGAAGGCAGCCAGCCAAATTTTCCACTAACATAACTGTGGTTTTTTGCAGTACTCCAAGCAGGTGGATGACAGGTTTGGAGCCTACGTAGCTTGTGCCTCCCTAGTCTTCCTCTTCATCTGCTTTGTTCAAATCATAATCGTGCCACAGTGAGTACCCTTTCATCCCTTTGCTCCCATCTGCTCCCCTCCTTTATTCCAGCCTACTTTTCTTTGTTTTTTTCCTTGAAAATTCAGAATACCAAGGGGAAGAGAAAAATCCTTAAATAATTCATGCTGAAGTGATGCATGGTGCTTATTGTTTTCACCCATTTCTAGTGCAGATTAAAACTTCCTCACTGGCATGTGAGGATTTCTGTTTTCCCGATGTGATTTCTCTTATAATTTACCTCCATCTTAAGAAATTCAGTTCAGCACACTTATAAGCCTGTGGAAAACAAATATCACTGAGTAGGAAGGGTTGCCTACCAAGGCATAGCACACACAGCTCAAGGTTGGGCTGTCCTCTTATCTAAACACAATGGGACAGGGAGGTGAAAACCCATCACAGCCTCATTGCTCAGAGCACTGAGGTCTCAGGCTCTGCTTAACAAATGAGGCATAATCTCTCATGCTTTTATTCTTCTGGACTCAGAGCAGCTGGACAAGCAGAGAGGTGGTGAGGGGGTTGAGCTGTACATGCCTGAGCTTGTGGCTCTCTCCAGGTTTAAGAGTTGCTGTCATTTCTTTCCCCAGGCAAGAGTGGCATGAGCTCCTCAGGGCTGTGGGGCACAATGCTCTTGGCCCACTGCAGGGATCTGCAGCTTTGTCTGCAAGGCACAGCACAACCCACTAAATCTTTCCCAGCAGTGAGCTCTGCAGAAATGGGACTTCTTCTCTAAGAGTTCCTTAAAAAGTTCTTAAAATTACAGCATGTGGGTATTTCCTATGCTCTGGTTTAGTAGCAATAATACAACATTCACTGAGCAATGCTGTGTTGGAAATAAATTTGGAGTTAGTAATTTTTAAAATGAAGAACAAAATCACAGAAGCTCTGAATATTCTCCAAATTTATCTTCCTTACAATAAGACAAAAAATTGTCCCTAAAGACAGCTCCAGCACTATTTTATGCCATTACAACTGTTTTGTACTTCTGTTCCCATCACAGATCTTTTTGGAGTAGAGATTGGTTTGTAGTATTCAGATCAGATATTTGGAAGGTCACAGAAATTACATGTAGTCTGATGTTTGTCATTCACTCTCCCAGGCAGGGGTGCTCACAGAAGGATTGAATCAGCAAAATAACATCAGGACAAATGCACTGTGTAAACAGACAGGCCTGCTTTGGGAAACTGCAAGTGAAGCTGAAAGAGGCTCAAAATTGGAACTAGATGATTCCCAGCAATTAATACATTGTTAATTACATCCAGAAATGTTCTTTGAGAGTAACTGATTTAACAAGGGCTTACACTTTGGATTTCTGGATATTGCTGCCATAATTTCCCACCTGCAGAGGCCCTCTATCAGCCTTGTGTTGCTCATCAAGCTCCCTAAGCAGCCACTATGTTGTCTCCATAAAACCCAGTTTAACATTTAAATGACAACTTGACAATTTCTGATGTGTGGCAACCATATGGCTGCCTCCTTTGTATTACGCAGGAGCCAATCCCTTATGGCAGTGTAGTGTAAATGTTGTGTTGTTCAGTCTCCTTCCATGCTGCCCATAAGGAGGGTGGTTGTTTATTTGGGGTTTTTTTGCAAGTTCTGAAGTGTCCTTAGTCAGCCTTGCCTGTCTGAAAGGTGATTTGATTTGATTTGAGACTAAATAAAATTCCACGTTTTAACTGCAGGTCAGATACACTTCCTTTCATCTTTTGCTTTGTTTTTCCTTATATTTCAATTGCATAGCTTTGGTCTTTTATTGAAGGCAGCAGTTAAACATCAACTGAAACCACAGGTGCATATATGTCACCATCAGAGCTTCAAGAAAGACACACCATGGAATCTGAATTTGAAACTAGAGACAGAATGTCAGTGTCAATTTATTATGATAAAGAGGAATAGCTTTAAGGAATTTCACAAAAAGCTCAAACAGTGAATTAGCAAGTACAATTATCTTAGTAGTCATGAGAGAACACAGAGACCAGCTGGCTTTGGTGTTGTTGGCCTCAATGTCACATCACAAGAATACTTCCTTTAGATTATGAACAAGGCTGACTCCTGGAAGGGGGCCTATCCTGTCACACTGAGACCAGTCACCGGGAAATTGGTGTTGAATATCTTCGTGAGGAAAACAGATGAAAATGCACAGTACAAAGTTGGCCCTGGAATCCTCTTTGTACTTCAAAGTTGGGAGGAGCAGGAACCTCTCAAACTGGCCAAGATAAGGCTGTTTTCCCTGACTACCCTTATGCTGTGGTTGCTCACATCCCATGCATGAGACAGAGCATAGAGAGTGGTGCTGCACAGACACTCCCTGTGCAAGGAGAGGTAGCAATTCCCACTGAGATTATTCCCACCCAGCTGCACTTCAGCACTGAGCCTGCCTTCCTTCCCAGGGGTGCCCTGCCCACAGCCAGCTGGGGGATGAAGTCTCACAAGTTGTTCCGTCACCTCCTCTAGTGCATGAAATGTTTGTCAGTCCCACCTCTGTCACCCCAGCAGGAAGGTGATTGCTGTAAAAGATGCAGCATTCTCTGTTCTGTAGCCTGTCTGAATAATTCTAAATAGCCCAGAGTTTCTGTTGGTATTCAAGGCACCTTGTGTCTCCTACTGCTATCCTAATTGGAAAGCCTGTGCAGTGTGTCATAGCTTGTACAAATGTGCTCTGGAAAGCAGAGCTGTAGATATTCTATATAATGTGCATTAAAAAACAAACAAACAAAACCAACCAAACCTCTCCTTGATTTCAGCTCTGCATTTATGCTGGGTTTTTACCTGACCTGTTTCCTGATCCTGACCACAGTGGTGTTTGTTTCAGTCATTTACTCCTGTGTAAAGGTGAGTACTGTGGTTTCTTTGTAGTCCTCTGCTTAAGATAACCAGATCAGCAATCTGCTTCTTCAGCTAACAGAGTGTGTTTTGTTAGCCATCCTTTCCACACTATGTGATAAGGGTTACAGAAAAAGCCTTTGATAAGGCAGAATGAACTGCAAACAGATGTTAGGGTTGGCATCTCTTTAGCCCAGCAAGAAGCAATCACTCTGTGGATCTGCATGCCTATTAAGTCCCCTGCAGACACTCTCATATTGATATAAGAAGAGCACATTTTCCAATGTGGGACCAAACACTGACCATTCATTTCCTCCCTGCAAACTTCCTGCAGAGTCGCCTGTGTGCTGGCCCCTGCTGCATATGCGTGTTTGGGTAGGCAGATAATCAGAAGCCAAATATCAAGGAAAAATGTCCTGGAGGGAATTAGAAGCCATAAACATATAAAATTTTATCAGCCTTTCTCAGATGAGTGTACAGAACTTCCAACATTTGCTGGGTTCTTTCTTGTAGCTGGCTTTGATCAGCAAAAAAAATACATTGTGTGAAGTCCAAAAACATATTAATTCTTCTTGTCAGCCTGTGGTAAGTTGGCATTGAGCACTGTGGGAAGGGTGGTTTGCTCATCTATTTCACTCCAAGGTGTTTCTATTAAAAACATTGATGTGTTTCAGTTTTAAGGATCCTTCTGGTCTAGAAGTATCTGAACGTGGAATACACTCAGATTCAGATTCCTCAGCCAAAGCTCAGCTTTGTTCCTCAGTGCCTGGAATAAAATAGCTCAGTAGCATTATATTTCCTGCAGAAGAAACAGTGGGATAATGGATAATGTCAGGCAGATGATTTGTCTCACTTTAATTATCTTCTCTGTGCCATTTTCAACAGTTGAATGTGGGTGCTCTTGACAGACTTGCACCTTACATGTCTTTTTTGTTTTTTTTAATGTTAGATTTAGAAATTAAACTTTGCCTTCTCATATAATGAGAGCTGCAAACTGTTCCCAGTGAAAGAAGCTTCAAGTTGTATTTGAACTTAACTTGCTCACCGGGTTTCCTTTGGCCTTATGACAACTTTGAAGGGAGCCTAGTTTGTAAGCGCAGCATCCCCTTGGTCTTGCTTGTTCACCAGCAATGAGAAGTCATGTCAGAAATAACTGCTGATAGGAAGGCTTGGGTCCCTTGAGCTGAGGAATGGTACCCACAGATGCCTGTGGGTTGTTCTTGGTGTGCCCATTGCACTTGAGCATGCTACTAAAAGTCATTCATTTGTAAACTGATATCAGCAGCTAATGAGATTAGCAGTTAATTAACTACTAGTGTGACAAGATTTTGGTCACAGGAACAGAGAACCTGGGGGTTTGGTGCCCAGCTGTGCTGTCTCCTCATGCTGCAGTTCTCTGGCAGCACCATCCCAGCACTCTGCCAGCCAGGCAGGGCCACCCCAGCACTGTGCCAGCCAGGCAGGGTCACACCAACTCGCTGGCTCTGCTGGGACAAGAGCTGGGGCAGGCCTGGGGCTCTGCAGCACCTGAGCTGCCTGACTTGCAAGCAGACACATTCCAAGGCTCAGAGCTCTTTGTCACCCAGTGGTGACAAACACTGTAAACAGTGGTGTTTACAGGCCACTTCCACATACTGACAGCAGCACTCCATTTTTCTGTCATCATTCAAATACTTTGGTTTTGGTTTGGGCTTTTTGGTTTAAAATTATTATTGATCTTAATTATTTATTTAATTATTATTTATAATTAATTATTATTGATTAATTTAAAAGGCACACAGGATTTTTCAGTCCCCGTGATGGTAGGCAGATTTCAGTCTTGCTTTCTATGTCTTGTTCTTCCAAATTGCTGTCGAAGAGGTCTGTTCAGTGGTGCCTGCAACTGTTTCTAGGCTGACTGTGCCTCAGTGCACTGGCTCTGGATACACAAGACATTAGAGGGAATTCAGAATAACATCAGAATTTAATGGGATTTTTCTGAAGCCCCTGATATTTCCAGCAGTGAGTTTTCATCCCCACAACACGCTCATGTATAATATCCAGTGTGGCCTCCGTGCAGAGATTGCAAATACTGAAAATATTGGACCTTCTAGCTCTGGTTCCTTTTTGATTACCCCTTCTTAGTGTTCCAAATTAGCCTCTGCTGACAACACCTGATTATGAGATTGTTTGTTTAGGGAATGGGTACTTCTAGCTTGTCAGCTCCATGTCTGATGGCAGCAGCTCCTTACAGCTGCAGCCTACTTCTGTCTTCCAAGGTCTTGGTGTTTCACATCTTTGATTTTTAAGCAATGGGTTTACTCAGCCCTTGGATAAGGGGTGTTATTTTATTTCTGTACTCCACATTGCTCTATGAAACACTTTTACACACCTGCAGAAAGAAGGCAATTTTACATGTCCTTCAGATGAAATCCCTGAAGACAGGGATGTCAGCATTGTTTGCTTTGTTTCACACTCAGATGTGGGATAGGAGAGCATGTGTTTTAAATACCAGTGGTTCATTCCACACAAAGTTGGAAAGCAGGTGTTCACCCCAGGACATCAGCATAAGCATAACTTTTGCCTGTTTGCTGTGCTGTTACATGGTAAGTGTCTCTTTTTTCTTCCTCTTTCCAGCTTTCATGTGAGATTTTTCCCTCCTTGTTTTGGCCTCTCCATCTCTAGCTTTGACAGTGGCCAGCAGGCTCTTTCTGAACAGCTTGATCATGTTTTATTTTCTTTCGCTGTCATTATTATCTTCCACTATAAAATTCTCCACGGACTAGAAGTTGATCCTGGAACTGCCAGCATAGCCAGCTTGACTTTCCAAGTTTCTTCAGCTGTAATAAACAAGAGAGTTCCAGTTCTTTGGTTTGATGCTCCATGAAGACTTGGCCACTGTGAGATGGTGTCCCTTCCCAGCAGAGTCTAAGGTCATGGGAACCAGGGTCCCTTCTCAAACACTCTGCTGACAGACATCTGTTTTGCTACTAACTTATCAACTTCATGTTTTTTTCTTAAAATCCTTTAACTTCTAGTATCTACACTGCTGTGTGGAATTCAACTTCTTGCATGGTCCTGGGAGCACATAGAGGAGAAATTTCAAATTATCCTTTATGAGAAAGTAAGCTTTTCTGTAGCTCTACATAGATGTAGCTTGATTATCACTTTCTTTGCCTCCAAAAGCTGATCTAGATGCTCCTAAAGTATTTGGGATTTTTGTCTCAATCAGGGGAAAAAAAACCCTCTGCAAACTGTACTTTTTTAGTAGTCTAATAAATCCCTGTGAAATAAGTTACATAAATGGACTTGCAACATCAAGTTGCCTGGAGATGTTGTCTTTTACTCCAGAAGCATATTAATGTACTTCAAAATGACTCAAAGGCTTTTATTACAAATTGAAAAATCAGACCTTAAAGACCTCCTCCTACAACATAACAGCAATTATCTAAGCAGTTTTCCATATCCACACTATATATTAGGAAGACAAAATGAAGAAATATTACTCTTCTGTCCTAGATCTGCTGTTATTGCAAAGAACGGGCTTTATTTAGAGTAATTTTGTCACAGAAGTGAGTGGAGGTTGTGGATTATTTTCAGTGTAACATACTACTTATTGGATCACTTTTTAAACTTGTACTTTCACCTGCACAGCAGTGCCCTTTCTTCACCTGCATTTATGCATTTCAGTTCAGAATGAACTGGAATCCACTGGACAATCCAATTTTCTTTTTTCCCATTGTGGTTATTTTTCCTTACTTGGGGATTTCATCCCTCAAAAATGAGAGGGAAAGTCATCTTCTTTTCTTTTTTTCTGCTTTTACGCTATTCCCCTAACTTGTGGGTGTTTTTGTGGAGGAAGCACTGCAAGAATGGAGCTGAATTGTCAGAGCTGAGATGGGCTCCCCATGTCTATCACAGAAGTCCTTACAGCTGCAGGTGTTCCTGGTCTCTACCTGCCCCTGTGAAATGGGAAGAGCGTGCCTTTTGTGACAGGGCCCCCATGGGTGTTCACGAGGCAGAGGTTCCTCAGATGCACGGCATGACTGTGTTGCTGCACTCTCAACTGCAGCCCTGACCTCCTATGGGTTTTGGCATTCCTTTCTTCTTCAGGACTTTTTCCAGCTGTACTTGTTTACTGACCTAAAAATTTTTCCTAGTTTACAAAGTAATGAGAACCAAGATTCATACAAAGAAAACATGTTTTCATTAGAATTTAAGTGTCTTCCACTGATCGCTTTGCTTGATATCTCAGGCTTGGTTCAAAGTCAGGCTTTTTTGGGATTGTTGGCAGCAGGGGCTGGAGCCAAGATCCACAACAAAGAATTCCCAAGTTTTATTTAGGTGCTTGATTTCCCAGAGATTACAGATCCCTGTTAAGTCCCTGAATACTTTTGTGGAGCTTGGTCTTGAGGCCCAAACAAAGAGGTGTCAGGAAAACCTGTCCTGCTGTAATCTCGTGAGAAAACTGTCTACATGCAGTACAGGTCCTCCTTCTCCTTCCGAATCCTGTAAGGGCTAGAGCAGAGGAAAGCCCCACTGGATTTTCAATATCTCTGTTCTAGTAGGGGTCTGCTAGCTGACATCTGTGTGGAAGCAGCTGGACACGGTAGGGCAAATGGTTCATGGTTTATCAACAGAGCTAAGGATTGCTATGTCATCAGGGTTTATTTCTGAGAGAAGGGTGTTTTCCTTTGTTTTATAGTGGCAGCCACTGAGCCCGAAGGATTGCATAAGCTTTCAATGAATTTCAGTCAATCCTCATTCAGTGCAAATAAGTCACAATCCCACTTTCCCCTTTTCTCCAGTGCCCCACAGAGCCTTGCCCTCTCCTTTCACCTGGAGGATGTGCTGCTAGCAGGTGAAATCAGCTCTTTCAAAACTCTTGCCCCAGCCTCTCCCTGCCTCTGTAAAAAGCCACCAGCTAATCAGCGCCTTGGCTGCTCCAACACTCGGTAATTACACTGTAGGGCTGCTGTGTGGGAAGCACAGCACTGACAAAATGTTGCATCTCCGAAGATGTAAGAGTGAAGGATAAAAGGGAAAAGCAAGACTTTTAATAGAAACATTAGTCATAGTTAAATTGCAGTGCCATGGCGCTGTGCTGCTGTTTCTTTGTGTCTCTAAAAATACCCCCTAGTGTCTTGGTTATTCATGCAGTCAGTGAGGGAAGGGAGAGCTGGGCTCTGGAAAAGGCTTTGGCAGCCCAGGGCAGAGCCCCTTTGCCCCGGCATGGGGCATGGAGGGGCAGGGCGCTGTGGGAGGATAATCTCCCGTGGGAGCGAGGGTTTCCTGCATTCCTGCTCCAGCCTGAGCTGCCACTGGCACAGCAGTGGCACATGGAGGGACAGGGTTGGCTTGGCTGGCTCTGGGACACTCTCACAGCCAGTGCAATGCAGGGAGGCCTCAGGCCCTGCCCGGGGGAGGCCTCAGGCCCTGCCCGGGGTGACCCAGGCTGCGAAGGCACAGGGTCAGGCTCTGCTGTGACACACAGACTGTTGCCACCCGAAATGCCATGCAGGGCCACAGTCAGTAGCCATCAGCAGGGAGCTCCTAGCCCTGCCAGCAGTGAGTCACTGGGACAGTCAGGCTGTGGGTGATTGCCCTCACCCGCGGGTATTTTTATTGCCGTGTGAGTGTGGAGCCAAGCGCCACAGAGCAGCCCAGGCCAGCTGATCCCTACAGTGCCTTTCGCCGAGGGTCTGACACATCCCAGGGCTTGCTGGGCTGTTTAACAGTCTGTGTCTGAAATGGCACCAGAGAGTCCTACGATACGCCTTGGTGATCAAAGGGGCATGATGTGTATTTTCATTGCTGCATTTTTAAATTTTTGCTCCAGTAATTTCCAGGCTCAAGCTCCTGGCTATTTCAGTTACAGATGGCTTGTGGTTTGCTTCTCACGACAGGATGAGCACAGCCCTGCAAGCCATGCTCTCTGGGCTTGGGAGCCATCACTCCCATTAGGAAGGGTTAAGTAGATTTGGTGAGCCAGCTGGGCCTGCTGCCACGAGGCAGTCACGTCTCTGCTCGCCCTTGTCCTGGAGCCGCCATCCCCCATCGCCATCCTCCAGCTCTGTGCAGCATCCACACAGACCTGCGCTGAAGGATGTGGGCAGCTCACATGCAGGTTGTAATCTGTAAAACAAACAAGGATTTTATGTGTCTATTTGATTTTTATTTTTTTCTCTCATGCAGCTTTTCCCAGTTCCTCTCCAGACGCTTTCTAAGAAGATTGTACAGTCCAGGACCAATAGTACCTTAGTTGGAGTCTTTGCCATTATCCTGGTTTTTCTGTCTGCCTTTGTCAACATGGTATGTCCATTATTTCCTTTTGATCCATTCAGTTCTGCATTGTTTTCTTATTGGTGCTTTGCAGCATCGTGACCCTTAAAACCACTGAGTTTAACATGATCCTGCCCAGGACTGGCAGCATCTGAGGTCAGTGCCCTTTGCTTTTTGGGCACAGAAAAGGAATGGGAGTCCAACAGCTCCATCCCTAGAACTTATTATATGCCTGGCACTGATTTGTGCCCAGGTCCTTTTGTGATTCTTTAAATGCTTCTGCTCCAAGTACAGGAGCCAACCTGAGGCGAATCCCTGCAGGAAGGGCTGGCACGAGGCTGGTGTGTTATTTAACTCCCACCACACTGAGTGGGATGTAAGTGTTCCCTGGGCTTTGTGCCAGCCCCTGCATGGTGCTGCCTCCTGCTCCGAGTGCAGGGATCAGCTCATGGCCACAGTGACGACTCTGTTTTGAGTGGCACTTTTGGGACCGAGGTGGTCTGGCTGTGCATCCAAACACCACTGCTGAGTTCAGACTCAGAGAGAGATGGGCTGTTCTCTGGGACCTGGATTTTCTTAATTAATATTTTGGGGGAAAAAGCCCGTATCTATTGCTATATGGTTTACATGCAGTAAAACACAAGCTGATGATTTCATGTTGCATATTTTGCACATTGCTACAGCCATTTCCAAGCAGTTTTTTAACTGATACAAACGATTTTGTTTTCTTCTCTTTGTCTGTGCTGTGGAGCTTAACACTGTCTTTGTTTTCCAGTTCATGTGCAGCACTGTGGATCTTGCCAGCTGCATGGCTGCTGAATACAACATCACTCCTGACCGGGTGGACATTTGCCTTATCAGCAACCTGACTTCCAACTACAGCCTGGGCACCTTGCAGGGATTTTGTGACAGTCCTTTGCCCAACTGCAACTTTCCAGAGGTATTGCTTGAAAAAAATGGGTTTCAGAGGTCGGTCTGGAAAAAGGCCATAAAACCTGTGTGATAAATTTCAGTGATTCTGAGGAAAGCAATGTTGTTCCTGACTGACATTACAAGACTGACACAGGCTACTACAGTCAGACTTAAGTGTCTGAATTTATTATCAGGAATCCACATTAATGTTTAAGTTCCTTCAGAGCTGAATAATTAGTAGGCTTTTACAGTAGTTGGATCCTGCCTGTAGCAGGAGAAATGTCCTTCTCCATGAGGTCCTTAATGGCATGCAGAACTGCAAGTCATTTCAAGGGAGTTTGTGGGTGCTCAGTTTTACCTGAAAATCAATGTCTAGTCATAGATGTGACACTGCCCTCCATTGTTTTATATCCTGATGAAAAACTTCACTTGTATATTCTTTCCCAAGGTATGGTGGGCTCTGGCCTCAGACAGCTCAGCAGCCCAGGCAGTGGTCTGCTTCAATTTGCAATGCAATTCCTAACTCTTCAGGACATCTTCTTTAGGAAAAATTAAAATGTTTCTAATGGGGAAAAACAAACAAACAAACAAACCCACAACCCAAACCAGCCCAAATATGTTTTACACCCTGGTAGAATACTTTACAAAGGAAAAAAAAATCTTTTTGCATAGCTATTCAAGACCTTTCTCTGAGTTTTTAGGTCACGGCTGTTACATGTGTTGTTTACTGGAAATTGAAAAGGAAAAACAACTCTGTCTAGGATGGAGGTAGATTTTATGTCAAGGTCATCTGGGTTTATGGGGACCTGACAGATTTATGGTGGATCTGTTACCATCCAGATGTCCAAGGTACTACTGAAAGTCCTGACATCCTACTGAAGATATTTCCATTTAACTTAACAGGAATATGGTCCCTGTGTGATTCAGTGAGGTTTGTGAGACCACCATTACTGTGACTTTCAACCTTGCAGAGGCTTTAGTGTGTCCGCAGAAAGACCCAGGAGCAGAATCTGGCAGAATGGAGACCTAGAAACGGTCTGCGCCCACCATGAATTTGTATGGGTGCTGGTCCAGGCCAGAGAGGAATTTTAAGCAATGAGAAATAACCATTTTGCAAACTGAGGTTGCTCTGGCAGCCTTGAGCCAGGACCTGCTGCTCAGGGGGCTAAGAAGTGAGGAGTCCCTCCCCTGCACTCTGCAAGGCATGTGTTGGGTCTGCTACAGGTGTGGCCTGTTGCTCCCAGTGTCCGTTCAGGGGACATGGAATCCTACCCCTCAGTCACAGGGAACATCCACTCATTGTCTAGAAACTGAGGAGTCAAGTACAAGCTGTACCTGTTATTTTCTCTAATTTAATATATTAGTGATGACTATTAATAAATGAGCTCAGAACATAAGCATATTTCTGCTTCAACTGGGACTTGATTTAACTGAAAGGATGGATTGCCTCAGGCACATGATACAGGGTCTTTGCCAGAAACAGGCCTGTCTAGACAGAGTGGAAGCTTAAATCTTCACAGATTTGATAGCTGGAAGGTGGTGAGCTGGATAACATGCCTCTCTTCATTTTGCATCCCTGCTATCTTTCCCAGGAGCCATAAATGGCCCCTGCAGTCAGCAGTCACACTGGGAAGCACTGGCATGCTGAGCACTCAGCTCCCAGCCTGGCAGGAGATGATGCCCCACCACCCAGATGTGGCAGAAGTGCTCCACTGCCACATGTGCACATCTGCAGCTGCTGGCAGGACAAATTATCATGGGGTGGGCATGGGGATGTTTGTCCCACCTGTACCTTGCCAATGGCGCCAGTGTGTCACGTCAGCAGGGACAGTACTTTCCCACTGGCCTCAAGTGGGCATCTGTGCAGGAGTGTGAATTGCCAATACCCTTGGTCCTATGTGTTGTACCGATGTTCAAATTTGAGTCTAGAATTTGGCCTTAAAGCACAACTTAATCCAGCATAACTGAGTGATTCTTTCTGCTAATTTAGTAACTGCGACTAAGGAAAAGCTATGTCACAACCTTGGGTGTCCAGCTATGAGCCCCGCGCCTCTTGAGTGTAAAGCACATAATGCCTGAAGAAAAATGTCACAGTTTTTCTCTTCATCCATTCAGTTTTAACTTCTGTAACGTGAGAGAATCTCACAGGCAGCCCCAGGTTTATATGTTTGGTCAGCTCAACTACATAACTACCAATCCCTTTCTGTCCCTCTGTTTAGTTTCCTTTGTTTTCAGTTTTGATTTATCCAGCTGACACTCATCTCTCTTCTGTTTTTTTTCCCATTTTTGTCTTTATACAGTACTTTACCTACAGTGTCTTATTGAGTCTCCTGGCCTGCTCTGTATTCCTTCAGATCAGCTGTATTGGAAAATTGATCCTTATGTTAATCATTGAATTTATATATGTTCTCATTGTGGAAGTGCCAGGAGTCAACCTTTTTGACAATGCAGATCTCCTAGTCACAGCTAACACCTAGTAAGTGCCTTTCACTTCTGAAATCTTTGCCTGATTTATTTCATACAGTGATTTTGGTGTGGAATTAGGTGGATAGGAGTGCCAAGGCTGTGGTGCAAGCAAGGGAAGTGCAGGATCCCAGAGAAGGCATGGCTGGAAGCTACAGCTTTGCCAGTGCTGCTCTCTACCTCTGAAGAGTAGGTGAATACAGTTCCCTTGCAGATCTTTTTAATGTGGGACTTGACTAATGAACTATCTATTAATAACAGAATATAACTGGAATCAGAGTGGATCTGTATTTCAATTTTTTCCAGAAATGGGGAGCTGTAGTTAGTCATTCTTAACTCTGGTATTACACCCCCAATATAGAAATGTCATTTCTCAAATAAGAAAAAAAAATCCTCCAACAAACTTGAGCTTGCTCAGGGATGTGATGTGAACCGCCACAATATATCAAACCCAGCTTAGGGTGGTGGAATGGTGGTGCTTGATCTTTGGCCAGTGACCTCCTGCCAGTTGCTACTGGACACATGTCCTTGTTTGAAAAGCCAGTCTCAAAGCTGGGCTCAGCACAATTCCCAGCAGAAGGGTCTGGGCTCAGTGGGAGGGGACAGTTGCCCTTTTACTTCCAAAAGCTGGTTTGTCATCAGGTCACACATTAATCCTGGTGGCAGCCTCCTTCCACTGCCGTGGTGGTTCCCCACCTCCTGGAGGTCCCCACACCAGAGAGGGAAGCTTGGCACATCCACAAGCCTGTCCTCCTCCACAAGTTTTGTGTCTCGCTGGGAATTGTGTTGTTAACTCCTTGTTTTGATGATTTCCCCTTGTAGGCAACAATTGTACTTAAATGTGAGTGAATCAAATTATGCCAATTTAGGTGAACTATTTGTCAAGGCTGATAGCTGTGGTTGCTCCTGCCTTGGACAGGAGGGTGGTTGAGAAGATTTCCATGGCCCTTCCCATGTGTGTTATGAAACAGCTTCTGTAGTTGCTCAGATTTCTGGGTGGCTATTAACCATCAGCCCTTCAAGCCATCAGTAACCATCAGCCCTTCAAGCCATCATTAACCATGAGCCCTTCAAGCCCGATGCATGTGGCTACTCCTCTCCTTCACATGACTCTTCCGTGATTTCAGGACTCCTGTGGGCCCAGTAATAATTAATGGATATACAGCTTTTGCTGGCATTGCCATTTAATGGAAGGGTAGCTTTTGCTGCCATTGGCAGTAATCACTTAAATTATTTTGTTAACTCAAGTGAGTGATATTAGGTAGGAAACCCTGTGGAGCTTTCTGTGGGAAGGTATAGGGAAAATGAGGTTTTCTTCCTTTTTTTCAGATATTAGGTGTTCCATCAGCAGAAGCTATTTAGCATTTTCTAACACAATTAGTGAAATAAAAGCATTTTATATCTCAAATATAATTTCATTCTTGTAAGTCAAGCACTAAGCGAAATTACAGCACTTGGAAGTACAATTTACATCACTTCACAATCAGAATGTCAGTAATAAAGTGGAGAAGGTTAGCATGTTTTCCCAGAAATAGCTTTCTGTGATGCTGTATTATCTCTCACTAAATGGGATTTGTGTGGTGCTTCAGCCCCAGCTGCAACTCAGCTCCACACAGCCACTGACTCACTGCCCTGTGCTGGGATGAGGGAGAGAGCTGGAAGGGGAAAAGTGAGAAGACTCATGGGTTGAGATAAAGACAGTTTAATGGGACAGAAAAGAGAGAAAATAATAATAGTAATAGTAGTAGTAGTAGTAGCAATAATAATAATAATAATAATAATAATAATAATTGAATTAGAATAGACAAAACAAGTGATGCACAGTACAATTGTTCACCACTTGCCAACCAATGCCCAGCCAGTTCCTGTGCAGCAGCCCCAGGCCAGATTTCCCCCCGGTTCCCATACTGAGCATGATGCCATATGGTGTGGAATATTGCTTTGGCCAGTTGGGGTCAGCTGTCCTGGCTGTGTCCCCTCCCAACATCTTGTGTCCCTGGAGCCAGCTCGCTGCAGTTGTTGAGGAGCTGGAAAGTGCTTGACTTGGTATAAACACTACTTAGCAACAACTAAAGTATCAGTTTGTTATCAACATCATTCTCATACTTAATCCAAAACACAGTACTACACCAGCTAGGAGGAAATTTAACTCTATTCCAATGGAAACCAGGACGATTTGTGTTGTCCAGAGAGCTATGGATGGCTATTTATTGCCTCAGTGTCTGGAAGGCCTTTTATGTGTTCTGGGAAATGGGAGCTCAGCATGTAACACAGAGTTCAGAGATGGACCTTATTGTCCAGCTGATACTAAAAAAACAGAAAAGCCACCATGACCTCATACTGCTTTAATTGGGTGCCCATTGTAGCTATATAATTAGTGTCTGCTCTGCAGCCATTATGGTACTCTGACTAATTAGAAGTGATGCAGATGTCACTTCACACTTCTGTGTACAAACCAACCCAGCATGCAAGCAGCTGAAAGGCTGATTACAGCATGTTGGGAGTTGCTAGACTTGACTGCAGCCACACCAGCATGTGACACATGGAGTGTAATTGGATGCACAGGGCTATCATGTGTTACCTTTTTCCTGTACAGAAGATAAAACTAATGCATTGGTTTAAGATGTGATGGACCAATGTGATATTCTAAATTGAGTTCCTGCACAGGGAAACCCAAAAAGCTTTTCCTTGTGATTTGTGCAACAAACCCATCATTCTGTTCCAGCTGTCTGTCCTTGCCACCAGGGCTGGGAAAAGTGAGATGCTCTGGTCCTATGGGAGCTGTCTCTAAAATGAGCTGCCTTTTCTGCTAAAAATGTGCACTTCACTTGAGCAGGAGTGTAGTTAGCAAGCCCCTCTCTGTGTTCCCTTCCAGTAATTAAAGAACCATCTGCTACTGGAAATGTCTGTTCCACGGGGGAACAACCTACCAGTGTAACACCTGCACTGCTTGCACTGGGCATCTTCACTTATCCAGAGAGTTACTGTAAATACTGCCTTTGCTGCACTTCATAGTCTCCGATGAAGATTGCAGAGCAAGGGTAACACCCACAGTGAGCTGCAGCCTCAGTGCTAAGGGTCAGGTCTGCCATGTTGCCATCATAAGAGAAGGTGATAAGAGGAGCAGTCAGTCATCCTTGTCCAGGTGGTGATTTAGGGAAGCAGGGGAATCATGCTGCATGTGGGAAGTGTCTCCAGGTATATCCAACCTCTAATGTGGGAGTCTCCAGCTTTCCAAACTGTGTCTGTGTCCAAGCACACATGTTCAGTGCTGGAGCTGGCCAAAAGCCATGCAATAGATTGTGTGCAAGACAGCAGTGGGTTGCAAAATCTGTGCCAGAAGAAATTCCATGCTCAGAACTGCAAAAAATGTCTTGGAATAAGCAAGGTTAGAGAGTCACTATGTTTTTATTTTTTGATGTTATGCCCAGTTAGGTTCCCTTGGCTGTTTTGATTTTGATCATTTAGATGTCTGATTGTGTAGCAAGGTTCCCTCCAACCCCATAAAACTGTGGCCTGAAGCTCTCTAGAGAGCTGTGACATTCTCAGGCTAATATCACCTTTGTAGCCTGCAAAGTTCTAATGGCATCAATGACACTACAGTAATTTAAACACTGATCTCCTTCCTTCCATTTAAATAGTGTTTTAAAAGATGCTTGTGCATGGTTCTCAGCCACCTAATACTCCACCCACACTTGAGAACAAAGCCAGCAGCATTAAGCAATCAATCAATCAGGAGCTCAGACAGCTGCTGCCTACCAGAGAGCTCCTTTCCGTGCTTTCATTGTCAAAAAGGACCCTCCGCCTCCCCCACCAGCTCTGATGCACATGGGTACTTTGCAAAATTGTCAATAGCAATAGGAATGTGCTCAAGGGTTTTCTTCAGTGCCCTTGTGTGTGGTACCCAGAGCTGGGTACAAGCTGGCAGTGAGGACTGTGCAGAAGAAGGGAGCAGGATTAGAGTTAAAGGAATTACATACATCTCCATGCCACAATAAAAGGAGATGAAAGGAGCTAGCCCTCACAAGATATTAGCCCAAAGCTTTCTTTCTTAGGTCAAATTTTGTAGTCTGACCTAATGAAGTAATGATGGATGCACAGGCATTTGCCAAGCATCCCACACTGACATTAAAATCCCAAATTATTCTCTCACTCTTAATGCTTCTTAGATATTTTACCCACATTAACCATGCCACACGATCACTCTGGAGTTTTGAGTGTAGCTCAGAAGCTGGTTTTTCTCCTCCCCCTCCCATCTTTTAGTAGTTTTCTGCTTCAAAAGAGCTGTAGCCCCACACAGTGTTAGAGGTGCCACACTGCAGAGGTGCTGTGCAATGATGTGCAGAAGGGCGAGAGCTGCAGGGAGCCAGACACTCCACTGACCCTGTGTTTGTGGTTTTTTTTCAGCGTGTCTGCAAATGATACATCCTCATGGTGAGTCACTTGGGCATGAAATATTTTATAGCTTTTTGTTGGTAGGTATTTTCTGTTCACAAGATGCAATATCAGCGCATTGACTCACCAGCAGTGTCTGGTGTTTGTACATTGCTGTGAGCTGGTAAAACACAGTGCAGATGCCCTGAGTGCACTGAGTGTTGCCCTTTCGTATGTGTAGCTACTCTCAGAGCATCTTCTTTCCTTGGGACTTATGTCAGCTTGCTTTATTGAGCATCTCAGGGCCTTATTTGTAATTCAACTCAAAGGTTTTATCAAAATATTTTCATACTTTATAACTCCGTAATTCATATTTAACAGTTTTTATTTGCTTGCTTGTCAGAGGAGATGTGAATGTGCCTTAGTGCTCTTTTCAGCTTACAGAGCACTTACATGACAAAGCCTTTTAAGGAGGGACTAATTAGAGAAGTCATGAGTTAGAAGAGCTCCAGACTCAGGAGCCTGGGGAAGCCAGTCCAGAGGACAGGATGAACACAGTCTGAGGGGCTGTCAGCATTTCGGTGTTGTCACCCTGAGCATGTGTGGCCATTCTCTGAGGAGTGGCCTTTATATTGATGGCAACCCTTTCTAAGAAGTTGGATTACATTTCAAATTTCCAAGTCCTCCTTTAGAAACTGGCACCCATAAGCCAGAGTCCACAGCCTTTTGCAGGTATTGTTAGTCCCTTTACCAACATAGCTTTGAGGGGAAAGAAAAAAAAGCCTTTTCCTGAGAGGCTGTTAGCCCTAAAGTGGGGAGTGTGGGGTGTAGGGAGGCCGTGTTCTTCCAGTAACTGGGAGGTTCTGCTCTCTCCTTGGCTGCAGCCCCCCAGTGACCACACGAGTGGCGCTGAAGATTGTGACCCCTGTCATCATTACTGTCTTTGTCCTGGCACTGTACTTGCATGCGCAGCAAGTGGAATCCACTGCAAGGCTGGATTTCCTCTGGAAACTTCAGGTTAGTGAGTGCTGGCTGTGTGGGAGGATCACACGTGGTCTTTGGCGTTAATATAAAATGGCTGAGCTCTTCACAGTGGAGTTGAGGAGTGAGATAAAGTGCCTTTGAATTTAATCTGAATCTGGTTTACAACTGGGTTTGCTGATAATACTCTGCTCTTCTTTGGTACTTTGCATACTCTGTGCTTCTCATCTTGGTTATTTTCTTCAACCCCTTTTTCCTTGTAAATGCACTTTGGATTGTCCCCGTGGTAAAGGGTTATAGATCTGAAGGTTGAGATTAATGAATTTGGGCAACTGAGCTGTTACTGCTGCAGGAACACGTAATGTAACAGAATTTATAAATATAGGAAGCTCATATTCACTGCTGAATTGTTTCCCAGAGTTCAGTGAGTTTAGTTTGCTGTGTTCAAGGGTGTGAAAGATTCACATTTGCATTTTCATTCACTTTCCCATTACGCAGTGGGAACTGGCTCAATGTCCAGCCTTCATTAGCCCCCAGGCAGCAGTACTGGGTAACCAACACACTGTGGATAATGCCACACTGTGCTCCTGTCCCTGGGTTCACTGTTAATGTTTTCACTACTTGTGCCCATGAGTGGTGTTGGGGGCATGTGATTCCCAAGCAGGCAGGACAGGCCTGGGCTCTGCCCAGCAGTCATGGCTGGGGGGCTGCAGGACTGCAGGTTTTATTTGGATTTTCTACCTTCTGGGTGGCGGGACATCATTCTAATTATAGGTCTTTGTGGTTTGAGTACAAGGCACTGACGAAGCAACAATTAATTAAAGCTCCTTGGGAAGCAGATAAACACTGAAATCATCATTTATAAATGGTAAAACAATGGAAGGAGTGAACGGAGGGCTCAGTTCAGGGCTCAGAAATACAATGCTGGATTCTGGCATTATTCTCTGCCTGTTTTTCCATACATGTGTGCACACAAAGAGATGGAACACTTTCCACTCCAAAACACAAGTTTCTGCATCTGTCTGATTCTGCTCTCCTTTGCAGTTTCACCCATTCTATTTCTGCCCCTACTGAAAGTCAATTTTCAGCTTTTTTCCCCTCCCTGGAGCAGCTACTAAAAGAAAAAGTGCATCACTGTCTCTCCTCCTAAACTAGGCCACTGAAGAGAAGGAGGAGATGGAGGAGCTGCAGGCCTACAACAGACGCCTCCTCCACAACATTCTGCCCAAGGATGTGGCAGCCCATTTCCTGGCTCAGGAGCGGCGCAATGATGAGCTGTACTACCAGTCCTGTGAGTGTGTGGCTGTCATGTTCGCCTCCATCAGCAACTTCTCTGAGTTTTATGTGGAGCTGGAAGCCAACAACGAAGGCGTGGAGTGTCTGAGACTGCTCAATGAGATCATTGCTGATTTTGATGAAGTAAGTCACAGAAAGTCTGGGTGAACAGAGTGTACTGAATCCAAGAGTTTATTTGGGCTTTGCTGTGTTCCTGAAGGAAGATGGTTTATCTAATCCATGGTTCATTTCTCCTTACTCTAGGAGTCTTTAGTTTGTTTTTTTTTCCACACTGAAATCCCTTCTATTCCCTTGTCACTCTTTGAATATCTAACCCCCTTTCTTCCTTTATCTTCCTGGCTCTGTCCACTATTTTGCAGCAAGGTGGGACATGTGGCATGGACATTACCAGCATCTGTGTGCTTGTCAAGGTTTATTTGCTTCTTTTGCTCTTGTGGCACAGATAATAAGTGAAGACCAATTCCGGCAGCTGGAGAAGATCAAGACCATTGGCAGCACCTACATGGCTGCCTCAGGCCTCAACGACTCCACCTACGACAAGGAAGGGAAGACACACATAAAAGCTCTGGCGGATTTTGCCATGAGGTTAATGGACCAAATGAAATACATTAATGAACATTCATTCAACAACTTCCAGATGAAGATAGGTAATGTCCTTGTGCTCACAGGATTCCACGTAGGCAGTGGTCATTCTGAGGTGGGGATTTTATGGAGAGTAAAAACCACAGATGTTACATTAGCTGTACAGTGATGGTGAGTGTCTGGTGCCTGGTGACCATTTTGGCCTCTGTGAAACATCACAGTGATTTTTTAGGGTATAGCAGCATTACTGAAGCTCCCTGGGGAATTAGGAGCAGAGTAGCTCCTACCATAGCATGTTCTTAGATGGTAGTTGTTTTGCCCCTGTACTTCCAGGTCTGGCATTCTTGGAAATTAAATTGTCTTTCAAGTCAGGGAATAAAAAGCGACAGAAAAAGAAGTGTGAGGATGTCAAATGTGGTGTTTGTTCTGGAAGGCACTGGGCTGCTGCCTCGCAGGCCCTCAGCATTGCAGCAGGTATGTGCTGACTTCAAGTGAGCAGTTTGCTTGCTAGCCAGGTGGCAAACAAACTGTATCCCATTAACCGGCACCGGAAAGTAGCTCTGGATTGAGCAGATCCAGCTCAAGCTGCCAGACAGTTGGGCATAATGGATCAAAGAAGCAAAATTTTATTTTAATGTTTCTCTCCCCACAGTTTGGCCATAGCTTTACATGTCAGGGTAAAGCACAGCTAGAACCAGTGAGCCTCAGGATGACTTTTTATTTTCTGAAAAATAACCTGCCTCAAGCAAATGGATCTGAGCAGATTTCTCCTCTCCTTCCAGGCCTCAATATTGGTCCTGTCGTAGCTGGGGTGATAGGAGCCCGCAAACCCCAGTATGACATCTGGGGCAACACAGTGAATGTAGCCAGCAGAATGGACAGCACAGGAGTGCCTGACAGGATTCAGGTAAGGCAATCCCTGAAAAACTTACACTGTGTCACTTACACATTTTGAAACTTGAAATTTTGGGTTCATTTTATTCCTATGTACCATACATTTACCTGCACAGAACTGAAAGAAAAGCCACTTAGGGAATGCTGGTGCTACCAGCAAGTTCTGTCTTTTAATCATGACCAATACTGCAACCTTTGTTTAAAAGCTTGCACTTTAGTTGTGGGTGGAAGTGCTGAGCTGAGCTTCCTTCCCCGTGTGCCTCACTGGCACTGAGCACAGTCCTGTCTGACCCCTGCTCACATGTGCTGCTCAGCTGTGTGTGGTGGTTGTTTCATTTTCCAAGGGCCTCAATCAGATACGTATTTTTGTAATTCACTTTGCTGCTCACTGTGCCATGTGTGGCATGAGGCCAGCAAGGCTCCAGGCGTCAGCCGGATGGGGATACACAACAGAAAAAGAGGATTGTTTAAGGGGTTAATGGGACCTGTCTGGTAATCACACATCTCCTTGGCCTTCAGATGTGACCTTTCCAATGATTCAATTCCACTGCTTTTGCTGAGCCAATGTCCACAGTTACAGAATGTCATTACTTGGGAAAATCCTGAAGGGTTATAAAAATAGAGCACCTGATGTAAAGCCCAAGTGGGGCAGCCACTTGCCTGTCAGTTAACTGGATCGATATTTATACATCACCCTTTAAGCTTCCCTACAACATGGTCTGTAAAGCCACCTGGAAAAGGGTGAGAAAATACACTGTAATAAATAAATATCTCAGGAAATCTGGTATTTAAACTTCTGTTGTTCTGCAGCACAAGTGATTATTTTTGACTGGCATCTGTAGAGACAATTTGGATGCTGGCTAGAGTATTCCATTTGATCAGTTCTCTCCCTATATCCACTACCTTCTCCTTCATGAAAACCCCTGACTCCTAAGCTGTACATCTACTGTGTGGCTTCTAGTTAATTCTTGAGGACTTTTTAGTAAGTTTGACCTGTTTTCCTACTGCCCCTCCAGTGATATGAATGCATCTGAGTAGACTGAACTGACTGGTATGTTTTTAAAAACGTGACTAATTGGTTACACTCTATCCAGTGACCTCCTTGAAAAACTCAGTTTTGCCAGTTGTGAGCTGCATGTGACATCTGTACTTTCTCAGGTTCTAATGGTTATGTTTGTTCAGCAATTTGTGCCAGCCTTTCAGTTAGTGGGTCATTTGCAAATGTTGATTGACTCAGAAACAAAACAGTTGATCCTACTTTAATTTTGTCCATGGATTACTCCAAAAGCAAATGGAGACTGTGTGAAAGACACGGCAAGCGTCTGTTTACTCTCTGTTTACTCTCGTTTATTCCGCAGGTAACCACAGACATGTACCAGGTTTTAGCAGCCAACAACTACCAGCTGGAGTATCGAGGGATCATAAAGGTCAAAGGCAAAGGAGAAATGACCACCTACTTTCTAAATGAAGGGCCTCCAATTAGTTAGCACCGACTGCAGTGCCACACAAAGATGGATTTTGCATTTCCCAGGATTGTGAATCGGAGATGAATCGTTTTTTGGCAGTGAAGCTGAACATGTGGCGCAGTTGAAATTTCACCCCATGACTCTAGAGCTGGTATCAGCAAGTTCTTTGGCCACCCATCACGAAAGGCAAGAGAAAGAAACCACCTTGGATTTGTTCCTGGCTGAGTGCTAAGCTGACCAAAGATGTGCACTACAGAGTTCACAGATAAGACATGAATTCGGCATTTTTTAAAAGGCTGCTACCACAGGATGGCATAAGAAGCTATTTAAGTATTTATTGACGCAACACAACATTTACTTGGTTGAAGGAATGTATGATTCACTACAAAGCATTATTTTGGAATGGATTCGCACTCCCATAATGTTTCCATCCCATACTGCCAGCTATTTGAAGTGTACCACTGTGCTTTTATTAGCTGTTTTGAATGGGCTTTCAAAACTGACACCCACTGTTGCAGCACACAAAAAGGCCTTTTAGAAGGGCATTGGTAATGTTTTAGTGTGAAAAGACGTTATAGCCTTGGCCCCCTCTTTTCCCTTCTTCTCCATGGCTAAATGACTGCTCTTCTGAGTGGGGCTGGCACACCTGATGAAGGGGAAGATCAGGATAAAGGAAGATGGCTCTACAACCATATTTATTAAAAAGTCATCTGTGCTCTTCTTTGGTATCTATCAGTTTACATGGGAAAGACTAGATGTAAACAAGAGACACTTTGTGGGGGGAACTCCCCTGAAATTTGTTGTGGGTTTTTTTGTATTTTTTATTTTGTAATATTGAAAACATGGAGATCTAACAGATATACCAAATTCTATATTTTGTAAATTATATATAAATTAGAAGGCAGGCTGTCCACACCGAGGTGTGGGGGGAGGTGTATATAACCTGTAGACTTTTGTGTAATTTTTTTTCTGCATAATACTCTGAACACAGACTTGGCAGTTTTCAGATTATCACTATACAATCAGCCAACAACAAACAGGTGAGTTCCAGGCTGAATCAGATGAATTTTAAAATGAAAATCCAGAAAAATCTACAACCCCAAAGAAGAAGAAAAACCCACGGTAGTCACAGGATTGTTCCGTGCAGCATTCCAGCGGAGGGTGGCGGCTTCCCAGTGGAAACGGGACCTTTCAGTTTTAGCTACTGAGATGGTGTCAAACATGTCAAAAAGAGCTCTAACCAAATCTTCTAACTCTTAACAGGAGCTCTTATGAGAAAAGGAAAAAAAGCTCATTTGAACTTTTATTTTAAAGAAATCATTTTTCATAGATGGTCTTAATAGATTCCTGCTGATCTGAGAGTTGTCTGACATTGTAACTGCCATGTGACTTTACAAGGAACTATGTGCTGCAGCATCAAGTTGACTTTCCTGTAGTAAGCACTTATTTAAACTGATTCACAGATTTTCAATTTTCAGGAATTAGGTGATCTTCAACAAAGATTATGATGGCAAGTATGTATATGGGGTGGTCGACCTTAAAATAGTGCCATTGATACTGTGTTGGGCATCTTTATCACTAGTGGGGGGTTTCTGAATAGTTCACTGTTATCATTTATGTACCTTTTCTAACTATTAAAGAAAAATCCCTTGATATTTTATTAAAAAAAGAAAATAATTTAAAAAAAGCTATATTTTTTATATTCTATGAGGGGAAGGTTTTGATATTGAATTTGGCTAGCACTAAAAATTACTCCAATCTTTTGACATTTAATAAACTTGTTTTCCACTCTTCTCAGGGCAGAATTATTGTAGTACTCACAGCATAATGATTGCACTATGGTGGTGGCGATTTCTTTTTCCTACTCGACAATGAGAATAAGTGAAAATCCATGGACCTGTCTTAATTAATTTGCTCTATTGCTAAGCATGACCCAAGCATTAAGCCATTTAAACATGAGCTTAAATGGCATTGCCCCTTTCCTTCTCCCTTCCACGAGGAAACATCTCGGAAAAGTATAGTATATTGACTTCTGTAAAACTGCCAAGTCTGCCCTTGTACTATACTTTTGCTCCTTTACATCTTTCCTGGTTTGCAAAATACTTAAGTTGCATCACACTGTTATGCCTTTCTCCCCTCCTCCACTTCCCCTCCCCTTTGTCCCTCACTGAGTTTCATTACCTTCATGCATACACTTGGTTTTAGGTTTGCTTTCTGCTTTCCAAAAGTCTGCAGTCTTAACTTTTGATTCATCTTACGAAGCTGTGTTGTCAATGAAATTTCAAGTCCCCAGTATCTCTAGCTGTGATTGTTGACAGTGTGTCATGATCATTTCAAGGGGTATTCACACACTCTTTACTCTGGATCTTGCAAAAATGGATACAGTTATGATTTCCCATGGAAATTGAAATCTATTTAAGTAATTTAACTATATTAAACACTGTTTCACTGGTAAAGTGTCTCTGTTTTATTTTAGCTGCATCTGGCTGGTGGGATGAGACTTAAGTTGTGTAGGAGATGCTGGATCTGCAAAGAGAAACATCCAGGTCGTGTCTGTCACTGATGGATGCCCTGGCCCATACCCAAGGGCTTGGCTGCACAGCAAACACCTCTGGATCCTTCTTGTGCTCCCCCTGCCCTTGGAATCAGTCTTGGGGCAGCTCAGGGCATAACTGAACAGCTTAAATTTGTGTGTGTCCTATTGAAAAAAAAAAGAAGTTTATATTTTAAAAATCCCATCACCTTTGGCAAAGAATTCCCCAGGTACCTCGGTACTTGTCATCTCAATGACACTGGAAGGAGGCAGCACAGCTGCCAATGCAACATTTTCAATCCACAGGTAAAAGTAAATGCTACACATGACTGTACCAATTAATAGGAGCCTGAGGTAGAGCTGAGAAACAAAACCCTGCAGCTTCCAGCTGACTTCTTTCAGTTGAGAAGACATTACTCAGGCAGCTAAAAACCAAATGCTCTACAATCTGTTATAGGTTAGGAGGGATTTTATGAGTGTACTGAGAACACACCTGCAGGAACAAAAAGTCATGAAGTATTTAAAGTATCAGTCTTTACAAAAATTGGTGGAGAACTATTTAATACTTTCTATGCTCTCCTAAATAATCACATGAACAGCAGTTTAGAGCATTGCCTGATTTAAGCAAATTTTTTTAATGATCTGGAGAAGGGTATTGCCCAGGGGAGCGAAGGCAGCAATCTCCAATGCTGTGCCCTCTCATTCCAATTACTGTACACAGACTGGCTGAGTAGTTTTCCCCAAATGCATTTTTTTTCCACCCAAAAAGCATTATGATGAATTTTAAGGTGTTTAGCCACTTCTCCCCAACATAGATCTGGATACATCAAGTGTCTGCCTGCACTTAATTTAAATGCCACATTTGGGACACATTGATTCTTATATGTGTGTCCTGCACTGCAAATATCTCCAGCCTGGCTGTTTATGTGTTACACAACGTCCACAGACACCAGCACCTGGCCAAAAAGTATGCCCAGAAGCAAATATTTTCATTCTGTTAAGCTTCCCAATTGCTCCCCAGGGCACCATCACTTCCAGACTGAAGTTCAGGAGTTGTCAGAGAGAACAAGCTTGGGATGCTGCTGGGGAAAGGGCAGCTCAGCTGTTTTAAGCTGAAAAAACTCAAATTTCCATGCTCTTGACCCCTCTGTCATGGCCTTTCAACTGAAGGAGCAAGTAGGCTCTGGGGAGGAGGGGGGAACTGAGAAAATTGGATTTCAGTCAGGATGGGGAACAGGAGCAGCAATATTTTCCTGCCATTTGGGAGCCAGGTAGTTTCCTGTAAAAAGCAGAATTTTATATTTTAATTTCTGTCCCTGAGCACCTCTCAGTCCCCGCCTGCCATGCTGGGGCCAGCCCTGTCCCAAGGCTCCCGCTGGAAGAGGGGCGGAAGTGCCAGCTGGGAGCGACTGCGGCTGCAGAGCCCAGCGCTGACACGCTTGGAGGGGCGGCAGGGCCAGTGATGCCTGAAGGATTTTTTGCTTTTTCTCCTAAATAGTCTTTACACAGTTCTCTATACCCACAAGTATTAGCATGCATACTTGTAATGCTTTAGGTGTGATAATTTAGCCTGGTTTCTTGGTGTCTGGTAGGCTGGGAGACCAAACACCCCAGAACTATAGAGCCAGGAAGTCCCAAAATTCTATTGTCCTAAGCACTCAAGGTCCCCTAGCAGGACAGATTCTGTAAACTAGAAGTTAGCCCACTCTAGCCCCCTTATTGGGCCCTCTTGTTATATATGCTAATGTGTAAGGTCTTTAATTGTATACTTGATTGGGGGGTGGGAGGACATTGCGATGCTGTCACCTGGGTGAAGCAATGCATCAAATGGGATCCTGTTAAAATACCGAAGTAAACGACCCCCAACCCTCTAACCATGTCTAGTTTCTCATTTCCTAAGACCAGGAAAAAGGCGTCACCAGCACGGCACTGGCGTTCCAATAGAAAGCTCCAGCCAGCTTCCCTGTAAGCAGCTGGCCCCAGTGCTCTTTTAACAGAGAATTTCAGATGCAAATAACTATTGCCATCTACTGGGAACAGCATTATAATAGACCTACCTTGAGGAAGTCAGGCAAGCCTTTGGTCATTCCTTCCTGAAAGCAAATACAAACAGCGACACCGTATTGAAAGATAAACTTTCTATTGTGGGTGTTGGATGAAACCACTCCAACCTTTAGGAGGTCTTCCTTTATAAATACAGCACGAAATGGGCTCTGCTTCTACCAAATCCCACAGAACAATCGAGCAACCACGAATGGCCTGCAATTCACACTAAGTAAAGCCCATTGCTCATGAGAGTAATCAACATTCCTGAGTTCTCCCTCCTAAGTCTGGTGACCCAAGTACCTGGTAAAATCAACAGGGAAGCCCCTGCTCTGGGTGCTGAGTTTGTATAAGCAAAAAGGAAATCCTGGGAATTTTCAATAAATTTTTACCTCCAACCTGGCCTGCTATATCTTGGTTTTCATCTCACACCAAATGTCAGCAAGTTCTAATATTACAGTCAAACTCAAACATGCTCAGAAGCCATGGTTTTAGCACCTAGTAATACCACGTAATGAAAAACAGTCATGCTCATTAACTTTTCATTGTGAAATGGGATTTTTATCAGTGCTATAAAAACAAGCAAACAAAACCCCAACTGTTTTCTGTTACACTGACAGTTGCATTTGTTCATTATACCTGCTAATCAGCCAGCATAACTGGAATGGAATAATGACTCCAGATGCTATGACAAAGGAAGTTTTCATTCCTTAAAAATTTATCTTTAGGATTAGCAGCAAGGGAAGATGTCTCAGAGAAAACAAAATTGTCTGCCAACATATAAACTAAAGAAATGATGCAACAGAAAATTCTGTGCATGCACAAGAACCTGAGTTAAAAGCTAAGCAGTACTTGAGGCATTCATAGTAGCCTCCCTGCCCATCAACGGAGGTGAAAAGACAGGTATAAGGATTCTTCTAGACACTATTAGCCAAATAAAACCTAGTTTTTTACTTAAAACATAATAGCTGTATTTTTTAATCACTGATTTTAAATGGTAAAGGACTACTGTTCACCTTTTCAGAACAGTGCACTGAATGCTAATACCAGCAATTCTTGGTGCTAAGCAAAGGTTCTTTGCTGCCCATTCTCATAAACACCTTCCTCTTCCCTATCCCTACGTGAGGAGGGAAGAGAATCAACTGCAAAGCACCAACCCTGGAGCCTGTTCACCAAGGGGTCTACAAGAGCTTCACCTCAAATGTCAGTCTGAGACACGTCTCTTCACTTCCCACTGCAGTTTCATTCTCTCATTCTTCTTGGCTGTATTATGCACAATTTTCTTAACTATATAATACCCCATCTATTTAAAAACAAAATAAGATATCCCATTCCTTTTCTCTTGGTCATAAAATCTGACACTAAATAACTCATTTAAAAACAAAACATTTTGGTATGAAATGCCCAAGAAAATTTGCCTGGACCAACATTTCATAGCACAGCTAAGCTCTGCCAATTCCCAAATCCAACAACACAAGAGCATTGCAACCTCCCTGTCATTAAGGCTTGATTACAATTTGTAGATAAAAACCTACATCTATTTGTACATTATAAAACACCATAAACAACTGCCATAAAAATAAAACCCAAGTGTAAGTGATGGTGGTATTCTATAGTTGCTCAGGGTTTGCTGGTTGATTCACCAGCTTAAGGAACATACAATGGTTCTCTCAAGCACAAGTCTAGACCACAGAGATTTTATCCCAGCACAAAAACACACAACCCATAAAGCCAGAAGAATCAACACAATCCCTGTATGTCTTGTTTAAGCTAATCAGACTGATTTATTATTTTCCTGTCACCAGCTGTCTGTCTCAGGTTTGAGCTAATTATTCATCCATTTCTGAGAGTAAGGAAGAACATATAAAAAGAAGAACAGTATTCCAACAAGTACAAGTCACTCCATTTACTCACCAATCCGTTCTCTTTCAACCCTTCCAGAGTCCAAGCATACGAAGCGTGCAAGAATCCTGGGTTAAGTGGCAGAACTTTTTGAATAATTACAAAAAATGAACCCATCTATATAAATCAATTTCAAAGGATAATTAAAAGGAAATCATAAATGAAAACCCATTAAAGAACTTCCAGCACAAGACAGAGCACCATGGGTGAAGCCGATCCCCAGAAACTGAGTTTCCAGGTTACATTTTAATTAAGAAAACATTCACATATATGTCAATGTGAAACAAAACATTCCAAAATTTAGTATGTTACATATTCTACATCTAGTTTGCTAATATGCAATAGCATTATTATTACTTATTTAGCCTATTCTCTACTGCCTCACAAAGGCAAAATTGACCTTGAAGTGAAAAGCTTGCACGATATGCAGAACATACTCTACACATTCCGCCATAAACGTACAAATGTGTTACCACATTATCATCAGATAATGTGATCATGTAATACCATCAGATAATTCCACATCAGATTATCTCCATGAATGTATGAATGAAGGTTTTCTTGTGCCACCAGTCATCTTCTACATACATTTCACTGCATGGATATGCTTCACTTTCCTCCTCTAGTCCCATATTCTTTTGCGTCTTTTTCAAGAAAATAAAAAAATAATTAAAAAAAAGGTTCAACTACCAAGTGTAAAATGTCCACAGGCATCTTACATTGATTTATTAAAAAAAAAAAACAAACAGCCCCATTCAGACAGCTTCTTCTTTTGGAGAACAGCTTTACATTCCTGAGAGTAACTACTGGAACAAGACTTGGTCTCAATGTTCCAGGACTTGTCAGACGTTGTAATCAGGGGACTTTCCCTGGGGTTGTCGCAGTCGGATTTGTAAGGTAGAAAAAGCTCCCACAGTCACATGGAAGAAGAGCTGCCATAGGTTGCGCAGTTCATACAGGTACATGTTACACAGGCAGATCAAGCCAAAGGTCAGGAAGGATTTGGCATTCCTCCAGCCTGTGTAGTACACAAACAGGTAACACTGTCAGGAAAGAAAAAAGAAATCAGGTTACCTCATGGAAAATAACTTCCACTGAAGAAACACTATCTGGTCATTGAAAAATCACAGCCCAAACCAAGGAAAAGTCTGAATCAAACATGAAAGAACAGTATCAGCTCAGCAGTCATAGAAGGGTGAAGAGTGCCTGATATCAGTGCAAGGTTACATTCTGCTTGCATCAAACCCTCTCTGAGAACAATTCTCTCATAATAATTAATTACAGCCTGCAGTGAGTGGCCCATGACGAAAGTGGATGTTCTGGCAATCACTGGTCAAAATACACTCCCTTCTACTCAAGCACTGAAGGAACAAGAGCCACTAAGTCTTCTTCAGGAAAGCAATGGGAAGGACAAGGACAGTACCAGGGTCCCAGAGCTCAGCACAAGGCAATTCCCCAGGCACTTCCCAGTGTCCTGCCAGGGGTGATGCTGAGGGTTACTTGGCAGGTGCAGAGGCCCACACCCACTGCCCTGCTTCAGCTGCTGCAGCACTGATTGCATTTGGAGAGAAACACAACCACTCTCCTGTAATTCTATCACATTTTAAGGAATGTTCTGCACACTGTGGTGTAACACAGTCTGTCAGGACTGCCCACAGTCCCCTACTCCGCCTTCTTCTATTGTAACTGGAAATCTGTTCAAGTCTCTTGCCTCAGTTTTTATCTCTAAAAGGACACAGCTTCTACCCAGACATTATTTTTATTTCTTCTGTTGTTTGAACTACTCCCTTAACTGCTACAAAATAAAAAAAATCCTTTGCCCCTCCCCTGGATTCAGGTAATTTCTGCAGAAGGAAGTTTTTTCTGAGCATTAAGGTAGGTAACAGTATTTATGCTTACTTTCTATTCTAAATCTGTTCCCAGTAGATTTATAACCATGGTTCACACAAATTTAACAGCATCCATCATCAGATTATCTAAGTGCCACTTCTGTTCTTCCTGGGCATTTGCCATGTTTTATCAGTCAAAAAAACTCCACTTAATTTTCTTTTCATTTTTCATGTTCCTCAAAAAAAGGCAACTGAACAATGCAATTTCTTGAGGTTATGTTATATTCTATTTGAACTCTACCACTTTGTTATAAAGCATGCATTTCCACTGCAAGTGCGGCTGAGAGCAGCAAAGCTACTTGTAGTGCCTGGGTATCTAAATATTGTCAGAGAGGTGAGTAGTGGCACTGTCAGTAAGACTTGTATGTCCTTCCTCCAAAGCAAAGTAAAACTAGAGATGAATAATCTGCATGTTTCAGAATCTAGACAGAAGTGCTCGGAACCTGCTTGGCCATTTTGATCAGAGTAAATGCAACCTACTTGTGCTGACAACTTCCCAAATCACATCTAAAAGAGCAATTAGTTGGTACTGGTATCTCAGCAATAAGAATTCAGATAATTTCCTAGTGTTGTCACTTCCACTGACAATGTATGAACAAGTGTGACTTCTTCCAAGCTTAAAATAAGAGTCAGGATATGCTTCATCAAAATGATTAATAAAGGTTTGAAAAAACAAATACTACAGTAGTTTAAGAAAGTTATTGCAACATGTCACATGACTGAATTTTACTAAGCAACTGTTTCAAATTAATTCTGAAGTGTATCTTTCATTGGTCTAGCTCTGAACTACTGGATGTGCCCCTTACAGAACAGATGAAAAGGCCAAAAAACAGTCAAAAGGCTAAAACACTGAAGTTTTAACAGTTTCCTGTAATAAGTGCCGTTATGAAACTCCTGAGGGTTGTTTTTCTACTGGTAAAGGGAACTGTTATCGTAGCAATTACTAAGTATGCTTTTATGGAGAAGGCTCCTCTGTGCTACTTCAGGGAAGATTTTGATTTTTTAATTTTTTTTTAAATAAAAGTTAAGAGATGACTGAAGGCTCAGCTCCTGATACTTTGCACTTCTGGTACAACTGAGACTGTTGTTACTTTTCCTTCTTTATAAAAGACTAGAAACTATGAAGCAACATTAGATGTCAGTGAGCCTAAAACATCTTAATTCCATGTAAGTCCTGTTCTTTTGCCTGCACACCTGAATTATAAACATTTATTGGAAAACAGAGACACACTGCTGTGTTGTTATTAACTGAACAAGACCACACAGCATGATGGACACCTGGTGGATGAATGACAGTGAAATGTGCTGTCATGCAACACAGGGAATTAATGTCCTGAGCTTTTCACTGTAGCCAAAGAACATCAGAACATGCCAGAGAACCAACATCCCTCAATTCTGAAAACTGACCAATCACATATTGCAGGAATGATACCAGAGGGTGGGAAACAGAGTTTCTACAAAGGTATTCTGAATATTAATGAAAAGTCTACATTCCAAGTTGCATGGATTCTTTCTTTCAGACAGCTGTGTTCAAGGTAAACAGTAGCGGAAAGATACACATCCTCACATCTCAATGGACAGACAAGAATACTTTATAAAGAATAAGGTTTCCTGTTTGGGACAGGAGGGAAAGTGTGTATTTTTTACACGAAAAAAGAATGGAGGAGTTCCACCTTATCTGATATGGAACAGACTGTTGGCATTGAAAATTAACACCAATCTAAATTATTTAAGGCAGAAGTTGATGAAAAGTCAACAAGTGTTGAAGAACACAAGTCACACTGCGACCTTTTGCTGGAGATAAATTGTAGTGAATGAAGATCACAGCCAACCTCGAAAAAAGACTGATAGAAAAGCATTTTTTTATTTTATTGTCTGACACATTACTAAACACTGGCACAGAGAAACAAGTAAAAACTGCATACTCCACAAGTCCAAGATTAAAAGTCAAAATAATTATAATAGCAGCAACTGAGCTTGAGAGACATAGATAGAGGTTAATGCAACAGCAGTGTCACTGAATGACAGATGCCAGTGGGCACCTTGCTATAAATTATGAAGGAAAATCAAATTCAGATGCAGAAATGGAAAACTGACAGACATGAAAAGCAAGGGGAAGTGTCAGGCAGGAAAACAGTGAAAAGTGGCCAGAAGCTTTGAAAAGGAAGGAGACACACATTAAGGTACCAAGTGAGAAAAATTCCTGTGTGTAGTGCTTAGGTTTTACTGTATTTACTTCAAATCTGCCCAAAGGGAAGAAGCAGTAAGCTATTTATTCAGATGGTTAAGACTACTTAACTATGAAACTATTACTTCAAGAAAATAATATAACCTCCACTGCTTGTGACTTTAGAGATAACTGTCTTAATTAAATGTCTTAATCATCCAACTGGAGAAGAAATGCCAGCAAACAGAAGCTCTTTGTATCAATCCACTACTACACAACAGTAGTAGTGATTAATGAAATAAATGATTATGATTATGTTTATGATTAATGAAATAAAACAGAGCAGAAATTATTTTTTATAATCACCCTATTCAAGTATCTGTGACATTTAAGAAAACATGATGACACTTATGCATGACTGGGTAATGTTTCTAAACTTTAGTGAATTATGCAAACAGAAAAACACACCTGGTACAAACAGGCTGCTGTTCCAAGAAAAAATGCAATAACATAGCTGAAGTCTTCACCTTCATTCTGCAAGAATAAAACAAAAAGCCACATTTTACAATGTTTCAGTGAAATACCAGGCATTTACAGTATGAAAGTTATGAATTATTGCATGCCAAAACAGTTTCACATAGAGATTTACAGTAATTCCTTCAATACAGTAAATAAAGAGTAGGACTAATTAGTGCTTACTTACATGTTTGCAAAAATTCATCATAATCTGAAGTCTGACCAAAATGTTGATTCACAACAAACAACTCTTGCCAAGATTTTTAAAAGCTTTAAAGAAGTCCAGCTTTAACACTGGATACTTACCTCCTCCAGATGCCTTTGAAAATTCAAGTCTAAACACTGGTGACTACCTTTAATAGCAACTTTGTAGAATTGTGCCTTCCTAAAGCTTCACAAAATGGAAACGAGGTAACGGGAAAGGACCTAAACTGGCCACTAGGGTGGGGTAAAACTCTATACAGAGAATAACGAAGGCAGCTCTGTGCTCATGCAGTGAGAGCAAACAGCAGCACAGGAATTTATCAGTCTTGGAAAATAATGTTCTCTTGAAGGAAGATGGAAAAATTTACTTGAAGTGACAGATTTTTCTATTATGTGTTTAGAAAACAAAACAAATCCCTTAACTTATTCAAAGGGGTTGCTACAGTTCCTACAGAGCTGAGCAAATTTACATGCTCAATGACTATTCTAACTGCATTTCTAACAAATATCTGTAACAAGCAAAAAATTTTCCTAGGAAAACAATGGGTACTCATGCAAATGTTTGTCCTTGAGAGCAAATATCACTTGAGAAGATGGTGATCCATTCACAAGTACAACTTGTGTCTGCTGAGAGTATTTTCAGTGTGAAGCATTTCCATCTCCAGTGCTGACTAGGAAAAACCATCCATGTCTGCACATAAAAATTACATACACAATGCAGTAGCTTCTACCCAGTATGTTAAGTCTTTGCTCCAGTGCCACAGCATATCTGGCGAAGTACAGTTACAGATTGTAGCAGAATTTCATTAACTCCCAAATAAAAGCACTGATTATAAAGCAAACAGTAATTCAGAGAGATGCTTTTGAAGGACTTCACAGAACACGTTTCATTAATTGTGTTTTGGATTATTTCTCCCTAAACCTTGTGGATTTTTCTGTAATAAAGTAAATTAAGAGAATTTTTAATGGATTTTTAGTGTGCCTTATTTGTCAGAAATGAAAATTATCTTCCATCTGTACTGCAATCTATTATCTCCAGATGCAATAACAGAGAATAAAATTAACTGGATGTCCTGTCATCACTTAAATAGATTAATCTAACATTGGCATTCTTTTTAAAAAATCAGCTGCAGAAAGGTAACAAAGTAAGTTTTAGCAATATCACACAAACTGACAGAAATCTGTTCAGTACTATTTGTACTACAGCATACTTTCAACTCATTCCTATTTATAAACTAAGAGAACTGTGAATAACACAGAAAAACCTAATTAGGGATAAAGTAGAGGTGTAGGTTAACTTGGTCTTTCTTTAAAAAACAGACCAATGACAACTCACAAAGAAGGACCTAGCATGGAACATTTTCATTAACCTTGTTCATCTATCCACTAGTCTTCACAAAATGCTGAAACCTCAACAGTACTGCTTATTAAATCTTTACATATATCAATATTGTGTAAGACAACTTAAATACAGGTATCCTTCTTTACCTTATTTCCCTAAAAAAAATCCATTAGGTATCAAAAATATTGCAGTTGTCTGCTGAAAGGCCTAGAGCCCAAGACTTACAAGGAGCAGCTGAAGAAACTGGGGCTGTTTAGACTGGAGGAGGCTCAGGAGAGAACTTACTGCTCTCTGTAACTACCTGAAAGGAGGCTGTAGCAAGGTGGGGTGTCTTCTCCCAGGTAACAAGGGGTCAGATTAGAGGAAACGGCCTCACATTGCACCAGGGGAAAATTTTCTTTACTGAAAGAGTTGTCAAGCTGCCCAGGGAAGGGGTTGAGTCACCATCCCTGAATGAATTTAAAAGCCTTGTAGATGTGGCACTTTGGAAATGGTTTAGTGAACTTGGAAGTGCTGGGTTATGGTTGGACTCAGGTCTTTTCCAACCTAAATGACTCTTTAAAATCCAGGTATGTTTGAATAAAAAGACTATCTTAATCAGCCATCAAGAGGATTACCATTTTCTTCCAGAAAACTTCCATGGGGTTTTTAGTTTCTATATCTATCACCACAATAACAATCATTAAATGGCAAGGAAGTCTTTTTTTAATTTTTTGTGGCAACACACTCGAACTCTCTGTGCACATCTGCAAGTACTACCAGCATATTCACCTGAATTGCTTGAAAGCATAAACCATTATCAGTGACACTAGCACTTGTGAGAATACAACCAGCACAAGAAATGGAACAGAAAGAAACTGAAAGCTACAGGGAGGGTCATAGTAGAGATTCTACAGAAAAAAAAAGGGTTTGGGGGAGGTTGTTTGGTGAGGGAGGTGTTGTTTGAGGAGGTGAGGGGAGCTTAGAAGAAATCACTTGACAATTTTCTGACATTGATCCTTTCAGCACACAATGAGAAATAAGGTTTATTAGATACAAACAAAAAGCTACAAAAGTTCTCTAAAAAAATGATTTTACAAAATCCGTTTAAAGATTCCCGCTCTGTGGACTTTTCAAAAAAACTGCCCAGATTTTTAAAGCTGTTCATCATTTCACTCACGTGTTTTTAAATAGCATCTATAGAAATTAAACGCCTCATACCCTGGCATAAATTTAGAAAACAGAACATTATGTTCACATCCTCACTGCTACCAAGGTACCAGGGAAGGAGCTGGCCACCCACCTTCCAGTGCTGTTGAAACTCACAGCCTCGATGAATGAGGCAGCACACTCAGGAGGATGCACAGACCACAAACAATACCAGTTTCATAACAGAGGCCTGACCTCACAAACAGCTCTTCTGAAATAAAACTGGCATGACCTAGCTCATACAGCATCTTCTAAAATGGTAATTGTGATTGCTGTGATGCGTAACTTTTAGATCCATGAACATGTACAATACCTGGAGAAGGCTTTCTATGGCATGGAAGCCACGGATTAAATTCAAAGCTCCACATAACAGACTAAGCACAAATGAGACAATCCCTGGCAGAGTCACAGGTTCCAGACGCTGATGAGGAGCTGTAAAGCAGATCAAAAAATGATATCAAAGGTCAAAGCAATGCCTTCAGAAATTCAGTAAAATAATAATCTCATTTGTCAGTGGCTTCTAGCTCAAGAGATTGCTGAAGCAGACCACAAAATGTCATTTATTTTTTCTAGAAAGACAAAACATTGTAAATATTTTAGCACAAGGTTTAGCAAAAAGTAAACTTTCCTCCAGTTCACATATATAATTGTCTTGTTGTATTTAGTCTTTATTTCAATGCGTTCCATTTATTCAGTATGGTACTGATGGCTGCTCAGACATGCCAGGAAATCAATAGTAAAAGATGAACTTGCTACTGAAATCTGTCCATAATTAGGAACCAGCTAATAAGTCACGTATTTAAGAGCTTCTCTCAAAACCTCCACTCTTCTTTAACACTAATGCATTAGTGAGATATTGAGACTGATTTAGCTTGTTTGCTGAACAGAACACTGAGGCAAAGCTATCACAGTCCCCATCCTTAAAAACACAGTGAGTGCTACCAGACACACATGAAGAGACAGCTCTGAAACTCAGCTGAGATCTTCTGTATTGCAATCTTATATGGACCTTACAGACTGTGCTTAGCCTCTTACAAGTAAAACACATTAAAATTAAAACACTCTTTCCTTCCATGCACACCCACTCTTTCAAGCTTTTCGAGGGTCACAAGTATGTAACAGTTATGTATGTTCCTCATTACTGTCCCCCTCCATAATGAATCACAGAAAGCTAATGTGAAAAAACAATGCAAAACCCTTAACAGTCTGGGCAACACTGGGAAAACAATGGGACTACTGAGCTGTACTCAAATCATTCTGTTCAAATCAACCAAGTGTAAAGATGTGAACAATGAGGTTAATGAACTGTAACATTAATAGAGAGAGGGGTGTCAATCCCAGTAGCTTGTATTGAACAAATCCAGGAAAAAGGTTTTTCAAACAGTTTATGAAGTTACAGAACCTAAAAAAGCCCCAGCAAAAGCTATTTCACACTGATAAGCAGGCAGGGCTGTCTAATTATGAGTATACAATGACACAAAAATAAAATACAGGATGAGTTCAGCTAATTCATTTGTGCTGAATTTAATAGTGTATAATCTGTTGGATTTTTTTCAAACAATAGCATAACGCATGTTTAACTTTGAGAGCTCACTGCTTTTCTAACTGTAGGGCACATTACTCCCAGCACTCAGTTAATGTTAGATATGCTAGATATGCTATTTGCATACCAAACCACTCTTTTCAATGGCTCCCAATTGGTTGTTTTGTTTTGGCTTTTTTAAAATCATCTCATCTAGAGAGTGGCAAGAAACTGAGGGTGTGTTTTTAGCCAAAACTAATTTCATTCCATTAACTGGTGGATAATATTAGCTCACTGGTCTCCACTCACAGCTCTCCAGAAAATCTCCTTTTCCCTAGGTCTTGGGTAACTTATAATCATTGTGTGCTAAAACTGCATCTAGAAGACTTCTCTGAGAACCATGGGGAGAAAAGTAAAGAGTCTGGTCAGCTAAATCAACACAGTCTATGAAGGTTCATAAAATACTAACGTTTCTCTTATTAAAATATGAAAAAAAAATCCAAAAAATGTAAAGCACATTATGTACCTTTACTAATGTCATTAAACTCTCCAGGGCTTAACAACTTTTAGAGTTACAATCAAAGCAACAAGAGTCCTTAATATACAAAAAGACAAAGACAAAACCGAAAGAATGAAGAAGGAATGTCAGAGAAGGCAGGGTAAAAGGCAATTGACTTTGAACTGGTACATCCATCATTCTTAGAAATATGATTAAGTACCATATCAAAAAATCTCAGTTCAAATGAAGCAAGAAATCTGAATTTAATGTTGACATTTAAATAAAAAGTCAGGAAATTTACATGACATGAGAAACCACATTACTTGTAAGGATGTTTATTTAAAACTATAATGTAAAAAAAACAAACCAACAAAAGCATGGAGTATACCATCAGGCAAAAAATAACTTTGATTTGACAACTGCTCCTTCACTGATAAAAAGCTCAGAAAATAGTAATTTTATGCTAACCTGAAACATCACGCATCAGCATGCTGTGACCCTATTTCTAATGCCTGCCAACACCTACATGTACCTTTGAAGCAAGATCCCACCCATAATCTGCACACTTTATGCTTCCCACATGCAGAATTCCCCCTACTCCTCACTGCACTGCACAGCTCCTGAGGGAAAAGGGCTGCAAGCACTGTGCTAGCACAGGAGGCCTGGGCACCACACCCTGGTACACATTCAGTTACAGAGTGAGCAAGTGAGAGCCACTGCTTCCCACCACAGCACAAACCAAGGCCTCAGACTCTGCCATTCTGCACAAGATTTGCATCCACCTAACTTCCCACCTCCGTATGCTCTCCAACTTCATTTAATACAGCTCACTTCTAGTAAGTCCTGCTTTTTAACCGACTAATCAGAATAATCAGGAAATTCCACTAGGCAAAACATCTTTTTGTGAGAATCTGTCCTTAGAGCAAAGGAGAAACTTGGAAATCCAGCCAACTGAGTGGGCAGCAAACATCCAGAGAAAGTTCTTTTCAAGGGTGGAGAGAAGTGATGAATGTAAAGAACTACAAAACTATTAGCAGACTTGCTAAAAAAGACACTGTTATTCAATAGCATCTAAAATGTGAAGAGAGCTACACTTAGCTCCTGTAGAAGGAGCAAAGTGCCAACCTTTCATAATGTACAGCCCTTTGATGGTGAGTTTCTACAGCAACTCAAGGAAGGAAGTGGATAACTGAACAGAGATCTATGCAATTCAGAGGAAGAAGAAAGTTAAAAGCAACTGAAAGAGAAACAGAAGAAAATTGACATGGAAAGAAAAGAGGACAGCAGAATTGCTTATGTAAGAAGTTGTGGAGAGGTAAGTTAAAAAAATTAGACGATCACCTGTCAATTATTGTTGAATCTTCTTTTTTAGTAAAAAGGGAAATGGTCCCTATGTATTTTAATTTAGGTCTCTATTACTTTCCAACACTCTTACTCAAAAAAGTGATAAAAACCACATCTCCCAGAACATGGTCAACTTTTGAAAAACAGCCAATTTTGACACAGGCTGAGCTCTCTCATGCTTATTGCCTTTTCTTTTCCCAGCTATAGGAAGTTTGAATCTAGACAATTTTCAGAGTTAACCAGCTGCCACTTCTGCTACCATAACCCTTTCCACAAAGCAGGATTACACCAGAACATTAAGAGCAAGCAACAATATAAGAATCAAAAGTGGCAAAGAATGGTATCACAGCATTATATACCTTTTAAGAGTTCACACATGTAAAAAGATGACAAAGGTAAGCACGGTGCTGCTTAAAAGATGCCACTCTTTTTTGAACAATTTAAACACCTTCACACTTTTCCTTTATTAATTTTCTTGAAGCTAACTCTACTACTGTTAAATTGCAAATACAGAGATTGTAAACTATTTCTACACTGTCTCATAGCACCTGGAATTCTCAGAATGGGGGCCCCAGAGTACAAACAGGGCACCCTGCTGATTTTGTTTCGTTTTCATCTTCCATGGAAAGCAGTTTTCAATCTTCTACAGTAATCCTCATGAGTAAGTACATAATAAGGAGAATATACTGGCAAAGAGATCCTATTAACATATACATATACATAAACTGCACAAAATCTCATTTATTACAACATTGCAGGAGACGTTTAGATTTACAATTGCAATTCTGTGATTTATGACTGCACCCTGACACTGTAAAGTGAACAGCATCAGTGTGTGCCTGCTCAGGATAACTTATAGACTTTTTACTTTTGGGAAAAAAAAAAAGGGAAATGTATCAACTAATTAAAATCAACACTTCTTTCCATTCCATTTATGATTTTGCTTCACTAAACTTGGAGGACTGAAATCAGATGATGTCAGTTACACATGTGGAGTCCATGTATCAGTGCAAGGATTTGGCATTTTGTTTCTGTCTTGCTAGGAAACATCTGAAGATGGGCCTCAAACCCATTCAGAGGATTCACTTAATAGCACAAACCTGTAACCCAGTTCAACTCCACAGTTTCATATTTACCTCCTACATGAAGCAAATTAAAGTTTAAAAAAATAACAACTACTTAAATGACTTGGGCCGTTTTATACATATTTGCAATTCTTAACATTGTACATAAGGCTTTCATTTTAGAGAATGCATCTTTTAGCCAGCAGAGCTCTTTGGATTTTCACCACTGCTGAGGCTTCCTAAAGAGATGCTTCTTCCTTCAGCTGCTCTAACTCCGGACACTGCTCTCAGCTTATGTCAACATTTAACCTTACTGGGCAGAAATAATAAAAATTTTCAGAAATCTTAGAAGGTCAGAAAAAGAAAGATCATCTTCTTGTTAACTGCTTATCTTCATTTGCAGGGTTTTTTCCTTCAATAAAGCAGTCCATTGAACAGATCCATTTCTCCCTCTGAGTGCCTTGAGAAGGTAAACGTTTGGAGCAGGGGACAAAACAATCTGAGCTAAAATACACAAAAGGTCATACCAGCTTTATTTTTTAGAAACATGAAAAAAAAGAATTCTGCTGCATCTGTCTCATTTAAGGATACAACAACAGAAGTCTGGAACTTACCTGCAGATATCTTGCCAGTACCCTTATACTCCCCCACATATACATGTGAAAAGCCATTGGTTGAACCAAGTTCTGACACAGAAATTTGATATGGTGGTCTCAGTTTGATTTCTGTCTGCATGTCAGCAAGATTCATCTTTGTTGACAAAGAACGTGTGTTGTTGTACCTCTGTTTGGTCCTCTGAATGAAATTATCTGTTCAAAATTTAAAATAAAAAGGTACGTTTTTATGGACTTTGTTAATTACATAATCCAAGACCATGCAGCCTTTCAGTTCACAAACTGAAATGTATTGTTTGAGATATTTGTATTTACCTTGGATTTTTAACATTATTTCTGTTTTGTGACTAATACATCATGGGTTATTTAAATCTGCAGTTAAAAAAAAATTAAGCTCTAAAAATCAATTAGGTAATAACTGTGAATAAAATAATGCTTTTTCATTGCATGAGACTGAATGCATTTCTAATACAATGGATTTACTGCACTAATTATAGTTTTTCCGTTAGATCAGTAAATATCCTTATTAAAAAATTATGTTGTGGAAGAAAAAAGGTGTTCACAGAAATCTTTACAAGGGGGACAATAATATTAAACAGAAGCTGTCAGTAACTGAATTACAGACAGGAATTAACCAACTGGAGTATCTTCCCCCATGTTCCTAAAACTGCAGTTCTTTTGCTCTAATGTGTTTTATATTAATATCTAATTACAGTAACTTCTAATATATAGTACTAAAGCAACATAAATTAATGGAATTCATAACAGCTGTTATTTGGTATATATGAGATGAGTTGCATTTCAAGTCTGAAGATTAAATGCTCCATTACATCATAAGACAAGTAAAAAATTCTCCCTTTCATGTAGTGAACAAAAAAGAGCACAGCTAAGAGATAACATGAAACTGTACTCTTTTACTTGGGAAATTTATGAAGCTCAATGACTTCACAGGTTAAGTATTTCAACAGGTATGAAGTCAAACAACTCCAGGTATTATTAACTAGAAGATGAACTCCAGAGCTGGTCACACAAGGCTTGAACCAAAACCTACTGGAATGAACAGAAATAAGTTTTATCCAAACTCTAGTAGCCTAATTTAATGCCCCCAGAAGTATTTCTTTATTGACTCTACCAGGAGTTAAATCAGATTCTAAATCCACCTGAAATAGAGCTATACACCACTTTGGACTTTTTTTTGTGTGCATTAAGTTGCATCAATTTAAATACTCATTTGTCTTAGTAGGAGAATGAAGAGGGAAAAAGTCAGATCCTTACCAAACTCTATAAAACAGTATGGTCTGATAGCAGTATTTGTCTTCATCATATTGTAGGTAGTGATGAACTCCTTCTGAAGCTCATCCAGGAAACAGAAAGCCAGGACACTAGGATAATTTTCAGTGCACAACATCATATAGCTTACTCCCAGAGAACTTATAAAGCTAGAATTGAGAAAATATATTCAAAATTTCAAATTTAAATTTAGTGAAATTAACTGCTTTTCTAGCCTGATCTCATATTCTACAATCAGAAAAACAAAAACTTATCTGGGGTAGCAAAGGAATAAGTGTTTACTGAGAAGTACAACAGTATTCTAGAGGAAAAACAAGTTACCCTTGGATGATGTTTTGCTTGAACACCACATTGTACAGTCATATGAGAAGCTGTTTTACACATACATATGTATGTACCTGCATATATGTGTGTGTGTGCATACATATACACATATGTGAACCAGAAAATAACAAAGCTTTTAGGATGCAGAAACACAGCAGGTTTGTCCCATAACAGCTTTTCACTCATCTCAAATGTACAATATGTGATCCAGAGCAGCCCAGAAATGCAAAACCTTATCTTCAGACTGGGGGGAGGGCTCTTGGTTCTTTCTAGAACATGGCAAGAAATAAAACTGTTCTGTAGAATACGGAATTAATAATTCTCCAAAGATAGTTGCAACAACAACAAGATAGTTGCCACAACCAGAGATGGCAAATATGAAATCAGAAAAGGACAGTTTTCAATAGACATACTCCTTGTTGCATTTAGACCATTTATTAGAGTTCAGGTTTTCATGATACATTCAAATTTCTTTAAAATCTTGCTGGAAAACTCACAGTATTAAAAGTAATCAAAAGTAGTAAAAACTACCCTGATTAAACCTTGTATCTCATTCTTAAAAGGTTTTTTTTAAGCTAATCAGTTTACAGGCCAACTGCAGCTGGCCTGTAAAAGAAAAAATTTGACTGAAACAATTTAGTCCATCCTGGGCTTTAATCCAAGAAATGCTGGAAACTCACACATCCCAACAGGAGATGGAGAGGTCTCAGCACTTTCTAGGATCATTCAGGTGGTACAATTTCCACCACTGTGACTGCTACATGGTTACTAGGGGTTAAGATGAAATTACTCACCTCATTTGAAATATCTAAATTAGAATCAGAATTCACGTCAGTTAAAGTGCAAGTGAACTATAAACAATAAAGAATTTCTTTCAAATATCAAATCCAAACCTACTCTTTCAGTGTAAAGTCACTCTTCCCATGATGTTGTCCTATGACTCTGTGCCATTATAAAGGAACTTACGTGAAAGTTTGAGTAGGTTCAAATCTTTCAACAATTTGTCGATTTTAAATTTGATACATAAATAGTACCAAGAATTAATCTTAGTTTGATTGAGCATTTCTAATGTGAACAGTTAACTTTTTCACTTACAGAAAGACACAACCTAGGATGTTGCAAATACATAAATGAGAAGCCTTACTTTATATTATACTGTCCAGTTTTCAGAGTACATCTATCAGGAAGCTGAGAAAGTTTTTTTGAGAGCATTTTAAAATATTTTCTACATTCTTGCATTCCCATGCTTTGGTCATAATCAGTAGATGCAGACAGTGGAAGTCCATCCCTCACACGGACCACAGAAGCAGATAAAATCATAGACATTGCCAACAGAGTTAACGACAACCTGCAACAAATCAGAATCAGAGGAATCAGAATTAAGCTAAAAGCAGAAACAATAGAGTCAACTGTGATGAATCAAACTTCTCAACTGTACAGTGGGTTCAGGCTTCAACTGGGGCCCGGTTCAGATTTTCAACTATAACTCAGACTAGAGTCTTAACTGAACAGGACCTATTAATCTACACGAGCCATAAAACAGTTCTTTAAATATTACATTAAATCAAAACATTCAAAGGTTTAGCAAGACAAGTATTAAAAGGATTACTTATCTGCTAAGCATCAGTACACAAATTTGTCTTCCTACAGGTGGGCGAACTGCTAGAATTTATATGAAGCCAAAAACAAACACTTCCTCAGCTCTTAACACTGCTCTGCAGACTCCTACCATATACTACACCTATCACTTCAGACACTATGAAAAAATATTTTTGCCTCCCTCAGTTGCTACTCAAGTTCCATACAGTCACAAACTGCAAAAAGAAACAGATTTCTGGATACAGCTGAAATATGCTTTTGTGTGTGATACTGACATGTTTACAGCACCTTTCAAACTATGACGTTAAGCGTGCTTTAGCAGCTGAACTACTGTATTCTCACAAGTCAGAAATCCAAACTTTCCCCCAAAAAACACTGCCTCTTCACAAAAGAGAGGAAATAGCTATTTTTATACCTGACCTCTCATCTTCTCTATCTCCCACTCCCCAAAGATTATACATCCATCAGGATACTTAATGAATAATCAACAATACTGAGGCCTTTCAAGGTTATTTACTCCTCAGAGAGAAAGAGGCATATAATAATGTAGGCACTAAAAATGTGTAGTTATTTTCAGTTTAGTAAATTCAGCCTCATCAGCAGTCAAACTTCAACCTCCTTTGAGATCCATCACATTAGCTGAATAAATTCCAAATTAATACCCTTGTATTTCACTTGTGCAGCACATGAGACTTTCCCCAAAGCTGTAACAGCAGTGGAAGCCACTGCTGCCTGCAGTCTGCTGAACACCTTGGGGCTTTTATCAGACGCCCTTGTTATTTCAGCACTCCACTAGAGAATTCGCCCTGAACAAAGTGCTTCCATCAGCTGGACACAAAAACAGAAAACCTCAACTCCAGGACTTCCTCTAGAGCAGCTTGCTCGCATGAAGCATTCAAGAAACTAAACCCACAGTTCTAGAAACTTTTACCTATCTCTAAGTTCACGCATGGGTTCCCAGAAGGACAATTCACACGGAATGCAAACGGACTCATTTTCTTAACTATGCTGCTAACCATATAACCAAAGCAGCAGCTTCAAGAGCATGACAAAATTGCAGAGAAGCTTTAAACAGTAATGGTTCTCTGACAATAACTACTCTACCACTTGGAACTCAATCCGGCCAGGGACTTTTGGGAGCTGTATCAACATAAACAAAAGAGCGATGATGCGATAGCAAAGTTTAAATACCCCTTCGTTAACTTACTTGCACAAAATGTAATTTCATGGATCTGCATTTCCCCTGATGAAACAAATAATTTCCTTAGCATCTAACATGAAGAAAGGAACGGAGCTCCATGTCCTGTTTCAGGAATAGGACTGCACTGCAGGAGAAACCCAGAATCCCACAGCCAGCTCTCAGAAGAAAAGATATTATTCTGTTCACTTTTTAAATGATCTCGACAGGTAAAGTTCATGTTGAGCTATCTGATGAGATAAGAACAAACAGGAAAAGTTAATAAATATATTTACTGGCTAACAACACTCTTCAGCTCTTTTTTTATGAGGGCATGCATATTGGAAAGGCCATTGAGGTTACTCAAAAGATACTCAAAGAAAAAGATAACTAGAATAGCAGAGATATTAAAATGTTTCTGTGTTCTTTGAGTGAAGTTCAGGAAGTCCCATCACTTGAGGCATTTAAAATGGGAAAACGTTATCTGTCTGCACGGTACAGGAGTAACTCAGCTTTACACAACCTTTGACTCTGAATCCCATCATTCACCTCATCCACTATGTTTGATTAATCCATAATGTCCTCTGCTCACAACACTTCAGGGACGAAACACAGCACAACCACAGCTGTACTTCCAAAGCATTAAGATTTTCAATGTTCCATCTCATCACAGTTGCTTTGCTCCTACAACTAAGGACAAAGAACATAAATATCACTAACAACACCATGTATGGACAGACAAAGGAAATGATAAAGACATCTTTAGAGGTATTCTTTCAACTTTTATGTCTATTCTGTATGTAAATAAATATTTGCATAAATCTTGGACAAAATTTCCTTCAAGACTCCTACTTATATTCAGAGAAATACAGGCTCTATAACAGAAGATAAGCCTTTATTGACACCTGCCAGTTCTCTTAATATACTACGAAATCACGCAAGGTAGAAATTGTGTTGAGCTGAAGATCTTAACACCAGTCAGGTTTTGTTACCATCATCCTCAAAACCCATCCAGTGAAAATAGGAACTTTTTCCTCAGCTTCCTAACATTGGAATCAGAAAGCTATCTAAAAACCAAAGCTAATAAAAGAAAATTACTTTGGTTGGAAGACTGCACATATGTCAAGAGATGTATAACCTGTTGTTACATACTGTAACAGAATATTCAGTCCTACCTGAAAATGTATTAACAAAGAAAAAAGTTTACTTTTTTTTCTGAATGTACTTTACCCACCGCTCAAAACAATACAGCTTTACACAAGAAGCCAAGTGATAAATCTGATATGCACTTATATATATAGAGGTTGAAGAAAGATAAGGTAGTGCTTTTAGAGCTACCTCTAAATGTCTTTTTTAAACATCTGTTCAAACCTGCATGAAGTAATTCACCAAATCATTACAAATTTCATACGTTTTCCTCCAAAAATTCTGTATCACTCAACCACCTGAAGATGAGAAAATACTGCATTTCCACTACAAATAGTACATAAATCTATTACAGGTGCAAGGAAATGAACTGATTGGGTTCAGTCCCATTCCATGACAGAACTGTGGAATACCAAATCCAACCAGCGGGTGTTTGGCTCACACATAGCACAGAGGGTCCTTCACAAAACTCATCACCAGCCAGTGGAACCCCTTGTCACAGGCTTCTGTCCATCCTATGATGCTACAAGAATTTAAGAGGCAACTGGGAAAGTTCACAGAAAAACTGTGAACTGATTTGGTATTAAAACCAAATCACAACCCTTTGCTCAGCGGGATTCTGACCCCCCACACGAACACCAACAGCGAGACTACATGACAGAAGCATCACTCCATGCTAGCACCATTCTTGTTTCCCTTATTTAATATCTACTTCTGCCCCATAGTTATTGATTTCCCCTTCAACGCTCTCCCTGCAAATGAGGACTGGGAGAACTCATGGAAAAGAGGAGCATGGAGAAAGCTGGCCACAGAAAGGTAAGAGACAGCAGGGTGGCTATTCCTCTGTTACTCCACCTTCACTAGAGCTGTCCAACTCCTCATGCACACATCAGCATCCATTGTTTCACAATTAGTACATGTGCCTGGTTTCATTTCCTCCCATGAATGAGAAACTTCAGGTGATGGAAACCGGAACCTGTTTCACTCTACTTTTTCTTTTTTTTGAAGATATATTCCATTATCATGTTGTTTATTTATTTGTTATGTTGGTATTCGATTCTGAAGCAGCATCTAGAAAAGGCCCAGAAACACTGAAAACAGGAACTAGAACATTCCAGCCTTTTGTAACAAATCGGTCATCTAACTTGTGATCTGACAGTTAACTGTTTTACATCTACCTGACACAGTCTTCTTGTAACACTTTTAACAAGTGTTTGAAAGTGACTTGTAACTATGATTTGCTCGGGATACTTCACCTTAGAAAAATCTAGCTTTCTCAAAATTCTGAGCAGATCTAGTGTAATGGCAAGCCTACCCTCCTGCACCTGATAGCCTTCAGCCAACTTAATCACAGCATTTCTTCTTGGGATGTCTGCCTCTCATAAAAACCTCCCATAAAATATAAAACTGGGAAGTGTGTGCAAGATGCACTCCTGTCTGACACAGAACGAAGATAAAACTTCTGTGCTTACCTCAAATGTACCTAATACTGTTGGACAATTTATGGTCCCCACCTCTGAGGGTTGTGACAGTTGCATTACACAGACAGGAGTCTTAAATTTTTCACTCTACAGCATAGTTCAGAAATTCATGTTACAAACTGGAGCACTACAGAAGGACACAACAAATAAAGCCACTTTGACATTGTCAGGTATGATGAGACAAGGAAATAATCCTAAACCATCAGCCAATATAATCCTTTCCATAAAGTCAGGGGGAAAGAGACCTCAGAGGCAGAAGCAAGATTCACACAATCAGTTAGGCTGGGAAAAACGTCAGATCTTCGAGTCCAGCCTGTGACTGAATGCCACCATGTCACCAGCCACCCCTAGGTGCCACGTCCAGTCCTTCCTAAACAGGTGGCTCCAGGCACAGTGACTCCATCACCTCCCTGGCATCCCAATCCAACACATAATCACCCTTTCTGAAGAAATTCCTTCTAACGTCCAAACCATTCTGAAAAGCTAAGGGAACGGAACAAGCTGTCTCCCGAAGTTTGGGAGCCTGACCCTTTCACCTACCACCTACTTACGTGGCAGCTCCGACACAACCATCTGCAGCCGCAGCAGAAGCGCTGACTCAGTGGTCACTGACCTAGGCGGATCCGCACCGCTCCAGGTCACAAAGCTTCATACAACCTCCTGCAGAGACTGGAGAGCGGCGGAGACCCCTACACACAGCGGGCTCCTGCTACCGAGCGGCGTTTGCCAGGAGCCCCGAGCGGCCCTCGCTGCCTCCCACGCCCGTCCTGCCCAGGGCAGCGGCGCTGCCGCCACCACCACCCTCCCCGTGACAGCGGCGGCCCCGCGCTCACCGCGGCTGAGGCGCGAACGCAGCCGGCCGTGAGGCTCCGTGGCCGGGCCTGGGGCCGGCAGGGGCGGGCAGGCAGGAAGGAGGGAGGGAGGGGNGCTCCGGGCGCTCCAGGCGCCGCCGCCCTGAGGGGATCGGGCCAGCCCCGCTGTCCGCCCGCGGAGCCTGAGCCGCTGCGCTAGAAGCTGCGGGGCGGGCCCGGGGCCGCTGTGTACGAAGAGGACGCCGCACTCGTTCGGCTGGGATGCGACGGCCGAGCTCCCGGACCGGGCAGCCGGGCGTGGGTGTCTCTCACCGCCCGGGCGGGAGGAGCCGAGTCATCGCCAGCGCTGTCTCGCACAGCCTTGTCTGAGACTGAATTCATCATAGAATCATTCAGGTTGGAAAAGACTTTCGGGATCATCGGGACCAAACTGTGACCTAACACCACGATGTCAACCAGACCATGGCACCGAGTGCCACATGCAGTCTTTATTTGAACACCTCCAGGGATGGTGACTCCACCACATCCCTGGGCAGCCCAGTCCAATGTCAAATCACCCATTCTGTGAAGAAATGCTTCCTAATGTCCAGCTTGAACCTCCTGTAGTGCATCTTAAGACTGTCCTCTTGTGCTGTGCCCGGGGAGAAGAGCCCGACCCGCTCCTGGCTACAGCTCCTCGCAGGGAGTTGTAGGGAGCAGTAAAGTCACCCCCGAGCCTCCTTTTCTCCAGGATAATTAACTCCATTTTCAGCACAGCTGAGCTTTAGGAGCTGTGCTCTTTGTGTTCTCCCATGTACTAATTTCTGACTGCAGCTGGCTGGTGTCCACCAGGTTTAGTGGATCGCACAGCCCTTGGCATATGCCTGCCGCTGTGTGAATAATCAGAGGTGTGTTTGGGCTCCTGTGCCGGGGCAGGAGCGTGGCTGCTGGAACGTGCGTGATGGGGACAGAGTAGCCACCAGCAAAAGTGCCCTGACACGAGACCAGCTGCTAGGCTAATCTCACTCTTTTCCCGAAAATCAACTGGGCATGTTTCAACAATAAATTATAATACAAAAGTGAAAGTTTGCAAACCTTATTAAATAACCCTAGAGTGAGGTTCCTATTTTAAAACTACTTTCTTTACTGATACAAGGGTAATTCTCTCCATGCACCACTCTTCAACTTCACTGTTTTCGTACCAAATCACACAGTTTTAGTCTGTTGGCTCAAATATCAAATGAAAGCAGCTTATTTCCTCGCTAATGCCTTTTAATTTCTCTTTCCATCTGTTACTGCTTCACTATCCAAGTGCCTGTAGCACGGCAGTGTTGGGAGAGAGGTAACACACCTCGCACTCTGCACTCTCAGGCTCTACTGAGCTCTGCTCAGGAGCAAGGGGATCAGGAGAATGGGGCTGGAGCACATCAGCACTCTCCAACCTCAGCTCTGCCTTCTCCAAGCAATTTTAAGTGGATATCTATGGCAACCTGGGTATCAGAGGGGCATCACCTCTCTCCCTATTCCAGTGATCCAGGTGAGGAAAAATGATCTCTTGGATCTTAGAACAAGGAGTAAATTGCTATTGCTGGAGATTAATTTCACCCTTTCAGCCTCCAGGCTTTCTTCTCAGTGCTTCAAGCAAAGTTCAGCCAAGCTGAGGGCTCAAGCTCTCTGAGTCAAGCGAGGCCTCAGCAAGGGGTACAAGATTAACTGTGTCTCTGGGGCTGAGTAACAGAGAGAAAACTGGCAAAAAGGGAAAAATTGTTTTTAGAGCAGACTCGAGACAGGGAAGTGGTGAAGAGGGGGAGTCAGAAGATGGGGCTGGCATGGAGATGTGGCAGAAGAAGGAAGGAGCAGGTAAGCAGAGGGGCCACAGCAGGAGAGGTCACCTGCTTGGTGAGTTAGTTTTCCTCTGAACATAAAAGCTCAGGAAAAAGTGATATCCTGGAGAGCCTTTCCTGAGCATCCTTCTCTCAGTGAAAGCTGGCTGTTGACAGGAGCTGCCAAGGATGTGCACCATGAACAGGTCTTGCTAAAGCCTCGCAAGGGATGGAACATCCGGGTGTTTGAATACACAACTCAGCATCTCCAGGTCAGTATCTTGTTCCCAGCCAGGCTTTTGGAGAGTAGAGCATGAAAGCATCTCAATACTGACTGACTATGCACAAGTAAAGCACACGTTCAGAAGATGATACATTAATCTGAATAATTTCCAGAGAGTCCTTATCCTGTATAAACAGAGTGCACATTATTACAAGCTGCTACACAGTTTAACAACTTATGATAGCATCTACTGTAATGCAGAGAACTAGTGATTACTTAATTAGAGGCTGTCTAAAGGTTTGTGATAAGTGCATACGTGTGTAATTGTAATTTTTCTAGTTCTTCTGAACTGTTTATCTTTCAACCCTAAAATTCTCTTAACCTTTCATAAATGTTTTAAAGAAAAAAGATAAGCATTTTGCATTTACATAAACAGGATTTCAAGTATTGTATATACATCTATTAGTTAAGATTCCTAGGGGAAAATAACCTCATTATTGTTTATTTTCAGGTGAACCTGGCCCCAAGAGGTTAAATAAATCACACAAGGTCACTTGAGGGAGGTAGAGGCAGAGTCAGAAGCAAGGTTACAGCGCCAGTCCTCCCAGCTCTCATGGTGAACTTAAATCCTATCTGTTATTCAAGAATTTGCATGGCTAACAAGCCAGTTACACTTTAAATTGCGTCTTTATCTTGTCCCATTGGCTCCCCTAAGACATGGAGGCAGTAAAACATTGTCAGAGGGGCAGTGTGCAGTGAATGCATTAGTGAAAGCTGCAGCCAGAGATAAAACACATTCATAAGAAGTAAATCCAGTCAGTGCAAAGGGAAGCTGGAGTGGAGGAATGAGGTGTTTCACAATGAGGAGAGGAGATGAGGAGACAAAGGGGTGTGGACAGTGTCAGAGGTTGAGGAGGGAGCGGGGTGGGAAGGACTGGTGACAAAGGAGTGCCCACGGTGCCAAACCCCTCAGAAATGCCAGCGAGGTTCATCGCCATGAGCACAGCAAAATAGAGGAGCCATGCACTTGCTGAGTGTGTCATCAGCCAGCTGAAAGCAAAGCCCAACAGCAAATGCTCAGAGATGAGTTAGGACAGGATTTACCTCACCCAAGTTCAGTGATCTGGAAATTGCCCTCTGTGAAGAAGCTCTTTGTTGCTATTTCTCCTCAGTCACTGCAGGGAGCAGACATGTCCAGCTGCATTTATACTAATGTGGATGACTAAAGGTAGGGAAGACAAACCCTTAGGCTCTGTCCACTGGATTTAAACATGATTTTTAAATCAGGTTTCCCCAAGGAAAAATATCCAGCTTGAGGAGCTCGCAGTAGTTGTGCTCATCAGTGTTGGAGTCACCGGAGCAACACAAAAGTAAAGGTCTGAAAGAAAAATTCAACTTCAATTTTCTTTGCAGCATATTAAACTGTGGAATATATCAGATAACTGGTCCACTTTGTAATTGTTTTTATGGGGAAAATAAAAGCTTTCTCTGATTTAGATTATTAAATCCAAAGCCTTCATCTCTTCTTTTTTTTTCAGCCAAATGGCAAAAAAACCCCTTCTATTTACTACACATTTCTCGTTCTATTGCTCCTTTCTCTGTACCTTTTTTTTTTTCTTACGTCTTTCTTAAAGTTTGGTGCTTGAAGCTGGAGGTGTCATTCAAGCTGGGGCTTTAGCTAAAAACCAGACTAACAACTGCTTCTGGTTTCTTGGATAGTAATGCCAATTCCCATGAAAAAAACAGGTATGTTGAATTAGTGTATTCATGTGGAATGCAGCCCAGCTGCATCACGAGGCCTTTACACTCCAATTCGGGCTCCTGAAATCATGGCACTGGCTAAAAGCCTGTGACTTTCTAACAGTTTTGCACTCCAAAAAACTGCATTCAATTTTAGAGGTTTTAGAGAAACTTGTGTCTGTAATCGCAAGAGCAGGGATTATACTCACTGGAATGAACTGTTCTTGCTAACACAGCATCAGCAGAAGTGTGAGCAAGGTCATAAAAACCATCAGCAGAATATGCAGTTTATTTCCTTACTTCTCTTTTTTAAAAACCTCCTCTGCTGATTCAGTCTTAAGGTCCTGTGCTGGGCCCACGAGTTTCTTTCATGGAACACCAGTATTTAACTGTCAAGGGTTTTACAAGACTGAAGCAACCTTGTAATGTCACAGAAAGTCTCTCACTGGTAATAAATGCAACTGTTAGAACAAAATACAGTGTTATCCCAATGGCTCTTGTTGCAGCAGGGCCCAGTATGATCTCCTGCATAAAGAACATCCTATTTCTGAAAATTAATCTTCACACTGCATCTCAGTTAGTTTGAAAAGCAATGTGTTGTTAATGTATTTTTATTTACAGGGCCATAAGCATTATGGGCTTATGGAAATAACATTTCTGATTATTATGTCCCAAGCCAATCCAACAGCGATGGGATCTCTTTGGAGCTTTTCTGCTTACTTTATTCCCTCTCTGGTAGAAGCAGCTGATCTGAAAAGCCACATGAATATACTCCTAGTACACATAATCCCTTTAGTTCCCTGCATGACTGTAATTGAACACATTGGCAGACTTTGTTTGTATTTAAATATTTTCATAGAAGGGAAAGTCATTCCAAGCTGATCACTTCATGAGGCCAAAAATTTCATTAGGAGCCATTTGAACAATTACAATAAATAAAAAAATCATTATTTGTCAGTTGTGCCATAAACACTATAATTTATATTAAAAGAATTTGTAGTCCCTAATGAAATTTGTCTTTGTTTACAATAATCACCACAACAAATTTATTGAGTAAGAAGGAAAACATATATGGCTCTGTAATCCACAGTTAGGTTGTTGTATTTGAAATTAATTCAGAAGGATAGAAGGGTTTCTTAGGACTGAAGGGATTATAGGTACTGCAATATCTAATAAGATTATAAGATGGAGGTGGTGGCTCACTGTGATAGAAACCCACTAAGACACAGGATGAGTAGGACTTTCTGGGTTATCAAATCGAGTTCCCAGGTACTGCAGGCAACTGGATCACATGGTCCATTTTAATGCATTTTGTGAGCTTCATGAAAAACTAGGTGTGGTTTCATCCCTTATAATTTTCATTCCCTCACTATGCAGATGGATAAAGAACACCTAATTGATAGTCTAAATTATTCATGTCCAGTTTATACCCACTTGCTCATACACCCAGATGGATGGTTCCCCCTACCCGATGTATTTACAGAAGGCAATCAAACCACATGTCAGTCCTCAGCTGCTGGGCTAATCAAGCCCCTTGTGCACACTGTCCTTTCATGAAAGGTTCTCCAGTCTCCTCTTAGCAGCCCTTTGCTGTACCCATTTCACTAAGAACTCAGCTTTCTTTAACACAATCAGAATAATGTGTTTTATTCCAAACAAAATCTTATTGGGGTCTTATTCAAGGATGTTCACACTTCCCTTGCTTTGCTAGAAATGTGTCTCCTACTGCATTTTAGAGTTTCTGCTGCCTTTTCCATGCCCACACTGCACTGGGGCAACTTGAAATCTTTCAGCGTCATTGGAGGTTTCCTGCAGAATTTTGTCTGCCGCTACCTCCCTTTCTACTTCTGTATCCTCACTCTTCAAGGGTAGTCAGCTCTTGCTGTGTGATATGCTGAACTTTCTCCACACTGATGATACCTCCTAACTTGGTGACTTCAGTGTATTTTTGTGATCAGACACCTTTGTTTTCCAAATAGGTCATTAATGAAAATAATAATCATTCTTAAGACTTATGGTCTAGGAGCTCTGAATAATTCCCTTTCAATACAGTTCAGCTTCTCATCTTCCAACACCATGTATGCCTTGCAGTTCCTCTATAAATCTCAGACTTTGTGCTGGAGAAATAGATTTACACGACCCCTCATCAGCTATTTCATTCAAGTCCAGACAGCCAGATTTCCCTTTTTTGTCTAGTTAATTAATTACTCTATCAAAGAAACCTACTGAATTAGTTTGATATTATCCAGCCTTGGTAAATGCCAGTTCCATTTTATTCTGTTTTCCAGTGACTGTCATGACTTTTACAATTCTCTCCTCCCACATTCTTTCCAAAAGCCTGACATAAAATATTGCTGAACACAAAACAAAATATATTGTGCTTTTTCAGTGAAAAATTCATGTTTTATTTGTCTTTGGTATGGATTAGTTATTTACATCAATATACAATTTTGACTAGCAGGTAGTGTTGAGCAATAGTTATAGACTGGTTGACTCTATATTCCCAGAAGAATTGCATGTGCATACTTTTTTATTCTAAATAGTGTTAGTATCACTTTTTTAAAGGATTGGAATACAAATTTGGCAGGCTGGTCCAACTGAGACACAGCCCCACATGCAACAGGGTCTTTTCCTGAACACCTTTATAGTCAACTGACACGTTGCAGAAAATCAGAGGACAATATGTACAGGGATTTGTATGGGGATCACAGGTGTTGGGCATGGCAGAAATACAGGTTTTGAAGACACAGAGAAGAGTTGGAGAGGATTTGGCTGAGAGGTGCTGGATGATTGTTTCAGATGGAGATAAATTGCACAGGGTGTTGTCTTCTTTGTGCTTAATTTTAATTATGTTGTGGGCAGTACACCAATTGAAAGAAGAGTTAGTAAGAAACTAAATCAAGACTTGAATTTCAAGTCCACCACTGACCCACAGACTTTGTGTGTCCTTGGGCAAAATGCTTTGTTGGGTTTTTTTGGTCTCACTGTCTCATCTGTAAAACAGAGATAACACTACCTCTTTTTTCCCAACCTGACTATTTACATAATAAAAGCCTTTCCATGCATGACAGACTCTTATATATTTGTACAGCATCTAGAATAATGAGGACCTGGATTTTGGGACTACAATACAAACAATACACAACAATTAAGATTATACATCCATCCAAAATATACCTAATGCACCTCATACTACAGTACCTTGCCAGAGAGACATGACTTTATTCCACAGTGAATTCTGTTCCTTCGATTTCTGCAGTCCCTCCTCTTGTGCTGCTCTTTTGCCTAAGAAAAGCTTTGGCAGAGAGTTAAGTTTTAGCCAAGTAGGGAGTCCTGTGACAATCCTTTTGTGGTGTCCTGCAGATGGAAGGCACGATGAACCTCAAAGTCCAAAGGGAATTGCATGGAACTGGGCAGCATTGTGCAGCTTCTCTGCATTTCTGCAGCAGCTTGCCTGTGGCCCCATTCATCTCCCACTGGATCAGGGAAGATCTGTGTTAAAGGAAGCTTGTCCCTCTGTGAAAAGGGAAAAGAAAGAGCCTCTCATCCATATGGTCCCTGGAGAGGACTGTGCACCCACTGCAGGTGAGAACAACACAGAGCTGTCTTTTTGGTAAGCAAACCCTACACCCTTGGAGAGGTCTCACTACGTTCTGGGGATGCAGTAGGAAATGTTGGATGTGCTCATCCTGTTCCATGCTTGTGGAGTGGGTACAGTAATAAGCATCCCCTCACCATCCACCTGGAGACTACAGGATCAGAGATCTGTTATTGTGCTGCACATTTTCCTAGGAAATGTCCTCTGAAGAGTTTATGCTTAGCTTGAAGAAAGACAGCTTCCCACGCCAGAACTTTTGGGAAGTGGGAAGCTTTTTTCTCTCAGCCTGTCTGCCCAGAAGGTAATGCCAAAATATGTTGGAGGTCAGGCTGGGTCTGCACTACGATTTCTCTACGTGCTGAGAGAAAATAAAACAGAGGGTGCTTGGCTGCCCTGAGCTGGTGTGTCCAGGCCCTGAGGCTGGGCTGGCTCTGCAGCTACTTGGCATGGAGAGGAGGAAAAACATGCATAAATTGGGAGCTCTTCATGCCAGTTTCCTTCTTTGGTCCCAGAATAACTGGCTGAGGGCCACTTGTATTGCAGCAGCAGACCAGCCCCTTCCCACTGACAGGTGACACTCTTTAGTGCTTCCCTTGTGCTGGCAGATACACCACGACATTAATTATACTGTCCAGCACTGCCCTGCCTAAAAAACATGGATGTTAAAAGAAACTAATTTCATCCCCCTCCTTTTTTCCATGAGATTTTTACAAACAAAAAAGAACAAGAGAAGCGATGGTAACTGCATTATTAATAATACATAGTTGTAACTGATTCGTTTGGTTTCCTGTCCTGCACAAGGAAGATTGCATTGTGCTGTGACTATTGTCTTATGGGAACTCAGGCTGGATACCAGGTGTCTGTTACAAATGTTGGGCACCAAATTAAACACCCACACATCCTGAAAGGACCAGCAACACGACACGGAGAATTACTCATTTTCCCAGCAGTAAAATGACAAAGCAGAGGAGTGACAAATGCTCTAGATAAACCCAGAGCTCAAATTTAATGCATGGGATAAGGACCTCTTTTTCCAAATAAAGACTCACAACTCTTGCAGTTTCTTACTTCTCCATAATTTAGCTGTGCACATATTTGGCATTTAGAGTGTGACGGATTTACACATTTGCTATCAAATGAGCTGCAAGAGCTAATCAGCTTGCACAGAATTGCACATATTAATGAGGAAGGCTCTTCTGCATGCCTGCGATGTAGACACCCACTTAACTGGGGCACCAGAGACTAATTTGAAAAGATTTTGTTCATGTAGCTCTTTTCCTATGATGAATGCTTGCAGGGACTCATGCTGCAGAGAGGGAGCAAGCACTATCTGCAAAATCTGGCTAAATGGTTCTCATTACCGAGTGATGGAAGAGCAATAGGAAAGATAATTTATTAGTGGCCCAAAGCTAATGAGAATAATTAGCACTATGATGCTTTCTAAGCAAACACAGAGTAAGTGTTCCTTTAGGAGCGCTGTCTCCCTGCAGCAGTGCCGAGTGCTCTGGGCAGGAGGACAGGGCTTCCAGAGGCAGGAATCTTACAAACCAAGGACCAGGGCAGCTCTGTGGAAACACCCAGACATCCTACGGGCCTGCATTAGAGCTGTGATTTCCTAAATTTTTGGCTAACAGACCATCTTTTTTTTGTATCTCAAAAACAACTACACTGGGCTGATGAATAGAGTTTACACTTCAGCTTAACTCCTCGGAAACCAGAGGTTGGAAATTGCTGCCTTGGATACTGAAATTTTTTACAATATTGCATCACACAGAGCCTTCCAAAACCTTGCAAAAGCCTAGCCAGTCAACAGTGCTTTGCACAGAGTATTGCAGCAGCAATGGTCAGTCCCCAGGAATCCTGGTTGCCAGCAGAAAAAATGGCATTTGGCTTAATTTCCTTTGTAGACACCCAGGTATCCTCCTTCCTCACTCTGTAAATAAAAGCAGGATATGCAGAGCATCTTCTTATGACCAGTCAAAGAAACTAATAGGAAAAATTCTGGTTTCCAATCACTTCCAGCACAGAGCAGTAATGTACACAACCGAATTAGCCAAAGGGCTGCACTCCTGTGGTTCCTGCAGAGCCATGGAACGCTCAGGGATGCTGGGCTGCCAAAGGCAAAGGAAATGCCAGCATTTGGCTACAGTGCTCAACACCTGCTGATAAATGCTGATTTCCCCCCCACCTCTCAGTTTTCAGAATTTACTCCTGCAATCCCAGTGTTCCACTACAGACCCAATCACACTAAAGTAAGCTATTAAATTAAAACGAGGTGCACGTGGGCAGCAGTCCCCACTCCCCCGAGTGTCATTTGGAGCAAATAGCTTGTTTCATAGTTTGTAAAATGCAGTTGGCAGGGGTTCAGTGTTATTCTAGGAAATCCATGTAGGCAACATTTCTTTCTTGTAATACAGCACTATCAAAAATATGGAGAGTGATTCTTATTTTTGTTTTTTAAAAGGCAAACAGACAAAACATCTGTAGGCTACGTCGCCAGGTCTTGACTTTTCATTTGAAAAGCAGTTCACCTCTAAAATCAAAATCACGCATAAAGCAATTCCATCTGAAACAAGCTCTCTGAAGCATTCTCTTAGAGCTTACTCATGATGTTTTATCTGCTTTTTTACTCCCAAATTAAATGCTGCAAGAACATAGACCTTACCTCTCTAATCTTTTTTCACCAGTAGTATCAATCTGTCTTTGCAGATGACTATTGAAAAGATTTTAAGTTAGCAATATTTGGGGACTTAATTTGGTCTGAGTGGGAGTTTAGAAAAATTCCCAGGGCTTTTTCACCCAACTGCAACTATTCAGGAGGGGCTTGGAAGTCAACGTGACTGTCAGATCCAAAATGCAATTTTATGGGGGGAGGAAAGAGGAAATGGAAATTTGTTAGGCTGCTTTTCTTGACTCAGATTGGAAAGCAAGTCTCTTCCAGCCTCTGTTGGAGGAGTTGCTCTGGTTTGAACAAGTAAGGACATTGTTACTGGGTCAGAGATAGATGGATTACAACAGAGCCAAATCATCCTCTGGGGTCGCAGGGGCTGGCATAGAAGCTTCTGCTCATCTTGGGACTCCCAACTTGTGTTTGCCATATCCCAGAGCATTGATTCTCCTGGGAAATTTTTTCTCCTTTTCCCTCTTTTTGGTGGATGAAATAAATCCAACATCTTAGGCTCTTTCATTAGCTGGGAAAACCATTTCCTCTCCAGGTTCCAGTGTGCACAAAACGCTTGGTCCTGCTGCCCTTCATCTCTTGGTCCAACCACACAGCAGGACTAACACAGCCCTGTGGGCTATTTATATCTTGTTTAAGCCAACACTGGGGAACAAAGTGATGCACAATCCTTGCTCAGCCTTTTAGCTGTGTACACGTTTTACCCTTCCTCGACAAGATTTAATCTGCTTAGGGTTAACTATGTAGCGGATGTGCAAGACCTTTGAATCACACCTTAAAAAGACTGAAAGACCAAACCCATAATTGCAAGAGCGGAATCTCTGATTCACTGCAAACCATTTGTTATCAGCAATTAAGTTTCTTGCTGATAAATGATTCATGACTTGAAAGCCCAGATTACTCACTTTTAACCATGGCAGAAATTCCTGTGTGATTATGAACGCCTGGGCTACGCAACTACTGCGACAGGCTGGGAAGTCTAAATGTGTGAAATGACCAACCATTTAAATACAGAAAATAAGAGCTCTTACATATATTTTTCATTCACAGTTTGTAGAAAGTAATAACATATTTCAATTTCAACGTGACTGATGTGAACATAAACATGAACTGACTTCACTAGCAAATATAAACACCAACTTTTGCTTTACTGGAGGCAACAGAACTAATATAGTGTGACTGATATCCAGACCTGGCCTACTAATTAAAAAGGCTTGGAAGCAAAGCTCTGAGCTCCTGGTACACTCTAGTTCACAGTAACTAAGGCTTTTGTCAGCCATTTGATGTAATCATTTATGGTGTTCAAAACTGTATTTTTCAAAACCATTCAGACCATAAACCAGATGAGTCATGACCCTGTAACAGAAGGTAAATTATTCTCAAATATTTTATATTTGTGCATTAACACATGATTAACCAAGAAAAAAAAATGAATGCCCAAGTCCAAGAAGTAACTGACAAAAGACTGAAGGGAAAAATGAGAATCTCTAATTTTATTATGGTGTAACCAGCTGTAAGGAATTACTGGTCTGAAGCACAGTGTGCAATTGTCTTATCCTAAACATTTACTAAAGCCTATAATTCAGAATGATCCTGACTAGTGAAGTCACCATTGGCAAGCTATCATTTTTTTCTTTCTTATTCTTGAAGAAGTCCACATTTCTCACCAATTAGCACAAACATAGGCACAGAGGCACAGCCTATGCACAGAAATGCTCAACATTTTCTGGAGGCTGTATTTCATTAGTGCCAGCTGCTTTGACTCTAAGATCAAAAGAGATGCAGCAAGTTCTGGACTGATTATATTGGATTTTTTGCTAAAAGCAGAAGAATTCCTGTTTGAGATCAAATGGCATCAATATGTATTGTTTCCTAAATTCAGGGCAGAGTGCCTGCTACTTACGTGAGGATAGCTTGAAATAATTACCATGATCTTCTGCAAAAGTGCTATACACAACATAAATAACTGTGTTAATTGAAAGGGAAAAAACAGAGTAAGAGACTACATAAATTAAGCTACTTTTACTCTATGATATTATGTACTATTAGGCAGCTGATTTTTTTGGGTGAAGAGGCTCATCAGGTGCCTAATAAGAAAAGATACTTGGCACAGCTCCATGGCCATTCCAATTGATGTCATGGTTAACAAGCTGGCTACCATACAAGGCCAATCAGGCTACTGGTATTCCACTACTCACTAAAGGCTTCAGCAGCTTAACAGTGCCAAACATACAGTGCCATTAATTAGGCAAGAGACAGAAGGAAAAAACACTCAGGAAGGAGGTAAGATGCCATTCACCTCCTGAGCAGTCACTCAGCACAGCCTGTGGATCTGAACTAGAACAAGACGGGCAGCCTGAGGAGCAAGAGGAACTTTTCAGACCCAGGTCACAGCTCTGTGCTGTGAGAAGCTGTTTTGTGTCCCCTGGAGTGCCAGGGCAGAAGGGAGGCTGACCCCAGAACCACCACACCCCTGCAGTGCTGCCCAGCACTCCCGATGCCGGGATGTCCCAGCCATGCGCGGTGGGAACCCGTCCTGCAGGCACCGGCTCTTCCTGAGCCACCATCACCTGTGGGCACTCACCCAGTGGGGAAGAAGCTGAACAAGGCTGATTAATGATAAAAATACTTGTCTTTTTTAAAATTTATTTTTAGTTCAAAGTGAATCACAACTTCCTGCCCCTCCCTCTCCCCTCCTGTGAAGACAGAAGTACCTCTAAACTTTTCTTTTGTTTAAGCATCAAAAGTGTAACACATGTCAACTGCTACTGATACAGATTTTACAGTGATGACTGTCAGAGGGAGATTGTGCAACTCCTTAAGGAGCAAAAAGGAAAAATCCCTCCTACAAATTCAGATAAACTTTTGGAATGTAAACAGGTAATACATACAATTACTGCATTACCAGAAGTATTATGCATTTATTATAATGCATTTCTCAAAACAGTTGAACGTAACACTTTACAACACACATTTGATATGACCCAATCATAACTTGAAAGGAGACTGTGTACCCTGTAAGAGTAACCATGTACCCCTATAAGATAGTAATTCCTGCCATAACTTTCAGATACATTTGACAGTATTGATGCCATAGAAGGAGGGTTTTTAATTTCACTCATGCTCTGCTGATTTTTAACGTGTGGCTTAATTCACTCAATGCATTTTATAAAGGTATGTAAACAGTTCTGATTTAAAGACCAGAGAGGTTTGAATGAAATTAACAGGTCTGGACTGGTCAATGGTAATGTCTTCATTAACTCAGATACCTTATTTATCCCTGAGCACCTTAAAATTGTTCCCCCCAAATCTCAGTCAAGAACACGTAACTATTTCACAAGAATGTAAAACTGCATTTGAATAAATCTGTGTCTTATAAATCCCATTTTCCTGCACTGATTTAAACAAAACATAACAAAACAAACCCAAATCAAACCGTGTCCCCTCCCCTTTGTTTTTCATGTGTACTGCAATACAGGAACAAAAATTTCACCCTAACAAACAACATCACCTACAGACACACTACAGACTACAAAAATATTGCATAGGAGTGTCAGTGGGCATAGTCTCCCAACATGAGAGAAAATGCTAAGTTTTCTTTAAAACATTATGGCAACATTCTAATTTATTTTCCTTTTAAAAATCAAGTGGTTTCACTTTATTTCAAAATTGTACAAAATGGCCATGGCTGTTTATAAAAAAAAGTCTCTGTCTTGAGAATGTGTGAAGTCTCAGGTGCATCAACAAAAGACCTGGAACCATTCACAGTGCAGCGGAAAGCTTCTTTTGAGGCAGAAACTACAATTCATCCTTCTTCTTTCCTACTCTTTCATGATCTCTTTCTCTCAGGGTTCGCATGAAAGTGGTGAATCCAGACTCCTGGTTTTGAAGGAAGAAAAATATGGGTCATATTTTTATCAACAAAGCAAAACAATGCATCAAGAACACTTTGAGCTTCTGTATCCCAGCAGAATATAAACTATGGAGCAGTTGTTTATTTTCTGAACCCCACAGCAGTAAAGAAACTAGGGAGCAGTTACTACTCCTGCACTGCCACATGATGCCCTGCTCTGGTCCAGGGCTGTTCCACTGCAAGGGGAAAATATCCATGTACATCCCACATACCAAACTTTGAAGAGATGGGATACAGAGAAAAAGTCCCTAAAATTCACAGAACAAGGTAAAATCTGTCACTGGAAGTACCATTGATGCCTTTTGTTGAAAACACTCAAAAGACATTTTCAAGCTGCCTTTGCATGCCATTTGTGTCATTTTAAAAGCAATTACTGGATTGTTTGTTGACTATACACGCATTTGCCACTCATCCTCTAACAGTTTTTATCATGATTTTCCTCCTTCTCCAAACATTCCAATGATGGAAATTGCTTTTTTTTGGAAGCTACTATTAAAATTATAATCAAAAATTTCAAACCTGGTTGTCTAGATGCCAACCTCTGTATTTCAACAATTTATGATTTGAGGCTGTTGAATGCCAGCAGTTTCCTTTTCCAAAGAAAGCTGTGAACACAGCTCTCAGGCATTTCAGAAGGCTCAGATGGGTGGAGGTGTGAACACCTGTGTTGGAACACACTGTCTGCTGGTACCCCAACAATGAAGTTTTCTGGGCAAGTAACAGTGCTCCCACCCAATCTGACCATTTTTGCATTTAAACAATCACAGAACGCACTACTCAAAGGTGGTGATGAAGAGGGAAAACACCAAAGGTAAAGGGCAACTAACAGAAGTCAAAGACTTAAAACAATGTTGGGGAGCAACAAAACAAAATAACCCAAACCAAACCACAAAGCTTTTAGAAGGCTGACCAACAAAAAGCTGTTCTAAAAACTATTGGTGGAAGGGGAACAGAGCAGACATCAACAGAGAGACTGGGATGCTCCTGTTGGATAATTTTTACCCAAGCAAGGGCTGGTTGCATATAGGGGATTTGTTAGTCCACTTTCCAGTATATGGATAAATATCTCCCAACTCCTGTGGCCTCAGAGCACTCCTGTACTGGATATAAATTCTTTTTTCAGCCACCACAGATCCTTCCTTTCATGTATCACTTCTCTGAAAATAGGTTAGAGATGCAAAAACTGCATCTGAAATCTTACTTTAATTGTTGGCTACTGCACCCATCTTTACTTTTAAGAAAAGATCCAGAATTGGAACTAAACACAGTATCCATAACAACGGCTGGATCAGCACCATGAAATGGTAATTACTGGGGCCCAAGTACACTGAAGAAAACTGAGGGGTGAAGCTCCAGGAAGATCTCCCTAAGATCCTGACTAACAGAGAACCTCAGAACCTGGCTTTTGAATTGATGCTATATAATTTTCTGAGCTCTAACAGCAGCAATAACTTTAAGGCAAGAATCTTTATTCAGAATCACTGAACGGCTCAAAGACCCACCCCAGGCAATCAATGGCTGCTGAGGAGTAACCTCCCTCTAGGAGGTTATGACAAAGGCAGCCCACAAATAATTGAATTGCTTCCTTATTTTCAGGCACTTTACAACCACTGAAGGCATTATGCCATTTCTGCCCCCATTTCTTGCACTCATAGCATATAATTAGCTGGCCACAGCAGGACAAAAGAATGAAACTTCAGCCCAGGGGTAGATGGCACAATTTGTCTTCCCATCCTGAGTGCCAGGAGTGAATCTGATTCAGGGCAAATGAGATATTTACTTTCCTCTAGTCTCCAAAGGACAGCTTTGTCCTGGCTGTAAAACCAATGGTCTGTCACCATTTGGCAGCCTGGTGGACCTCTAACACGTTTGCAGTGTCCATGTAATCCAGAACTGAACAGAACAGGAGTTAAGTCCTGTATTTTCTGGCATTTCTGCCAGCAGCACATGCAATAAACCCTTCCCTTTCACTCAGTCCAAATTCACTCACAGACTTCAGCTTAAAGAATAAAATATACAAAGAGTATTACCAAATCTAATCCTTTTTCCTCTTCTCATGTTCCTAAAAATAGACCAAGTGTGTTCCTAATGCAGAGATGTACAGGGGTGTGGTACACAATGATTCATCCATGTAAGACAGCAACAGAGGCAGTTCAATATTCTTCCAGTATGGTAAAAATTCACTCTGCAGTTGTCATTTGCAAAGCAGGACAGGCAGAGGAGACTTTGCTCCCTGTAACAGGTGATGACTCCTGCTTTCACTTACCCCTCGATCTCCAGTATATTTTTCCACAAATTTCCCATAGTTGTAATAGTTGAAGGTGGGGTAGCCATCAACTCCCTCCTGCTTACACAGGTCATGATTCTGTCCTTTGGCACAGTCCACTGCAGCGTAGGCGATCTGAAATGCAAGAGGTCACACTGAGGCAGGAGAAGACAAAACAAGAGCCCATTTCATGGTGAGGCTGCAGCAGCTTAGCCTTAGCACTGAGAGAGACCCAGGTCTTCTCCAACCATGCAATGGCTTCTGTTAAGGCTGAGCTGTGGAGGAGAGCAGAGGGTGGTCATCACCTGGCCTCTGCAGCTGCCTGGCACATTCAACTCACAGGGCAGAAAATCACCTTCCCAGCCTTCCCACTGAGCTCTGCGTTTGACTCCAAAGAGGAAATCCAGAGGCTGGATTAATAAAACCAAATCCAGGCACAGTGGTCACAGCTCTGTCATGCTGCAGTATTTCCCCTCCACTTTGGTTTTAAGTGATGATCAGTGACAGTGGCTTTGGTGATGGTAACAACTCACCTAACCCAGCCTCCTTCCTGTGGCATGGCTAATGCTCAGAAAAGTTACCAAACTGGTTACTTATGCAGCCTATTCATAGATTAATGATTTCTACTCCAAATAGCTTTTCTAAATTCCATGCAGTTCTAACAAGGTCAAATGGGGATGGGTGAGAGGCTAGAGCATGTTCTACCAAGCACTGCACACCGGGAAAAAGGTTGCTTGCTTACAATCTCAGCCTGGGTTTGTATTTCCTTTCCTGTCTTCTTTCAGGACTGTACATTATATGCAGCCATTAGCAAAGTGGGCTTTAATTCCTTTTGAAACCTCTAGATGCTACTGTCACACAGACAAACCCTGAGCAGGAAAGAGCCTGCCCCACTTTCAGCCTGTTGGCAGTGGAGCAACACCCTCAGTCCCTGCCTGCTTCCACACAGGCAGGGGGCGAGGAAACACAGCCTCAGCCCCAGAGCAGCAGCACCGAACATTCAAGTCCTGACTCTGTGAAGTATTGAGGAGGGGCTGCCCTTAACAGTTCTGATGCTGAAACAATGTAATTCATGGGCTTCTACTCAAAGCAGCTGAGCCCTGTGCTGTGATTTCACCCTGACTGTTCCTGTGAGCAGCAGTTCGGGCTCTGAACGCTGGCTGCTCACACCTTCACAGCCTGAGCCGGGCCCTGCTGAAGGGCAAGCAGGGTAAAGTACAACCTGCATAAAGAAACCAAACAAATGAGAGGAATGACTTTTTGCAACTTTTTTGTGGGTTACAATTTATCAAGTGCTAATTTCATAGCAGACACGTCTTAATTTCATATTTCCGTTCCACAGGCCTCCTTCAAACAGCTGATCAAAATACCTTTTGCTTGCATGACTTTAGGGTTGTGGTTGAACTGTTCCTCCATAATTAAAAGATCACTTAATATTCCACAAAGCCCTCCTGTTTCATGGTGACACTGTCAAAATGAGAAAAACTGATCTCATTATACTAGCAGTAATTAAAGAGATTGGCAAAGCCAACTTCAGTTAATTTTCTTGTTTTGTTTCGGCTTTGAAAGCCTGACAAAACAATACTCAGTGTGGTCTTGCTTGGTCTGTCTTCAAGTGGAAAGTATCAGATAAAGTGAACAGTGTTCTTAAATATCTGGTTTCTGATTTTAAACATTAATAAGGCTATTAAAAAACCAGGACTCTTGAGAGCTGTTAAAAACATGTATGATCCCCTTTTTTTTCTTTTTGTAAACACAAAGACTCCTACACATTCAGGGCCAATTTAAATGAAAGGTTAGGAATAATAAACCACAAAAGAGTTTCATCTAAGTTATTTCTGCCTTCCTGACCTTAGCAGCCAGCCAAAATCTAGAGCTCTGTTGGTTACTTCTGTGTAAAGAAAATCTTAAAATCGAGACAAACATTTATTTCATGACACAGCATGAAGGCAGAAAGAATACTAGAAGTCCTGGGTTCCTAAAAACCAGAAGTATAAATAAAATAATCTTTTTTCTTACTGCTCTAAATATCACACAGGGAGAGATTACAGCCAGAAGAAAGGGAAGGTATGCATGTGCTCATCCAGATCTTAGTAGCTAGTTTCAGACATGAAACTGTTCTTAGTGTCTTGGAGATGAGGAAAATTAGTTTTTAGTGCACTGGAAAGAAGAGGCAAGAAGGAAGAGAAGCTCTCTTTATCTGTACCTCTGGAAACATCTAAACTGGTACTGGCTGGAGCAAAGACTCCCATTTCATTTACAAAAGGCTTTTGTGAGAACAGCCCCCAGTCAGGAGAGGGAGCAGTGCAGGAATGCAATGCTACAAGGCACTGTTATAACCTTGTTCAGAACACCTTCACCTGTTGCCTCAGAACAGATGACTGATGGATGTTAAGGAGGTGGCTTCTGACAGAAACCATCCTTGAGACACAGCTCCGCTCTACAGCACATGGGAACCTGAGCTGGTCCATCTGTGCATTAGTTGTGCTCAAAAAGATCCCAGCCTAAGTCTGTCCACAGCAGGCACATGAGCCCAATGTTGTGTCTAATCTAACAGGTCTAATGGCACATCTGGAACAGCATTTGGGGGACGTGTCCATGGTCTGTCCCCTCTGCAGTGGTCCTAATGCAAGCTCCCACACAGCCCCACCACTGCTCCTGCAAGCACCATTGTGAGCCCAGCTCTTCAGAACACACACGTTTGGTTATTTTTACAGCCAGTGAGAGAAGAGGCACGGCGATTTTCAAAAGCCTTGTAACTCATACAGACGTGAGCAAAATTTCATAGAGAAACATCTAATTCCCAAGACTGTATCTGAGGCTGCATTTCAATGCCTGCTGCCAGCAGTGGCTGAGTAAGAGTACTTAGGAGAGCTTGAGTGATTACTTTAGAGTGGAAATGTTAAGGCAGCCTAAATATAGAGGTTGCTACCATCTCTGTGCACTCATTATCATAGCATCACAGTCCTAATTGTCTTGCCTGTCTTACAGCGGAAGATCAAATATAGTGCACTGAGAGAAAAGTGATGCTGGAAAACACTTATAGCAAAACACACTTCTGGACTGAGGACCAACTCTCATCTCCATTCCATCAACTCCAGACAGCTGAACTCTGAGACACACCAGAATTTCAGCAAATAGCACTGATGCCCTTTGCTTCTTTCTGTTTGTGTTTTCATGGACTGTGAATACTGAGTTCCATTGCTGGGAGAGGTGTGTCCTACCAGAGTGAATTCCTGCATGACTCTACTGAAAGGCTGCATGTAAAAAGATGCAGAGTCCTGGCTCAAGTGAGCACTAATACACTGCAGGGAAAGTTTCCCCTCATTCTCAACCCTCTTAGCAACAGTCAGCTTTTCTGCTTCACTAAAGAAGGAAACTGTCAGGAAAAGTAACAACCCAAAAACCCTCTCTCAAAATGTGGTTAAAGACTTCTAGAGAATATTCCTCTCAGAACTGATCTCCATATTCAGCAGCAAGTTACACAGAAATGCACTGGAGAGCACAGGTTAGCAAGACCTACATGCTTTGACCTGCAAACTCACTAAGTTTATTCAACAAGAAGCTGCAGATATACTAAGCATAAGACATCCATGATAGGTGTCCAGGAGACAAGACACCTGGCATCACCTCTCACAAATTCCCTCTCATCAAGAGGGAAAACCCCTCTAAAAATCTGAGAGAAACTCTGCTGACTCTGGTCTAACATGTACGTGTGTGTGTGTAAGTGTCCGTTATGGAAAAATCCAGTGTAACAGTTTTCAGAAGGCAAGATTGATTTTATGGAGATTTTGATTGTCAGGGCTAAAATTTAATTTCTTGAGCTTTCCTCTAACCAGAGGGGAAAATCCACTGAAGAAACATTTCAGGGAGAAAAAGCTCTAAGTGCTATATCTGCAACATTCACAAAACTCCATGGGATTATGGATTCTCTATAACCCAAAGCCCTGCTGCCTTAGATATTGACAATACATCATTATATACAAGTCCTTTCTCCAGAGCCAATCTTGTTCAGCTCTATCACCAGCCTGTTCAGTAGCTGTAGCAGGAATAGAAATGTTATCAAATGAAATCAATCAGAAACTGTGGACCCCAAAGGAAGTTTCTTGGAGTACATCCAACTTTCTTAATTTTACAAGTAGTTCCTCACAACTGGTATGCACCCTATAATAATTAACAGTATCAGGTGAGTATGTACAGTAATACACAATAATGCTAACAGCAACAACAATACCCCACCAAGTAAGCATGCATTTCTCCATAGTCACTATAGGTTAATATGAGTCTAGAAACATCTGGGACTGGAAAATACCTTTAATTGAAAAAGGAATCCCACAATGTTTCATGGTTCTACCAAAAAACCAGGAACTTAACTACAGAGTTGCAAACTTAACTCAGCATAGCAAGAGACTGTGAGCAGTGTATGAGCAGCTCTGAAGAGCTCTGAGGAAACAGAGCATGGCATATTTTTCAGATGAAGAGGACTGATCACAAAAGCTGAGCTGTTGCAAAAACCAGAACTTTTCATTTAGGTGCTTCAGTAGAAGTGGAGCTATGCCGAAAATGTGACCACTGATTTCCATATGCCCCAACTGTAACAGAAGGGTGATGCCTTATTTTGATACTGTTAGAAAGAACAAGAAGTACTGGAAGTATAATCTAATCATACATCAGAAATCACAGTTCCCTTCCAACAGAATTATGAAACAACTTTTTGCTCTAGAGGGATCTTACAGGTAAGAAATACAATTACATTCAACAGATGTGTAGAAAATTGAAAGTGGGATCCCTTAACCTTCCAGGTAACTCCTTTCTGTTCTTAAAGCTTTCTTTTTAACAGTTTGCCTCCCAGTCACTGTGTAATGATATAATAAAAATAACCCCTTGCAATCCTAGTTGCTCTCCTGTTAAAATATGTACTGCCACACACTGGTTTATTGATTCAAGGAAATAAGTCTCTGCTAGAACTAATATTGACTTTTGTTATGAAAATGGAGGTGAATAGCTAACTGAATATTGATTTGAGAGAAGAATGATATTTGATAAGCTTAAAAAAGGTAAAAACAAAATTGCAGCATGGAAATAAATGCTTCCAAACAACATTTTTAATCAATTAATCAATACCAGATGACAATGACCTGATTACTAGTAAAAAAGTCTGTTGTTGCCAAATGTCTTAAGAGCACCTATAAATAAGACAGATGTGCATTCTTCCCTATGATTACTTCATAGGTTTCTATTTATATCACCTGTTCTGGATCCTAACAGAAGTTAGGGACTGGTCTGCTGAAGCTTTTCGCAATTCAGCTACTGTTTGAAAGGCCTTGTAAATGGGAGATTCGTTATTGGCTGCCCAGAGGTGGCATGGCAGCATTACAGGAGGTGCAGTTCATCATCTCAAGGCCTATTTGCAAAGGGGACATCCATTAGGACAACATGATGTACAGTGCTAACATCACCATATTTAATGAGCCTAATTAAAAAGAAATTCAGCACATGCTTTTTAAGCAAACAGGGATCAAATTCCTTGCCAAACTAAAATATTAACTCATTTGGATAACTCTGTATAGTAGTCATTTGGTTGGTATAATCATTTTAAACTGTGATTCACAATACACACTGGAGACCCACCAGTTTCACTGCTAACTGGCAGCCCCCCACTGACACCCTAGCTCACCCCATTTGCTGCACCCTTTCCAGCAATCTCTGCCACAGCTGTTTCTGTAGGAACTCACTAGAACCCAGCTGTGGTGCTCTGATTTGGGTCAGGAACAGTCTCTTGTGAAAATGGGAAGACTGGTCAAAGAGCAGCCCCTTCGTGGGAGTGCCAGAGAATTGTTACTGAGAGGCCTTGAAGAGTCAAGAGCTTTCCTTGAGCAAATCCAAGCTAGAACATCACAAATCAGTTCCTTCAAGCTGAGCTTTAGGATGAGCCAAAAGGCAGAATGCAGATTTTTCAAAGATTTTGTTTTCAGGAGATGCTGTGGAGCAGTTACTGAACATGCCTTCCTGCTCTTCAATCTGTTCAGCAAAGTGACAACCCTCACATCTGTATTTTCTGACGTTTACTGGTCACTGCCAGAACTTGAGCTGTGGGGCACTGCCCAAAGGCTTTCCTCTGGCATCTGTGTGCTAAGGCCACAGTGCCCCAAGGTAAGAATGCTCCAGCTGGCTTTTTTTTTCATTTAAATAACTGAAACAATACACTCACTGCCACTGGAGCAGCCTCCCCAGTGATCTGCTCCTACTGGCACTGAATTTCTCCAGGAAGATGGAAAGACTGGAGGCTCTGGTTTGTGGGCCTCAGCCCGAGCTGTGCTTTGCAGCAGCCACAGGACTGCCCCAGGCCAGCGAGCAGGCTGGGGATTCTGGCTAAAACCACCAGCAGTGATGTGGCCAGTGAGAGCTGACATTTGGGGCCAATGTTCTGAGCAGTGCATTTTTAAACTCCAACTCCAGCAGTGCAGATGATGAAAAAGTACAGAGCATTACACACAGCCCTGGGGGAGGGGGGCTCCTCTGCCACAACCATCCCCTTGCAGTCAATCTGCAGAGCCAGAGACAGATTTAACAGCTTCAAGCTCTGCTCATCTTCAAAATTCCAATGTAAAGACTCAAGTCTCCCAAAGGATACCTTTTAAGATACCATTTAAAACCAATTCAAGGCTGGAATGTTTTTGATTGTTCTTTGGCTTCTGCAGGATTAAATGTTTAATTAAAAGACCCCTCTTTTAAAAAGAAGATACAGTTTAAATGCTACCATACTCTGTTAAGTGAAAAACCTTTCTCCAGGGGAATAAAAAAGGACACTACAGAAATGAAGTAGTGAAAAGAATCTACTACTTAAAAAGAAAATTAGTAATCTGGCCCTGTTTTTGAAAGAATAAATACTTTCTTTCTCTTAAGCAGTGATTTTATCGAAGTTTGAAACCCTACAGAACTACAAATTAGTTTGAAGGCTCAGTCCATTTTGAAACATGGGAATATGCCCTATGCTGCTTGTGGGAACAGTGATGTGCCCTTCTAAAGTCTAAAACAGGTTTGTTTTCTTTTCCACAATGGCACAAACTGGCAGCAGGAAGCACCTTGGCAGGTTATAGCTGTACACAATTAAATAGGGGCTCCCAACATAATCAATCCCTGGCACTTTCATAGGTCATTGGGGTGGAATAACATCATTCTCCCTAACTGCACACACCTCTTTAAAACTGTACCAGCCTTAATATTCCCTATTGGCTCTCCTGTTCCAACTCATTACATTTTATATCTCCCCACTTCAGACTTAAACTGAAGTCAAGAGTTGCAACCGTCAATCACCGCTCTGCTCTTGGAGTCTTTTCATAACCTGCAGTCTGAAGGAAAAGCTTCCCAGGCCTGCATTTCCCACCACCACCCTGTCCAGCTAACTGTGCCATGATTCAGATTGCTTGTTAATACATCCTGGGGCTCTAATAAGCAAGTTTCACATTCTTTGGTACATTTGTTCCACCTCCTCTGACTGCAATTTTAATGAGTTTAGGAAAGAGAGGCTTCGTTGGGAACTACCAGAAAAGTGGGAAAACAAGGATACTTTCTCAGAGATCTTGGAAACAAAAAAGTAACCAAAAGGCATCTGAGAAAACTAATTTACAGCAGTAGGAGAACTAAAAACTGCATGCCTATGAATCTTCTATGTGCCAGAGGGCAGAAGTGATGGACTCCTAATTTATGCAGTCAGTGATACAAGAATGGTTTGTTTCTTGTCAATCTGCATTTTCTGTGAGTTACAGAACAGATGAGAGGAAAAGAAAAAAAATCACACAAATTCTTCTGTTATGGAGTACAACTGTTACAAAATTACCATTTCATTTAGAATACTGAGTAGGATAAACTATTTCAGTTGGATGGGACCTACAAGGATTATCTAGTCCAGCTGCCTGACCAATTCAGAAGTTAAAGCCTGTTGTTAAGATGTTGGTCCAAATGTCCCTTAAACACTGATAGGATCAGGGCATTGACCACCTCTCTAAGGAAGTTTGTTCCAGGGTCTGATCACCCTCTTGGTAAAGAAGTATTTCCTACTGTGCAGTCAGAACCTCCCCTGGCATAGCTTTGAACTATTCCCACATGTCCTGTCACTGGATTCCAGGGAGAAGAGCTCTGTTTCCCCTCCTGAGGAAGGTGTAGAGAGCAATTTCCATATTAAATTGTCAAATCTTCCTTGCCACACCTAAACACAAAGCAATTGTGAAGCTGGCACAAATTAGAGATCAGAATGCAATACGGTTCACTGAAAGACAGCAAACAGGTTCCCAGCTAATTCTCTGGTTAAATGCAGTGGTTGAAGTGTTGGGTTTTTTTTTAAATCCTAGATCTGCATGTGCTCAGTTAAAAAATGGTTCTGATGATGCAAGTGAATTACCCAGTGTGATTCAGCCATCAGACGCATTTTCAAGGCCAAAGCACCAGGGTCCTAGAAGAACATCCTGGGCTCAAGTCAGCCAACTTACACAAATATATTGTATTTTGTGCTAGGCAAGCAAGGATTAGTCAGTTACATGACTGAGGTCTTCAGGACTGTTCCACAACTTGCCTCTACATGCACTCTAACAGCAGACAAAGTTGAAGGGGAATGGAGATGATGTGAATTATCTTTATTTAATCCCTCCATGAGAAAGAACTGTGTTTCACTTCAATACAAAGTAACTCTTACACAAAGACTTAAACATCAAAGACAGCAAGTTAGGGAAAACAGAATAGGTTGGAAGTGTAACTCAATTTGACCACAGAAGACACAACCCCAATGATGCAAATACATTTTAGTGTAACAGCAATTTTATCTACAAACCTATCACCTTATCAATAAGCAAATCCTATAAAAGTACAAATTATGGAAAACATTCTTAAACATCACAGAAATAATTAACAGCAACTTACCTTGCGATCTTCTTTAAAGACTTCAGCAGCAGTTGTGAAATGTGGAATGGCATTTTTACAGTGGGGACACCCTGTTTGACACAGGAAGAAAAAGGCATCATAAATGTTAGCTGTAGGACAAACTCAAGACACAAGGTGAATCAGTGGCAAATTTGAATCAAAAATCACTCTAGGCAGGAGCTCTCCAGTTCTGGAATGAGTACGACAAAGCATGTGTGGACCATGTGTCAGCTTCATGAAAGTAAGCTCATGTTTAAAGTCCCTGTGACTTCAAGCAGTTTAAGTGCACATTTACAGTTACACAACATCCCACACAGGGACCATGGTGCAGGGGGCTTTGGGGCTTTTCTCCATCACCAGTCCCGTAAGGGCACTTTAAGAGCACCAGCCACTGACAGACCCCACTGCCCTGCTCTGTACCCCTGGTATTGCCAGGTTATTGACAGGTTATTTCTGCTGTTGCCAGAGATACCAGCTACATTTGGGCATGGGAACCAAGACAGCACAGCTGGAAACAGAAGGAGGCCGGAAGTTGGAAAGGAAGTTGCTGGGAGCATTTGTAAGTGTTTGGAAATGGTCTGTGTTAAAGCCAAGCTATAAGGGAGGGGAAGAGAAGCAAGTCCAATAGGCCAGGCATCTTTCATGGATGGAGAGCAGATGTCCAGTCCCATGTTAGGATGGCTGCTGCTGGCCTTCCTGGAGACCTCCCTGCTGTTCATCACTAATGGGCAACCCTGAAGTGTTTTACAGACACAGCACACAGGAACCCCAGAGCTTTGTATGGGAGATGGGCTGATACTTCTTTGTACCACTGCAGCATTGAAAAAAGGCCAGCTGATCCCTTGCTTGAATATACACTGAATTTACTCAAACATTTCAGAAGAAGTCAAAGAGGGGAAACTAGAACTGCTCTCTTGATTCAAGGTTCAGAGTGCTCTTAATTCAGAAGCAATGTCTGCAAATTTTGTCTGTGAATAATCCACACTACTTTCAAAACATCATTACTATATTAAGTAAGGCTTTGAAAAGGAAAGTACCTGTATATTTGTAATAAATTACTTTTTTTCAAACCCAGCACAGAGGCTGATCCCAGGCAAAGACTCAGGACACTATTTTTTGCTTAGATGCATGTTAAAAAGGAATGGACACACTTCAGTCAAGCCTGTGTAATGCTGGCAAAGGAGTTCATCTTGCTATTATTTCTGGATAGGAACAGAAAAATCACAAATGAGTAGCTCACAAGCACCAATTACAGCTTATGTTACTGTTGTTTACCAGTATTTTACATGATGAACAAGCATCTGACAAATGCCCTCTCAGGAGACTTGCAGCCACCCTCCTAAGCCACGCTCACTCTTTCAGCTGACAAGAAAAATAGTATCTGTGCATAAACACTGCACACCCCTTTCCACAAAGGAAAGGCTGAATACCCCTTTCAGCTTCACCAAAATGTAATTTCATTGCTTACATGTACTGCTTTCAATTTTAGAGCATTTCTTTCTTCAGAATAGGATTCTGAGAGCACTGCAGTTACACACCTGTGTCAATTCACTGAGAGTCTGTGCAGTGGCTAAGAATACCAGAAAGTCAAGGGGACGTTTCCTGGGAAACTGAGGCACTTCTGTAAACCCATCTTAATGGCTTCAAACTCTTTATGGAGCACAATGGCAGCTATCCTGTGGCAGCACTGTTTCAGTGGGAGATAGTGCAGTGTTCTACAGCTTGCAAACTGTTAACCTTGTTGAGTCATTCAGCATTTGCCTGGGAGTAAATGGTCAAGAAAGAAAAGGATGAGGAGGAAGAAGAGAAGAAAGAGGAGGAGGAGGTTAGGGTTTCAGGCTGCTCTCATGTCCATCAGCCCACTTTGGTGACCCATTTTCTCTCTTACCACTTGTCTGGCCTGTCTGCCTGATGCTGAAGAGCCTGCAGGTCAAGCCTGCCTCTTAACAAATCTTGGATAATTTCCTGTACTGTGAGGGACTGCCTTGGATGACTTGTGAACACTGCTCTACACAAATAAATCAGAACTAGTGACAACATCTAAAAAGGATTTCAGAAACAAAAAGTGGATAAAAATCAGGCACCTCTAAAACAGGAATACTTGTTCTTAACTACACACTGCAGTTTTCCTGGAAAGCGCTTCCAACTGTTACACTAAAACATAAAGGCTCCTAAAAACTTAAACCTTTTAGGTTCCCTTCTTAGCTTATTATCTTGAGCTTGAAATTTAGATTTCACCAAAGAACATCTTTTAAACCCTCAATAAAAGACATTTCAGGACAGCGAGGCCTCTCTGAAAGCCCCTAGTGAAGCTATAGCAGGTAAGAGCTCTTCATGAGCCACATTCCTCAATAAAATCAGAACACAAACAACAAGCACATTCTTTGACACAAAAATACCAAATCCAATACCAAATCTCAAGAAGTTACCTTCATTTACCCATCTGAAGCTCCATCCCTCCTCCCTTCACTTCTCTCTTGGCCCAACCTCTTTTCTTTACTGCACTTTGCTCACAAAACTAAAACACAACCATATGGCTTTTGGCAGAGCTGCCTCCAGGTCCAGTAGGCATTTGTTAGCCTTGGACATCCATCCACGGAACAGATGTGAATGCTACACTGAATTCCCAAGGAGTTTCAAGGAGTCACTGAAATAGGGGGAAGGAGCACATCATATGGAACAGCAGAACTTCATCTGTTACAACTTAGAAGGATTGCCAAATGCAGCAAACACTTGGAAGTCACCCAACCCAGTCATTCTATTTAAAGCACACATGCCAAAAAAAATAAAAGCAGAGGTTGATGTCTTCATTTTGACAGACGGAAAACTTGTTCTCCCCGTTCCCTCTCTGCGCCCACTATCACAAGTTTATTTTAAGTGTTAACACTATCTTCTAGATTCCAAAGTGCAAGGAAAGGAAATGTACTGAGCACAGTACATGAGGATAGGAAGTGTGCAGCCTCCTTACAAAGGATTTTTCAGATATGCTGCAGTGGAAAGAGATTAAACCAGTGGTATATGAAGGTGTGGGTAAGGTGTCAAGAACCAAAAGGTCTTGCCCCTTCTCAGTCACTATGGACTAAACAAGTGGGAAAATTCATTATAGTTGAATAATTTGGATCCTGTGGTAAGCACACAGACTTCCTGCAAGGACAAGAAGTGGAGTTTTAACTGAGCAGCATTGAAAGCAGCACTTCTGGGAGCAGAGCCTTCTAACACAGATGCAGGGCTTTGCTTTAACAATTTTCTTTTTTCATTTTTACAAAGTGTCAAATTTGATCTCAACAGGGTTAAGAGCAGATGTGAACTGAACAGTAATTTCCTGTGCCTCACTTGAGAAATGTGAAAGAAACCTGCTCCTGAAACCACAGGATCCCAGTACTGGCACTCAAAACCTCTAATCATTCCTGCACATCCCAAGGTAACTCCATTTCCTAATGCTGAAACACAGTTGCATCACCCAGCAGGAAAACAAGAGAGCTTGACATCTAAGGCATATGCAGTAGCATGTGCTGAGGCCATTCCCTGTTCACAATCAGCAAACAATATAGCTTTAACACAGCTCTGGGCAGGCACTCTCAGCTCTGTGCTCAGAATTTGGCTCTCTGGAGGACCCCCCATACAGTCCATGGTGGCATCTGCTCCCCCTGACCTGCCAGGGCATGAGGGCTGCCTGCTTAAACCACAGCTCCCTGAATCCATGTGAGAACACCTGCAGCTGAGGAGCTCTCAAGTTCTCTTTGCCTTTGTACCACAAATTTAAACATTTACACAAACCCAGTATTTCCTACAAGGTTTTTCTCCACCATTCCTGTTGTAAAGTTGGTAAGAGCTGTGGTACAGTCACAGCAGCCACCATCACACCTTGAAAACCAAGTAGTTCTTGACTGAGCCAGTACATGAGAAATATGGTTTCTGTGGGAAAAATTCAGGAGGAATGGCTGATGAACAGCAGACGAGGGAAATCAAGCAAGCAAGCAAGCAGGCTTCACTCAGGGCCATTATCTGAGGGGAGAGGGAGTCAGATTAAATCTCCTCTAATTAGAGAGGCATTTAAAGGAAAGCTAGTAGGTCTTTTGGGACATGAAGTGATGGAAAATATATAACCCAGCTTATTTCCCATGGATTGGATTTACTGATAGCAGGAACAACCTCAAGGTACAGCACCTTCACAGGGTAACTTTGAGGAAAGACTGAAGGAGACAGCATTGGTTTGGGCCCAGAAAAGGGCTGGAGTTTCATCCTCATGGAAATACTGCCTTGAGGACTGTGAAGAAATAAAGAACTGCAGGGTTGAGCTGGATGTGATTTCCAAGATAATGCCACAACACATTTGTTACATGATGTAAAACAAAGATATCACATGGTGAAACAGAAAAACTTAGTTAAGTAAGTGCTCACATCACCTTGTGTACTGGTTTTTTGTTTTTTAAACAAAAAGCAGACCGAGGAAAAAATAATACTAACCCATTTGTCAGGTAGGGTAAGAACGACACAAAATTGATATGATATCGTAGCAATTTGATAAATTTTCAGGCATAATATCCTGTGAAAACATTTTGCATAATTGCAGCATCCCATGGGATGCAGAAGAGATGCAAAGAGGATTTTAAAGCAGTGGAACAATCTAGTGAATAACCTACGTGTCTTTATCACATTCAAATGGGGAATTTTTCATTGAACAGGGCTTCTTTTTTTAAAAAACAATTATTTGCTTAGAGATGATAGTGAGTCAAAAGTAAAACTTAAGAGATTCTTAAAACTTCAGTGTAAAGGTATTAGGACCAGATGGCAATTCTAAAGATGTCTCCAGAGTAGTGCATGAAACAGATGCACCCTGTTGTACAACAGTCACCTCATTATATTTAAAGTAAAATTGTGGCAAATTTTCAAAAATGCCTAAAGGAATCAAGTTCTCTTTACAAAAAACACAGGTTTCTCCTTGCTTAAATATGAAAAAACATCCTTTAAGTTAAGTTACTTCTTGCTTTGTTTAATTTGAAGCTACAAAGCCCAGTAATATAATATAACTTCTCTACAGCTGAACAGTACAAGGTTAATTCAGTTTCCTTAAAAGAGTGGAAGCTGTATTAGCATAGCACATAGAAGAAAGGTGAAGCTGTTTTTTCATGAATATAAATCAAAAGCTAATAATTTGTACAAAATAGATAAAGGAAGCAAATGGACATCAAAGCAGTATCTACAGTCAGCAGAAGTAATAATGATGTTTTAAGTATATAAGGGGCTTTAAATGTATTAGAAGCAAAAGAAATCCAAACAATGCTAGCAATATAGCTTTGAGAGAAAATGATGGAGTTGTCAAAAGGAACTTCACTGAATCTATAAATTAAAACAGTAAGTAGGTGTGGAGGAGGCCTCTATGCCTGGCACCTTTGAAATGCTGTTTGCAGTTCTGGACCCACAAATCAACAATGAGTTCAAACTGGAGGGGGCTCAGAAGACCCATAAGAAAAACAACAGGACTGAAAGACGTGTTTCATGGCAAAGGGAGTCAGGAAGCTCAGTGTGTCAACAGCTTAAATCCAAAGATTAGGAAGTGATAGAAATCGAGAAAAGTCAGTCTCTAAATGTCATTATAACGAGCTATTGAAGCTGGGTGCCAAAGGCTGAGTAAGCTCCAGAGCTGGCTGCGTGCTGAACCCAGTCAAATTTAGATGGAAATTCACATTCCCCATCACTAGTGATTTTTAGTCTGACAGGAAATGGTTTTCTAAAAGAGATGCTTTCACACAGTGGCTCTCTACCTGATCAGAAGGCAGCTGTCCTTGACTTGCATCGCTGAGCTGAGACTGCTACAGCAGTGACAAACATGGCCTGGCTGTCCTCGTGTCACCATCTCCGAGTGGCCGGAGCTGCAGGCCAGCACTGCCTGCGGGTCAGGCAAGGACAGCCCCTGCCAACCCTAACCTGAGCACCCCAACCATTACAGCAGCACAGATGGGGCATTCTGACTTCAGGAAGCACTACCTGATACCTTCTGCCCATCATTAACACATAATGATTTATAACCCTACCTGTGTTGCTGCCGTGCATGCTTTTAGCATCTTGTACATAATAAAACCTTGATAAATAAAGTAACAAAGTGGTGTGCATATATTTTACATGAGATTTTTTTTTCAAAGAGATAGTTTAAACACGCACATGTTTTAATGTAGACTGCTTTCATATTAAATACGCTAACTTAAACTGTCAGTGCTTTCCTTACAAAGTCCTTGCCAACTCCTTAGAGGAGCTCTGAAAGCCCAGTGATTTGTGAGACCGTGGCATTTGTGCTGTCTGTGCTCTACCCTCAGCATGAGAAAGGGCTCTGCTCCCCCCTCAGCCCCCAGTTTCCTTTAGTACCTCTCAACGGGTGATCTCAAATGCTTTAACTAATATCAATTAATTATGCTTCAAAATGCCCCTAAGAGAGACAGCCTGATTATCCCCCTCTGTCATTACATCCAAGGTTAAATAGAGTCAGGAAGAGGTTAAGTGACTCTCAGGGTTCACAATCCTGCTTGACAGGGAGCTGGGCTGCAAGGTGCTGACTCCATTTGTTCAGCTGTGAAACCATCAGGGCCTCAGAGGGCTCAAAACGTGGCAGGATGGAGCCCTCAGCGTGCAAAGTGCAGAGCAGAGAATGACTTTCCAATTCCCCATCTCTGCTGGAAATCATCACCGTTTAAATAACAGGGGTAGATAGTGCCCTCCGTTATTGGTTTTTAAATGACTGCAATTCTAAGTGCAAGCAGCAGCTCTGCACAGCTATCAAAGCCAGCCCGGGAGCTTGTACACCACAGAGTCAAGCAAAGCCTGTTTCCACTTCAAGAATTCCAAGCGATTAACTAGAATTAAAACAAGAATATTACTTGGTCAATCAAGGAAAGATAGGCCATAGACAGTAATTGCAGATATAAGAGCTGGAAAAGGGTATACTACTTAAACCAATGCCATTCATGTGGCTACACGAGTTATTGAATCCACAGGCAGATTTGAGAAAGGCATTTGGAGATGTTACTGAAAGGTTAATTCACTTTGTTTTACCAGTAGAGAACTGGAGGGCCTTTTAATAGAATATCTGGACCCAAAGCTCATTTGATGACATGACCTGACACCATACTATAATCGTATTTCTAAGACATGAGATACTAGTAATTGAAAGAGGGGGATTTTGATTTGAAAAATCAAAATGGTTTTCAGTTTTCAGTTAAGCATCAGGTCAACCAAAGCTTGTCTTACTACTCTTAACAACAGGCAAACTTCTCCAAATTTCACAGCCTGCTGGTGGATTTTGTTGTTTTTTCCCAAGCTATCTGAACTCTTACTCTGTAGCACTTTGGAGGTACACGACCAAGACATACAAAACCCAAATTATTTGGAAACCATAGCACCATGAGACATGAACAATTCCAACAGCAGCAACAAAGTCATCAGAACAGGTCAAATTGCAAAGTGAGGAGAGTAAAAAGACTTGACACAAAATTCCTGGACTGTTTTATCCACTACAAAAAGCAAGGATAGGACTGACTGCAGTGAGTTACAAATGACATGCCAGCACTCAGCATTTGGCAAAAAGCAATCCTTTAAGACAGAAAGCTGTATAGAAAGTCACCTCTGGACAGAAAGGGTTAAAGAGCAACAGTTACACCCAGAACAAACCTGAGTGCCAGTTCCAGCAGACCTGCATTTTCCACTGTGTCACTGGCCTGTGTAGCTGGAACAAAGCTGGCAGCAGCAGTTAACCAAGTCAGCATCAGCCCTGGCTAACTGCAAACACAGTTACAGAGCAAATGAAAAAAACATTTACCATCTGACATGCCAGTGAACACCAGTAACAGAAGATACACTGCTGAGTTAGCAACAGCCAGCAGAGCACTGGATTTTCAACTATGCTGATGCTTAAAAGCAGCTCCCATCAAGACAATGTTACACATCACCAAAAAAAGTATTTGTCTTTTTGGAAATGGGTTTCGTGACAGTGCATAAGGATGGGTGGCATATTCATAGACTCCTAATGTACCCACAGTGACACTGCTCCAACACAGCTGTGTGTCTGTGAGGAGAGAATTCCACGGGGCAAGAGCACGCACTTCCCTCCTCTTCCCTTCTCACACGCTGGAGCTGTTTATAGACAAGCAATATTCTGCACACTAAATCAAGCAGCTGTAACATTTCAGGGTTACAAAACAAGGGGAGCTGGATCACTCCAACAACTTTTAGTGTAATGCCACTGCTCCACAGCCACTGTGAGCGCTTTGTGAGGGTTATGCACAGTCTGGGGAAGCGCCTCAACTTCTGAGCTGAGAGCACCTCAAACTCTTCTCTCGGCACTAACTATTCTCCTTGGCACAAACACTGAGGCTAAGAGCAGTTCTGCCAGCCTAATTGCAGAGATCACTCTATAAATTCATCCTTTATCAAACTCAGCCTGTTAAGGGGCTCTGTGGCATCAGCACTATTTACACCGACAGGAACACACCTCAGTAATGTGCCCGTAACAAGAGCACCACTGATGCAGGAGAGAACAGTTAGTGGCAGAGCTAACATTTCAAAATTCTGCACTGCCAGGTCACACAAGATTTAAAGCCTCATTATCAGAAGGTCCAGACCTCGCCTCTGCCTCAGTCAACAACCAGAAAATCCTTCCTGCAAGTGTTTTTTGCCTTGAAAGGGATTCTTTCTGTTCAGCATGTTTTTAATAATTTTTGATAGTTTAAGCTTCATTTACAAACATGCACATTTTGTTCAGGCTCTTTGATACAGCCTCCTAATCAAAACTTAACAAGATGTGCTTGGAAGTGACAGGAAAACCTCTTGGTGGGAGCCCATCTGAGGCCATCGTGGGACAGTAAATTCATCTGTGCTGCTGCTTTGCTCTGCACATCTGAACTCATAAATTCAATTGTCGAGTATGTTCTCCCCCTCTGTGCATACTTCACGCAGACCTGTGCCACACAAGTCTGCTGAGTGACCCAGTGGAGACCCAGGCTGCTCATCTCAGACCCAGCAACCACAGGCTGAGGCCTCACAGCCAATAAAATTTGCCATATTTTGCTACAGCTGTGCAGTTTAACCAAAGCACAGCATTACCTCCCCAGACAATGCCTGTGCAAAGGCTGAGATATGGTGCAACCAGCTTTGTCTAAGCTTGCTCTAATAAATAGGAAGTATGAAAAGGAAACATTACTGCTTCCTTCAGAACAGCTTTTTGATGACAGCTTGGGTCCCAGGGCTGGAGGAGCACACTGCCCTCCAGGCTGTCAGCATTAACAGCTAAAAGCCATGTGCACCCTCTGTGCGCACAGTGTGACCCACTCTGGCAAGGACTCGCTGCCAAGTGCTTTTGTCATTGTGTATTCCTTGATGCATAACTTGGACAGAAGACACGAAGCAGTTTTTGTTGTGAAAACACAAAGAAGGAGCATACGAGGATACAGAACAATTAATATTTTGAACAAACTTCGTGGGTAAAATGAATGCAGGCTTGCTTAGCTCTTAGCATTTTATGCACTCCTGATGGAACGAACACACAGGGATGGGCAGGACTCATTTAGTCAGACCCCTGTCTGATTTCTTATTGCTGAGGAAAATCCTACCTGATTTCCCACTTACTTCCTAATGGTGGCCAGGAGCTGACCCATCAGAAAGCAATGATGTCAATGTTCCTTTATTGTCAATATTGTCAGTATTGCTTTACTGTCTTTGTTTTACATCAGAACAATACCCAGATACTATCTCCCACAAACACCTTAGATCAGCACACAGGCTTTTAATGGCTCCAAAAACATCCCAAAGTCTTCTGGAACTTTATCAGATGCAACACAGAGTAGGCACCCTCATTCATTCCTTACAGCACTGAACAAAAAACCCTACAAAAAAGTTTAATGAAGAATGAAGGAGGCTGATGTCTTTAACTGCAGCAGTACAGCCACTTGATCCATACAAAAATACCTCATTAAAACCATCCTCAGGATGGTTTACTTCTCGGTGTTCTCTGGGTAAGTCCCGTGGGTCAGGCTTTACCAGAAAATAACTTTTTCCAGCTGATGAAATTAATTTCCAGTGAAGTGAAAGTTTCACTGCTGAACACAGAACCAGAAATCAGCTCCCAGCAAAACATTTATTAAAAATACCCATTCTGCAAACCCTGTTGAGTCCCACAAACTGAGACCATTTGGCAAGTCAGTAACATTGGCAACTGCCACCTTTATGAACTATTAAAAGGGAGCACTTTCCCCCGATACTTCCCATTGCTGCTGAAAGTCTTTATTTTTTAAAAGTGCTTATTAACTTGTGTTTTGACACTAAAAGTAGAAACTGAATGACTTTGCTCAGTGCTGAGTCCTGCCATTAAAAGTGACTGATCTAAAATCAGAGTGCCCTCCCCTCCATCATTTGGACCTGTTAATGACTGGTCTATTATATATAATTCCTTTCTGACAAAGTTGGTTCATTTGCAGTCTCTTTGGAAGCAGCAATCACAACCAAAAATGACATTCTTGTAACTAAAAAGTGGACATTTTCTGTTTCTGTGCAAGAATTAGAAGGGGGTGTTATTAAGCCTTTCCTGTTTAGAGAAAATCAGAACTGGATGAGAAGGGGGAAAAACAAACCACAATCAAAAACCCAAATAAATAAAACCCAAACCAGATAAAAATCCACTGTCTATCTCAAATTCCACTATAAATATTCCTAGAAATACAGCATTGCTGTGTTGAAAGGCACTTCAAGAGATCACCCAGTCTAACTCCCTTGCTAAAAACAGGGTCAACTACAGCAGGCTGCCCAGCCCTGTGTCCAGCTGGGTTTTGAATATCTCCAAGGATGGAGCCTCTTGGGTCAACCTGTTCAAGTATTCAACCACAGCCATAGTAAAAACGCACTGCCTTCTCTAAATGTTTAAGCAAACATTTGTTACAATTTGAGCCCATTGCCTCTTGCCCTGTCCCTGGGCACTGCAGAGAAGAGTCTCACCTCACTTCAATCACGCTTTTTTTCCCCTTAATTCTGTTTGAGTAATGCAGCAAAAACATCTCCAACTGCAAAGACATTATTTACTGGAATTTTTGTTACCCTTTGTGATTCTGACAACTAATCACAACCAACTGCTTCTATTTTGCACAGTTTTCAGTGCTACAGTAGTAGGAGGTTAAAATTTAATGCACTGTCAAAGTCAAATCTAAATTATCTGGAATAACAGAGTGGAGAGAGAACATAAAAGTAAAAATGCAGATAAAACACATCCAGATAAGCCATATGAATAAGAGAAAGAAGAAAGAAAACTCAGGGTGCTGATCCCAGAAGAGGCACTGATGCAAAGAGGTCAGCCCAAGACACCTTGCTTTAGTGCTGTGAGTCTTGAACCAAGCTCTGGGTGCAGAGCACAGACCTGCAGCCACTGCCCTCCTGACCCTGGCTGGTTCAGCCCTGCAGTCTAATTGCTCTTGTCCATTTGGCTCACTTCCCAATACAGTCCATAGCCTCCAAATCCTGATCATCCATGTACCAGGCTCTGTGTGCACCCCAAACTATACTTGGACTAATTGTCTCCTCTCCCCATTTCTGGACAAAGCCAAAACTTACAAAAGTACACCTGAAGTAGTTGATGGAATCCAGCACCTCAAGGACTGGATGATGGAAAAAAATACAGACACAAATGCCATAAACTCTCCCCAAAAGCTTCTCAAATGCTGGTGCACTAATCCTACTGCTTTCAAATGCTTCTCCAACCCCTCACAGCAGCCCCCACACACACCTGTGGCTTCATGCTTCCTGCAGATGGTACCATTGTCTTCCTCTTATTTTAGGCATTTTGAACTTAAAGGTACATGAGTGAGTGACAATTACATTTTCACATGAGCTGCACAAGGGTCCCGAGCAGAGCTGGGCCAGGTGCTGTGCAGCACAGATGCCAGCAGCCTGCTCTAAGTCCTATCCCTGAGTAGCTCTAACACATGCCAGCCCACACTCCAGCCTGTGTGGCATGGTACAGACCTACCCAAAGGGCATGTGGAGGAAGATCCGGTCCCAGGCCATTAGTGGCACAAGTGGCACTGGGTTTGCTGCAGCAGGCACTTTTTCCCAAGACAGTATTGGGAACCTGTCCCTATTCCTGCCTCCTGCCCCAAATCAGTCATTACAGCACACACAGATGCCACCAGGCAGGAATGGGAGTGTGAAATCAAGATCTCCGCAGGTGTCAAGTCCACAGGAGTGGACTTTTTTCTCCCAGTAATTTCATGAGTTTTGATTCCGATTCTCAGTCCTTAAAATATTCCACAGGCATGAAGAATAACCTTTACATTTCACCCATATTCCGGGAGACAGAGTAATGAGTTCCCTATCTTTTCCATGTGGATGTGGCAGCCTTCTCCTCCAGAGCTAAATCACTGTGAAGCACTGTTCAGTACCATTAAAGCCCAGCTCAGCCCTGAGTTATCGGCACAGCAGCAGACTGGTGGGTCTCCTATATATATTAAGCAATTTGGACTGGAAGTTGCCACAGAAAAGCCAGATCTCATTTTAATTTGCATCTAAGATATATATCTGTGGCCTTTGCCTAAAGGTTTGTCACTCTAACTGAAAGCTTGACAAAGGTCAGAATACTCAACTTTCTGCTTTAAATTCTAATGACAGATGAGAGATACATTTCTTAGCATAAATATTTATATATAAACATACTTTATATATGCATGTATACACACCCCCCCAATCTTAAAATATCTCAGCATATGTGTAAGTGTAACAAACACTGCCACAGAGTCACAAGTGAATGGAGTAGCATACTGTGAGTCTGCCCTGACCAAGGATGTGGATCTGAATAGAAAAAGAAAACTATTTGAGGTAATGGGACTGTGAAATTTTAGCAGTGTTCCTTCTGAACTAAAATAAGAAAGTTAAGATTAACTGGTAATGTAAGCTCCAAGAGGTCTCAAGATTGAGAAAATGGTGAATAAAAGCTAATTGATCAAATTTATCAGGAAGCATATTATCATTGCAGAAAAGCTGAAAAAATATAATTATTTGAATAATTCTAATTTTTCTACTGCATTAATGTTTATTTCATAGAAAATGAAGATTTAAAACACTCATCTGGTATTTTCCCCTGCACCCAACAAAGTGCAGGCTCGTTGCACTCCCTGTGTGTGCCTGCTTTGTGCTTTGCTCACAGACACTTCCACATTTAGAGAGAACAAATGTGACAAATCAGAAACCGTGCATGACCCATGTACTGACACCACAACAGCAACACTGTGTTAGGAGTCATGGAAGGCCAGACGGGGCTCCAGTTAACACCTCTCTGTCCTGTATATAGGTGGTCTCAAGCAGCACTGTGTCAAAAACAGTGCAAAAATGAGTCTGAAGTGCAGCCTCAAAGGACCCAACAGTTTTACATCATGCAAGCCTTGCTTTTACAGCCTGCTCATACAGACAGGGCCAGGCTGATCTTTACTCACCCCTTCTGAAGGAAGGGTGGAGGTCCAATCACAAAAAAAATTAGCCCATCAGGCAAGCTGCCTCATGCGTTCAACCCTGGGTGCTGCATGCTCATCACACAGTCTTTGCTTCAGACGTGGCATTAAAAAATACCAAGAATGCAACTGCCTGAAAAAGATGCAGCTAAAAACCAAAAGTGAAATAAATCTGTCTTAGGCAGAAAGTCACTAATCGGGTAAAGAGAACTCAGAGACAGTAAACTCCTAAATCTTACCATTTCATGTGCAAGCATTTGATTTTAAAATTACAGTTTGCTCTTAACCACCTGAGAAATTCCTGGCACATGGGCAATTTTTAGTCAATAGGTGGTGGGAACTGGAGTGGAGAGGGATTACATCCCCCTTCAGTTTTCTTTTACATCCTTCCAGAAATTTCCCTCCTGAATTGCACCCCTGCTCTCTCCCACATCCCTTCGTGGGAGCCCCAAAGCATTCATGTTTAATTCTCTAACAGAAAAGCAAAATAAGGGGCTGCTGATTAAACATTAAGGACCTTTTTTTCTCTTTATGAAAAATACCTTTGGTTTAATAGGAACAAGTTGGTAACTGTTTATCTGAAGGTTATCCATTAATTGCTGGCCATGTGATACAGAAGAAATTTTTTTCGGATCTGGGGGGGGCTGAGTCATGGTACTATAAAAGCATATTAATAGTACCTAATATTAAATTGGATTATCTGGATTATCTTCTCCCTTTGATAAACCCCTCAAAAGTTAAGAACTTGTACCTAGTCTTCCTGTCTCTGGGACAGCAGGAAAATGAGGGGTTCCTCTCATTCACCTTATAAGGGCCTGATTTTAAATTTCTCTAGAAATATCCTCAAGAGCTTCAAAAACAAAGTGATTATGTGATACATGCAAAACAATCTGGGAGGAGGAAGCTATGCCCCTGGTCCCAGTGGAGACTTAAATGCAGATTTATGACAGACAGAATTTATTCCATCAAAATTTGTTATCTGCCCTGCGGACTGATTCCTCCTACACAACTGTATTGATTTCACTATTGAAGTGCTGCTCTAATGAATCAGGCTCTTCATGTCCACTGTACTACTATAAAGGACCACATTTTGTGATATGGACCATAAAATGCAGAAGAGGAAAATAAATCTGTGTGTTTTTGTATTGCTGCCTGCTTTGGTGTCTGCATTAAATAATACAACCATTATATACTGTTTTGTTTCCATTTATAAAGATACAAATGATGGTGCCAATGATGCTCCCATGCACTTACATTCAGAATCAGCTCTTTACCCTTAAAAGTCTGGGGACAGCAAGGGAATTAATTCAGGATCTCATAATAAATATAGGGCTTATAAAACCCATCCATGCAGAGAGGTTATTTACTCACATGGTGCATAGAACATAACAAGGGTGTGCTTCTTCTTCTTCAAGGACTCCCTGAAGTCTTCTCCAGCAAGGTGGATAACACTGGTCTGTTTTTCTTCCCATGCAGGCTCAGGTGGAGGTGGTGCTTCAGGACTAGAAAAGAAAGACAATGAAATTGGTTTGAAAATGTTTCTGGAAGCAGATAAAGGGACAGCATCGTCCTGGTCATAATTAGCATGAGGGAACTGATGTGAAAAATCCTTCAGGGTGCCTGTGCAGTAGAAAGACACACTCAGTATTTCCAACACCAGGCAACAGCAAAAAAGAGGCAAGTTAATTTCTGGAACTCAGTAGAAATATAATTTAAGGGACTGCAGTCAGGCATATAAGTAGAAATGTTGAATCAAGACATCCTACATTGCATCCAAAATCTGCATGGAAAAAACAATGTTTTGTATCACTGTATCACCCACAGGCATGAACTGAGAAGAACAGCAAGCAGGTGGAATCAAAAGGCAACTGATACAGAAGAGCATTTTCCATTCAAACATCCTTTTTGTACTCTTTACTACTATCATGCAAACTTCTGTAAAGAATTTCATGACCTTCTCCAGAATTCAGGTATTAAAGCCAGGATGCAATAACCAGCATCATTCCACTTGGAATACTGGGGGCGACTGAACTGGAATATTTTACCTTGGCAAAGAGAATGTCAGGTTTCAATTATAACTGCACATACTGGCTAGATCAGAGCAATCCTGCACACCTAGAGTGCCTCTAAAAAAATTCTGCTATTCACTAGCTCACAGACTTCTCTCAGACTCATTAAATTCATTCCTGCTGTATCTTAAACAGTGATTACTTCTATAAAATCATCAGAATGGTGCCACAGTATAAAGACCTTCATATGTCGCCTTGGTAATAAATTAGCTTTTCAGACTTTCCTGACACTTTGAATGACACCATTTTAAGTTGTATCAGATACATAAAAACCAAGTGGAGAAAAACTCAATTTTGAAAGTCCTTCTCAAGGTCACTTGGTGGACATTGATTGTATTTCCATCGTTACTGACTTTCCAGTTTTTAGAGAAAGAGTTAGATGGGCTGAATTTTCCCATGAACACAGTTGTTGTGAGCTATCACTGATCACAGTTACAGAGGTGTGACTTGTTCTCACACCAACTTTTCCATGCTGACCTGGAATAAGCTACCTAGCTCCTGGTAACAACCTAGCGTGGGGCAGCACAATCACCAGAGAGGAACCAGAGCCAAAACTGACATGGCTGCACCCACCCATTGAGACAGGTCTCCACAAGCTGTACTTTTATCACCACCCTGCACCCCGGATGCATCCCTATTTCCAGAGTGCAGCTGTGTCAATTCTAGCCCTGATCAGAAAATAAGGATCTTACTCTACTGCATCTCTAGCTGGGAGAACATCCAGGAGGCAAGAGCAGGAGGCAAGTTGTCTGGGCTTCACCTGCATTGCTGACTAGCTGAGGCTGCAGACAGAAGGCTTCCAGAGGCACAGCAGGACCCAGAAGAATTAACACCCCTTCCCTGTTCCTCACTGCTTATTCACCTGCTAGCATGTACAGGCAGCATCAGCCTGACTGTTTAATTCACTACAAATTACGCAGTGCTCAAAATAGTCCAGTAAAGCAGTGAAACCATATACAATATGGATACAGCAGCCTGGAGCCTGCGTGGGCAGGGAGGCCAAGGGACTACCATGTCTAAAAGTAAAATACAGATAAAGCTCCCCAACATGCTACAAAGATACTGCCAGACCACATCTATTACCTGATTTGAAGCAGTCAGAGATGTAATGTGAAAGAGAGGAGAGGTTCGGAGAGGTTCGGTTCGGTTCGGAGAGGTTCAGAGAGGAGAGGTTCAGAGAGGAGAGGAGGAGAGGTTCAGAGNAAACCCCCACACAATTTCCTCCCCCACCAACTAAGAAGGGAAAAATAAAGATTACATTCCTCATGCCAACTGCATGTAACAGTTAAATGATTAAAATATTCACAAAACTCTGGCAGGTTTTCTTCCCCTTGACTAAAGCAGAAAATACATTAGGCTTACAGTACCTAAAGAAAACGCATATTTTATATATATATATGCATACTTTTACATACATGCATATATAATGCATACTTAAAGAGAGAATTGTACCAGCAATTTAATTTGAAATGGAATTATTGTCATCATTTTCATATCAACTTAATTCTGCACATTTCAGCACACCACCCAGGAAAAGTTGGTTAGTGCACTCAAAGGTGCTGGTTTTGTTGGTCTCGCTGGCTTTCCTTCAGCCCCACGTGGGTGGAATTCTAGGCATTGGCTCTGAAATGTTGGAAAGAGAAAAGTACAATTGTAGAATTTCAGTTACTAGCACCGAGATCTGCTGCTCTGTATAAAGAGGGAACAACAAATGTTCTGTTTATTTTTCAGAGCCTTTGCTATTCCTCCTCTGGGGAAAGGCTTAAGGTATATTTGAAGAATATTTATTTTGGGAAAGAAATACTGGGACAACTATGAAAAACCCCACAGCAAATAAAGGATTTGGAGTATTACAGACCATCATTAACATACATGTTTCTGTGGGTTTGGATACTGGAATTCAGTTTCATTTTGTTAGCAAGGGATTTAGGCAGTGTTGAAGCTCTGTTTAGTTCCCCACCAAAGTCATCTGCAGGAGTCACTAACCAGGAACTCAAATACTATCTCAAAACCCTCAAAACTTACTTTTGCAGCCAGTCAATGATCTTCTTCTTTGTTCTGAGGTGTGGCAGAGTGTATTTCTCCTCTCCATCCTTAAAATACTTCAAAGTAGGAAACCCTGAGATGTGATACCTTTCTGCCAGTGCCTTGTTGACGGTAGCATCAACTGCTGCAAGGACACCTGGACTCTGAAACAGAGATCACCTCCTGTAAATCCCAGCCCCACACACACACCCCTTCAGCAGGACACAGTGGGCTTGGGGGCAACCACTCATGGTCTAGGTGCCTTTGCTGCCTCTAGGACAAGAGGACATAGTCTTAAGCTGTGCCAGGGGAGGCTATGGTTGGGCATGAGCAAGGACTTTTTCACAGAAAACGTGATTAGATTTTGGAATGGGCTGGCTAGGGAGATGGTGGAGTCACCATCCCTGGAGGTGTTTAAGGAAAGAGTGGATGTGGCACCTGGTGCCATGGTCTAGTTGACATGGTGGTGATTGATCATGGGTGGGACTTGATTTCAGTGGTTTTTTCCAACCTGATTAATTGTGTGATTCTGTGCACAGACATACAGAAAGACACAGAGGACTGATGCAAAACCAGAAAGGGACATATTATGGACTAAATGTTACCGGAGTCTTACCTGTTCTCCTCCCATTTCTGATAGGATTCTCTGTATATAATTCACTTTATAATGCTTAAGAGCTGTTCACAGAAATTACATTTCCTCCCACAAATCCCTGTTTCTCCCAGAAGAAACAAGCACTGCTAAAGACAAGTTTACGTCAAGGCAAACTGATCTTTCCCTAACTTGTGGGCATATTTTTGTTGACCATCTTTAGCTGCACAGAAGAACAGGCGTTTGTAGAGTGTGATTCATCAGATCTTTGTTTCTCTCAACTCCTCCCTCTCCAACAGCAATAAAAGAACTCTAGATGTTTCCACAGAAGATGCTTAAAGTATGGGGGAGACCAGTTCTACTTCTCCTGCATGGCATACACAGCACGAGACTGAATCAATAACACTAATACTTGTATTATTGGATCCCTCTTCTCCTGCCATGCTGATGGAGCACTTATGATGAAGCTAATGGAGTGGTGCAACCATTAAAAACAGGATATTTGAAACAGGGATCAACCCCTTTTGTTTTTTTCCAAATCTAATTCATAAATAAAAGCCTATGTTTCTTCACATTCAATGCCTTTAAGTAAGGGGAAAAAATCCATTTTTGGATTTGATCATATTATGTATAAGGCCTACAGCAGAATACATAAACATTTTTCGATTTTGTTTTCGTTCAAGACAGAATGTTCTTTCTCAGACTTTGGCAGGGCTCATGCATTAGCGATGAGACTGTACTTTGGAAGCACATTTTGAAGGGTCCTGTGGGAGGATGAGAACAGCTGAATTTGTTGTAGGGAGAAAAGTCACTTTTATTACTCTAGTTATTTATTACTGATTATTTGAAGGATATAATAAAGGAAATTAGCTTACATCACTGGCTACATGGAGAAACTCTGCAGCCTTCTCATATTCTGGCTTCATCTTCTTACAATGCCCACACCCTGCCAAAAAAAAAAAATACAATTAAGTTCGATATACCACGGTTATTCATTGACCCATCCAGCCATTACCAAAATCCAAAACCATGTGGTAAAAATTTACTAGAATTTTGTTTGCATTTTACTTAATACATTTGTAAAGCCTTAGTACAATACAGGATTTTTTCTAAAATGGCCACAACAGTTTAACCAAAAAATTTAATCTATTAAAAATAATACTAATACACCCCCTGATTTCACATACACACCTCTTTCCTTACAAAAAGTACTATAAACATTTGTCAAGCCCATTACTTCTAGCATGCTCTTGGGCAAGGCACAACCTCACCCATTTCAGTTTCCAAATCTTTATCTGCTTTAAAAAGAAACAATACGGCTCCTCATGTGACTTTGTGACTTTCAGTGGAGGCTTACACTAGCACAGCTTAATGGAGTAATATAATTTGAATTCAACTGCACTGATAATAAGCCCCGCTTTACAGTGGTGCAGCATATCCCTCTAGCAAGGATTTGCACTGATTTAATCACATCAGTGTAATTACACCACCACATATGTTCCCAACATAAGCAGGGTCTGTAAAACTGAGATAATGGTGCTTTCTCGCTTGTGCGAAGTTCTCCAGAGATCTGCCATTACTTCACTGCTAAGTGCTGACATTACAATAAAGTAAAATGAATGCATGAGTGAGAAAAGCAGACTCAGAATAAATTATTTGGGTGTAAATTAAACTGCTTTCAGCTGGTGCAGTTGCTTGCAGGCAGGCTGAAGTTTCAGGCCCAGGCGAGGGTCCTGCAGTGATGTGAAGTTCGGCACCTCCAGCGCGACGCTGGGCCTCAGTGACAGCCCCTTCCCAGTCCCCAAGGTACTGACACAACAGCAGTCTCCACTGGGACACTGCACAGGGGTGGAGTGGCCAGGAAGGACATGGTGAGGGTCAGGTCTGACTGGAAGCCCAGGGAGCTGGGACCAGGCGCTGGCATGGCTCCGGCACTGCCCTCAGCACTGCAATCCCCATGCAGTGCCTCACAGCACCTCTCCCTCCTGTCTGCAGCAGCAGCCAGCTCGCTTTCCTCAGCTGTTATTGTTGGAATGGGCACTTGGAAGCCCAGACTTTGCTGAGCTTTTGGAAGTTGTATCAGAAGACACAGCTAGAAATGTGTTTCAATGCATGCCAGCAAAAGCTGACTCTGAGGTGTATGGGTAACAGGGCTGGGGCTATTTTTACACCATTGTCCAAAAGAAAATAAACCAAAGACTCTGAACCTCAGCACTGCTTTGTTTCCCTCTAATGGGATGACTGCTGAAGCCAGCAGACACAAACCTGGGCCTGAACTCAACCAGACAAGCATGTTTTATATAGCACAAGTCAAAAAGCATTTGCAGCCAAGAAGCCATAAGACATCCAGGTGTAAGGAACTTCACCAGAGCAGAGAGCTTCAGCCACCACAGCATATCATGGAACACCTTCAGGGCATGTTTATAGAGCAGGGTGAACACATTTGAATAACAACTGCAAATCCCACCTAAGAATTACAGCAAATACCGAAGCAGTTGATCTCAGACTAAACTCCCGTTCAAACACCAGCTGCAGTCCATACCACTTAGTCATCTGCATAGAGACCACAGCATTAAAGAGCCCCATGCCATTCCTTTAAGCAAAAAACAATAGTGTGGTAGGAGCAGCAGAACAAGGTGAGCTCAGCTGGCAGAGAAAGCTTTGCTTTAATTTTACACTGTAGTGTGAGAATGCTGGGAACTTGATGCAACAGCTTCACAGGTGAATTCAGGAAGAAGCTGGGAGAGGCTGAGGAAGAGTTACTGTCTCAGCACTGCTTATCTTGGTTAAAAGCACAAAAGAGGCTGGCAAAATGATTTATTTGCCACCTACGAAAAACTTGCAGGCATATGGCTTTGTGTAAGGGGCTGACAGATCCCTTTGACACCTTTGACACCTGCCCAAGTTGATTTATTTCTCCTTTTAGCAGGGAACTTTATTCATTTTGTGCTCTTCCTCACTTCTAACCATAGGGCATCTCAACTCTCAGCTCAGATACCTGGGAACCTCTCTGAATTAGGTAGCTTAAATTTGTACAAACAATGCTTTTCTTCAAGGCTAACTTCACCTTGGTGGGTTTTACAGTGTGTCCTTTAACCACAGCAAGGTTCATACTGTGCTCTAGCTACAGTATCCACATAATCCACACTATATTCCAATTATATTACAATCATTAATTAGATCTGGTCAACCAAAGGCATTAAAAAAACAGAATTTTCACAAAGCTATGCAAAAAACCCCCAAACCAACAACCCAGGCACATTTTGCCCAGGAAATGAAAAAATATCCAAAGTATCTGAAATTCATGTAAGTAATATTTTGGATCTAGATATCCAGACCATGAAATGTCACTGTTCCAGGTTCTTTCATGAACATCACACACACACAGCACTACTGACTGCCACAGAGCTAACTCACTCAGGCTTAAAATCAAGGGAAGCAGCATCAGATCCTTAAAAGGCACTTAAATGCAAACTGAAGTCCTCAAATCTTTATCGTGAATGCTTGTTCTACCCCTGACAGGACAGCATGATGTATCAGCCTGGAAAAAAGTCACCCCATTAAAGTGAACCTGAGAGAGGGACAACAAATCTTAAGAGCTTCTCCCACAATAAATGATGCTTTTCTGGCTGTCTTCATGAGAATTTTGCTATTGTGAGCTACAACTTGCTTTCACCTACCACTGCAGAAAGAGGGGGGGGCAGGAATACAAATTACAAGTCAGACCTACAAACCACAAAACAATTCATCTCTCCTATGATTATTTATCCTATCTTTGAATAATCTTGTGAAGACTGCCATTAGATTTTTGAGGCCAATGAAAAGTTATTTAAATGAATTCCAAGGTCAATGCCTCTCCTTTGATTGCTACATTAGGCTGTTCAGCAGCAGTTTCATCCCTCTGTGCTAAGCTCCTCAGTTTTAGACGCTTTCTGTTCATAAAAATGAGTGGGGAAAATACCAACAACCCTACAGGCCTTGAGTCCAGATGCTCCTGTGTGCTGCTGGGACAATGGAAGGAGCCCAGAGGTCTGCAGTGGGCATCTGTGACAGGATGTACTTCTAGAGGATGCACTGTCCTGTTAAGTGTTTACTGACATTACAACCAAAAGACTGAGCAAGGGAAGGACTCGCTCCATCCCAGGTGAGAGGAAAGGCTGCAATCAGTACAAGCACTGCCATCCTCTGAGCCTCTGTGGTCATGGCTCAGGGGAACACCCAAGGGTCTGGTAGGTGTCTACCCAAGAGGACTCCCACAACCCTGGTCTTTTCTTGCAGAAGACAAGTAGCTGCTCTGGAGGTGCAAGACAGAGCTACTCTCCAGCTGGCAGCAGAAACCAGCCCAGGTTCAGTGCCTGCTTCTGCTGACAAGTCCAGGACAACTCCTCTGACCTCTCACAGGTCATCTTGCTCCTCCTGCACAAAAGGAGCCTCAGATTGCTAGGGCCAAGGCTCGGATGGAAAGAGTACACAGATAAGCAAAAAGGAAGTGTTACAAGACAGGGAAAAGCAGTCAAAGCTTACAACAATAAGGGCTAGGACATCTGGTACACACCCTTGCTAGCCATTTTTAAAACAGATGTTTAAATGAAGCAAGAATTCTGCTTTCCCAGTTCATTTATAATCAATCTTCTCATTTGCACTGCACAGATGGGCAGAGAAGCAGCTCCTTCCTTTGGTGCAGTCACTGTCACACAGCTTAGCTCAGCTGCACCCCCAGACAATGGTGATCAAAGGTCCCCAGGTCACCTCAGTGCAGACAAGTCACCTCCCTGCAGAATCCCACTGCAGGGCAGAGGACACCACTTGCTCAGCACTTTGTCCTTTGTAGAGTGTGACCATATGCAAATGGAGAGGCAAAGGCCAAGTGCGGACAGAGCAATGCTGAAGTGAAAGGGTGTGCAGCACATGGACAAAGAAAAGCCTAACAAACATAGCAAGCAACTCTTTTTCCAAGAAAGTATCTGTATTTGTTTACAGCAGCCTGTTTGGCACAATGGCAAAGACTCACAACACAGTCGCTCCAAACCTTTTCAGAAATCAACTAACACAAGTACTTCTACTGTTAAAACCAGGTTTCACAGGCAGAAAACCAGTTAAGCAGCTCCAGCTAAGCTCCTGCATATGCTGTCTTAGTGCTGTCTCAAGAATATAAATCTCTGTTCCTGTCATTCACTGTTTGCTTCTTTCAGGTTATTATGACTATATAAATAAATGCCATGCTTTTGGCCATGTCCTCTCATTTCAAGACAACATTGTCTGAGGATCTGAAGTGTGCATGACAAGCAAGAGATAAAAGACAACATCCAGGCAGTTGTGAAGAAGCAATTTCTGACATCAAGAACCCTAGAGGTAAACTAAATTGCAAATAAAGATTTTAAAGAATCATTACATTTCTGTCATCAACAGACTGCTCAAATACTGTTCTCCTGTACCAGTTATTTATCGTATCATGCCAGCTCTACATCCATCTATAGCTGCATCCCAAAAATACCTCCATTAGCCTGATGAAAAAACGAATCTGAAGCACAAAACATGTCCTGCTTTCAGCAAGTGGGCCACTGGCAGTTCAGAATACACTCATAGAAGTTTTACAGACAACTTAAAGAAAAGAGAAAAAAAAAGCCAAAAAATTCAGATGCACCTTTGCTCTCTAAATGTTTAACACCTGGAGATAGCACCACTGGATTCTCCATTCTTAATCCCAGAGGAGCAGTGACCTCTCAAAACAGCAGAATAGCCAGTCCTTACAAGTTAACATTGTTAACTTTAAACTCACACCCCTACATATAAAAGCAGGTGTATCTACATGGAGCAGGGGAGACACAGTCCTTGCAGCCACAGCAGGGACACACAAATCCCAGCCCTCTTATCACCCGTGCAAGAACACAAATGTATTCTCTTCTGCCATGGTAGTTTGTAACATGCAAAGAGTTCTTCTGCATCATGTAAAAGAGGATCTCTCAGATCTGGCATGAGGCAGTTTACAGTTCCTTCACCGGTGTACGAGAGCATAAACTACAACAGCTGCAGACTCCCTTGCATAATTTAGCCATCTGCATTGCAGACATCTGATGGAAAATCATCCACAAATTTGGCAGGGAGGGAGGATGACAAAAGCAGCTGTTTCTCCCTGTAATCACAGGTATGAATTTGGAATTGTGTTGGTTGCATGTTCACTTAATAGTCACAATGGTCAGAGCAGTCAGGCCATGCCAAGATCTCCATGCTTCTGCTTAAAAAAAACTCAACAAACAAAAACCAAAAAAACTGGAATCACCTTAGGAAGGATCAGGAGCTCAAAGAATTTTGCACAGCCTTTTCCCTCTGGGTACTTACTCTCACTAGATCATTCATCCTCTCACCAGCAGCACTGCACATCCAGGTAAAATTCCAGATACTTAAAAGACAATGACGTTTCAAGACTTGATGCTTTCTTTTAAGAGGTGCATCTTCAACATCTTTAACATGATATTGAAATCAAATTTCACCAGCTAGAAATGTGTGCACACATACACAAATCCAGACACCACACTCCCAATACTGTATTTTTAAAGGCAGGTTTGATTCCACCAGGCATTACATTGCTTAGAGATCAGTGACAAGCAAACAGCTTTACGGCTTTACAGAAGACAAAGCCTATGAAAGGTCAACCTAGAAAAGACTCTGAGGAACTAGAAACACAGAATTAGAAGGAAAATACTTAAGCAGTTTGGATTATTGCAGTCATGGCATGCTGCTGTGGCTGCAGCTGAACGCCGCAGCTGCGTGGGCTGCACAGCTCATCCCAGAGCACTGCAGCGACTCAGCCCCGCCATCAGCACCATCTCACTGGCAGTACCATGAACCCAGAGTGCAGGCAATCTGTGCGTGCAATGAGCTGTGCAAATCCAATCCCAGCATGGGCACTCAGAAGAAAGTCTCTGCCTGCTTCCAGGAGCCCTCCAGTGTGAAGCTGGGGCACAGAATCATTACAGATTGGTCACACCTTCTCCTGTCCGTATGACTTGCTGAGGTGATAGTGACCCAAACCCAAACACTATCTTATCTTTTCTATGGTAGCGTAATTTCTTCCCTCCCAGCATCACTGAAACTGCTCAGGAGAAGAGTCATAACAGTTTTAGACAGTTGTGGTACGGGTTAAAACTATTATTTTTTAAAAAGACAGTTGGATGCATTACATAAATCAGATCAAACTGAGAAGAGCTTAACTAAACGTATCCTCCAGGAACCCTGTCTGCATCCATGCTGTGTTCACAACTCTGGCAGAAGGGCCACCTTTAGCCAGCAACAGCCCTTGGCAGGGGAAGGCTCAGCACAGGGGGGGCAAACGTAGAGCAGATCCTGCAGGCTGCCTCCATGGGATTTAAAAGACAGCAGCTCTGGAGAACTGCACAACACACGTTTCTGCCTTCACTTCTGGTCACACTGGAGCATATCTTCTTCTGACTCAGGCTCAGGGGAAAGGGTAAATACTCTCCAAGGCTAACCTCAGCCACAGGCTGCTGCCTCCCAGGGATTCCTGGGAGCCAAGCAGGGAGAGAGACTTCTGCTCTATCTTGCCCTCAGTGTGTGCTCTCTGCTTCTGAGCTCACAGGGGATCATGGCTGAGCTGGACTCCTGAAAGCAGCCTTTGAAAAAAATATACCCCATCTGCACAGCACAGACTTGAGCACTCATCCAGGAACAACCTCAAAGCTGATCATCATCTTTATGTAAAATCAACTAAAACCAAAAATCACATGGTTCCTTATTTTTATTCCAGAGGTGATTTCAGCTTCTGGCTATTGGAGATTACACTGCCATGTATATACCCTGTCACTTTAGACTGTGGTGCAACTGGTAGAAATCATGTTGGGAGATGATGGTGTCTCCTACCATCCCTCTTGGGAGGGAAAAGAAGTGAAGGAAGGAAGGTGGATCAGCTGGCATTGGGAGATATGAATTACACTTCCTACACCAGCTCTGAGGAACATGGCCCTGAGTAGGTGTTGAAAATTAATCTTCCCCTATTGAAATGTGAGACAACAGCATGGTTGCCTTAAGGTGAAATTGTTGAGAGTTTATGAAAAATACCACCAGAAGGTTTCCTTCTCAATTAAACCAGAATTATTCCACATCCAAAAAAGATTTCCGCTCCCCCTTCTCCATTGCTAGGTGAACAACAAAGTTTTACCTTGAGGAGGGAAGAGAAGTTGCACTGCTTTCCCTCACACACTATGGAATACTTTATGCTTTGGATTTAGCAATGAAAATGCCAGAGAACACAGCTGAGATGAAAGGGCTTTGAATGTTCAGCTCACAAAAACAGCATAACCTGTGAATTATTTCCTAGGATGCAATTTCCATCAGCAAAATGGATATCATGCAAAGAGATCTTTCTAAGAATGGCACATCCCAAAGAACTCAAGCTCATGGGGCAGAGTGGTTAAAAGGAATGGTGATATTGCATGATACTGTGACGATATCTGGAGAAGTCAAGTATCAAGAAGAGATACTATGCAGAATGCAGTTTTTGTCCCAAGTCATAGCAGAAGTGGCTACCAGCTGAGCCCTATTCACCTATTTAGGAGAAGTGTGCTGGCACGTTTGCCAACCACAAGCTGTCAGAACCCCAGAAGACACAGCTCCACCATCAGCACAATGCCTCAGTGTCCAAGCAATGGATTTATTATTAGTAACTCAGAAAAATGGCATCACTTGCCAACTCACCATCTGAAAGGGCACAAGTAGCAGACAGGCAGGCAAGCAATCTTTCACTCAAGGTTTCTCTGTTCACTCTTTGCCCTTTATGTAAGTTCTCTACCTTTCACAGAATTAAAGTTGAAGCCATAAAGTATTCAGGAAGATAAACTTGACAATGAAAACTCTACTGGTAATGACTCAAGTAGCAGAGATACTGTAAAGCACTTTCCAAATGAGAGCCCTGCACAGTATATTGAGCTTATCCAAGCAAGGAAATTAATTTATTTCAGAAAAAATAAACCTGGAGTTTAATTCGTCAAGCTAATTCCTACTGTTAACCCATCATTAGAGCCAAGCAAAGTAAACCTATAAAAATAAGTTATGCTTCACTTCCATCAGAACTCACCACAAGAGCATTAAGGGCTTATATATACACTAGGGTCAAGCTTGCCAGGAGGACACTCACCCAATTCACACACTCAAATGTGGATTTTTAACAGCTAAAATTACCTAAGTCCTCTAAAAGGCCCCCCCCGAACACCTAAATCACCTGCAACAAATACCCAGAGAATGAGGCCAGCCTCTCTTCTGTCACCTCTCAGCTGCTCCTTGGTGCTCCAGCAGCTACTCCTGTGTAACAGGCTGAGTCAGGCAGTAAGGACTCGTTAGGAGAGAGGGAAGGCAATAGTAATGTGAGAAATGAGGCATCAAATCCCCAAAGAAACTAATGTTCCCTTCCCACCACCTGCCACACATTCACATGAAGCTTTTTTCTGATTGGAATAGCCTTTGCAAATGCCTTCTTTAATAGAGAAAGTAATTGCTCCCAATTGGAGGCGAGCACACAGCAATGCATTTCCAACAAACCTCCCAAATTTCACAACCCCAAATATGTACATTTCATCTCCTTTCCTTCTTCCTTTACTTCTACCTGCATTCTGCTCTCAATATCCACAACAGCTACGAAGTAAGTTGTTCAATGTACATGCAGTATCCCCAGAACAGCATTCATGCCCCAGACCAAGTCAAGAGCCAGCCCAAAACACCCCACATTTGCCACTCTTGCTGCTGTAAAGCTGAACCAAGCAAGTCAAGGCTCCTCCCTTTTAGTCTTGGCATAAGCTGTAACCAGGTTGCAAGTCATCAGCTCAAGCAGTGATAATCTTGTCTGAGCTCTGTGCTCACTCAGTGGCAGATGGGGTTTCCTAAACTTGGGGGCCAAGAAACTGATATCTGCCTCAAGCCAGGGAACACCAAAGGCAAAATCCTACCTCCTTCAGGTTAATCAAGACTTTGCAGGGCTCAAACGCCTTCCATATCTCAATTCCTGCAATACTGGAGCAGCTTGAGGTCTGGCCATGAATTGCTAGATAAAACTCCCACGCAAGGTGAAATGTTATCTCCACTTCACAGGTTGGAAACCGAGACAAATATTTAGTGACTTGGGTCGTGACTGTACAAATCAAAGCAAGGCAAAGAACTCAACTTTTACATCTCCAGGCCAAGGCTATCGCTTTTATCACTGGATCATCCTTTTTTATGACCCTACCATGCTCAAAGAGCACAAACTGCTTCAAAGAGACAATAATCCCATACGAATTGTGTGCTACAGTATCAGAAGACTGACAAAAAAGAGACAATGGTATCAGTCATTACTGTCTTCACCCCTTTCATTACGTATCCTATCAAGGTTTACTGCACAAGATAATTACCAGGATTTTTATACTCTTCACATTCCTATTTATATTAAGTACCACTAAAAACCCATATTGATTTTTATTTTTAGATCCTTGAGAAACATGAGTGGTATTGTCATTAAAGGAAAAATCCATGTCAGGTTCTTCATTTTTCTGGTTTGCTGCCTTTCAAAGAACTTCTGTTTTAATGTGTGATTAAATCTCCCTGAAAATAATTTCTGTAATTAGTTTAATGAGACAGGTCACTGCACTGGCAGGTCATTGTGCTGAACTGTTTACACTCCCTAAGATTCTTGGTGATATTCTAATATATGTAATACCAAACAACATCTTGTTGTAGACTTCCATGCTTTTAAATAATGAAGAATCTGGCCTAAGCGTCCCAGACCTCCTCTCTCTGAAATCAACAGTCAGGACTTGCTCACCTCAGAAGAAGCAGATTCTGAAGCCAAGAATGTACTCATTTCTAGCTGGTTTACATGAAGAATGTATCTGCTCCAGAAGCCTGCCAGGAATGTTCAGTTGAGAAGCACATACATACAATGCACAGAAAGTTGGCACAATTTATGCTTGCACAGGGAAGCATTTTATTATACATCCCATTAAAAATACACTAAGGCAACATTAAAATTAGGAGCCTATGGGACACAGAGAGGCAGGAAACACAATTCTAAAATTGAAGCAGATCTTTTGTCTTCAACAATCTGTCCAGACTCTTAAACAGCAACATTCATCATCCAAGTGCCCTTACACAACAATTCAGTTTTCAGTGATGAGGGCACTGCAACAACCCTCCCTGACATCTGCATTGCTGCACCAAAATCCCACCAGAGACAGGCACTGCCTGTGACCCACATAACAGTCCAGAAAGTTTGACTTGTTCAAAGCTTTCTGTAATTACTCTGAAACAAGAACACTTTCACAGGGTCTGGTATGAACAGGACTGAGCCCACAGCAAGCACCCTGACACATCAATGTCTCTCTGTGTATCTTCCTATGGACTGGTATATGCACTGCATCATGGGGATCTGGCATCTGACCAGATTCCAAATGCACAGCCTGACTTCCACACCACAAACTTCCAGAAATCCAGACCTGCACAGGTGCAGCAAAACCAGCTTCCCAGCTACCTGCTGTTTGCCTTTATCCCAGAGGCTCTGCATCTGAAGATGCCAAAGGCTATGTAGCCACTGAACACAACCAACATTTTATTTTAAAAATCACAGATGTCATATATGACAGGGACAAATAAAAATTAAAGGATGTTTCCATGCACATTCAGTGCTGCTGGATGTTTGGATAACCCACAAGCCTTTAACCTCTACTGGAACAACTGCATTGGTTGACATTTTAAAAAAAATCTTCGATTGAATCATGAATTAGCATGGAAAAACTTTATTTATTTATAAATAATTGAATTTCTTTATTTATCACAGGATGCCAATGTTAGGCTGCTGCTGACCTGTGCTAGAAAGGCAATTTTTTTCAGGCTGCAGAGTAGATTATTCTTCAGCCTTTTCAACTCATGGCCTTTTGGCTGATGCTGCCAACAGACATCCCAATTAGAGCTCACAGCAACATAGCCTGCTTTCAAAAGGAACCAGTGGGGGTCTGAAAGGGAGACTTATTTATCTATAGTTGTAAAACATGGCTTGAAAAAAATAGATTTGATTTTGTGCACACATTTTGGGTTCGCTTTACTTCATATTTAAAGTGAGCAATGGATTCCTACATCCCAATCTCACCACATGCAGCAGTAAGAAACAAAAACAAGGCCACTGAAACCAGTGATGGTGTGCTGGCAGGGAGAGAGCCAAATTCACTACTTGATTAGAAGCTGAGGCCTTCTTGTACTGGGCTAATTGGTTGGGATTCTTAATAATGAGTTCAAAAAGTCACATGAAACCTTGGGTTTAAATGCACTGGAGGGGAGGAGGGAAGGAGCGAAGGGTGTGAAAAGCTGTTTTTCAAAGCCAAATTGATAAAACCACTCCCTGTGCAATTAAAAACCTGAACAGCTGAATAGCTGACTTTGGAAAGCAGCAACTGCATAATTTATCGGGTTGGTTTATAAAGGGAGAGAAAATATCCGAGGACAGGAAAGGAATTTCACGGACATTTCAACAACACATGAAAACTGTGGTGCGTTTTATCATTTCAAGATTTATTTTTGCACCCCCTTCCACTGGGAGGAAGGCCTATTAGGCTGCATTTTCCCTGCTCTCCCTCTTTATCAATGGAGGAAAAACCACAATAGCTCCAATACCCTACTAAGGATATTGACATTTTTTCTAACCTTAAATCCTGCAATCAGCTTACAGAGTCTCTGAAGGAGCTCTATGAAGGGGACTGGGAAGAGCACAGGTTTAACCTGAATGTAAGCTCACATACAAGGAGGAAATGTTGCAGGAAAAACATTTTAATAGTTTAATCCTTTAAAAAGCAAATGCCCACTCACACTAACAGTACAGCCAGAGCACTTTTTTCTCCTGTTTCTTACCTCTGGCATCAGAACTGGATTACAAACGTTGCTTTGGTTGGTGGGGTATGAGAGAGGGCAAAGCAGCCCCAAGCAAACATCAGGGGTGACTGACTACAACCACCAGGCAGCAACAGAGACTCCTCAGGTCCCTGCTTGCTGAAGGTACACGGGGAGGCTACAGCTCACAGAGGCACCAGGACATTATTCAGCATAAGGCTGCAAGAACAGGGATCCTTTAAACTGTTAGCAGTGTCACTTGTGTTAACAAAACATAATGGAAAGCAATTCCTGTGTGTGAACAGCAGACACTTCTAGAAACCATTTCTGAGTTGACTTGAATTTCAATCCTGGACTTTAAACACCTTTCAGTGGCATTTGAATTGACTTATCAGTGACTTGGTTGGGTTTATGTTGTGACTGAGATATGATTTGCAGAAAAACGCTGAGGAAAATGTAGAAAGGATAAATGTGCAGGGGCTTTACTCCTTCAACAAAACAGACCCAGAAAGACTGCAAATCTCACTAATTTGCCAAGTATTTTGGACAATTATTTTTAAAATTGTATTGGACTCAACAAACAGTTTGATGAGGAAACTGAAAACACAAACAGGGCTTTTTTTCATGATCAAGTGACTCAAGAGAATTTTAAGTCCCAGCGAGTCCCTATAACACCAAAGCATTTAGCAACACTTGACTGGCAGCATAACCCATATTTAGAGATATTCAGAACCCAGCTGTCATCCTGGGCATCTAAATAAATCGATCAGCTGTAGGCACAGATATCAAGAAGCACATGCAGACATGGAGCCTTTATTCTCATTGCTAGCAGAAGCCGATCACAAGCAGCAATGGTGCCCTAAGTTATGTTATAGTACAGAAATAACTTTGGTTGGTGCAATAAATCCTTTGTTATAGACTCAGAAATAGGCCTGCTAACATAATTCTGCTATCTCATGTTACCAAATACGATCAATCCAAGTAAAAACTCCGAATCCTTTGGGAGGGAGGGCCCTTTCTTTGTTCTTTTGTACAGTGCATGAGAACCCAGTTCTTGGATACAGCAACACACTGAAGAAACATTTCAGATGTCTGCAAGACTGCAGTCTGGATATATCCAGGCTAACACTAAGCTCGCCATCAGAAATTATGAAATTTCAGCAAAATGCTTAAGTAAGGAGCACATCACTGCACACCCTTCACAGATGGCTGGGGAGGAGGGTGCCCTCAGAGCCTGACTGGCTGGGTCACTGTTTACCTATGCTAAATATTCAGATTTATTGAACATCCTCTTAAGGGCTTTACAAAGGAGTTTCAGAAGGTTAGAAATCCTGCTCTGTGTCCCCAGTGACCTGTGAAAGGAAAGCAGGATCAACTCAACCTGCTCACCCACACTCACCCACATTGCTCAGGGCCAGCAGTAACGACCTGAAGCAGCACATCTTCTGTTTAATAGCTGTGATAAATTACTGCACAAAAGGTGTGGTGTCTCTGATCCCAAGAGGTGCAAGTTGTGTGCTGCAGACCCTCCTGATATGTTTAAAACACACTGGCTGCTCCCCTTGAACGTAGTTATGCTAGGCAGCACTTAAAATGCTGCCATGTCTTTGACTGGGCTGGCAAGTGCAACTGATTGTAAATAATTACAGTGTGGTCCTCAGGGATGATCATTAGTAGCCACAGGCATGGAGACCCAATTGGCCACATACATCACAGTGCCCAATGGTGCAGCTCACAAATATTTACCTGGGATATGTTTGGTTCAGCTGTATCTTCAGCCCTGGGGGCAGGGGCAGATAAAAAGCTAACAATTCCCCACACACCTTTTCATACTACACACTATTAATGCATTGGCCATCTGAATATTAAATTAAAGCATCACTGAAATAACTCTCCTCTAGTAAAACAGCTCCTCGTGTATGTGTGATGGTTTGGGCTGGGGTAGAGTTCATTTTCTTCACAGTAGCTGGTATTGAGCCATCAGCTGGATTTGTCCTGGGAGCAGTGTTGATAGTGCAGGGATGGTTTAGCTAATGATGAGCAGTGCTTACAGAATCCAGACTTTTTCTGCTCCTCACCCTACCCCACCCCAAGGAGGCTGGGGGTACACAAGAAGTTGTCAGGGGACACAGCCAGGACAGCTGACCCTATCCACAGGGATATCCGAGACCATATGGTGTCATGCTCAGCACATAGAACTGGGGGAAGAGAGAGTGGGGGGGACATTTGGAGTGATGGAGTTTGTCTTCCCAAGTCACCATTATGTGTGACACAAGCTCTGCTTTCCTAGGAATGGTCAAGCACCTGCCAGTCAATGCAAAGTAGTGAACTCTTGTTTTGGTTTGCCTGTGCATGGCTTTTTGCTTTTCTTATTAAACCACCTTTATCTCACAAAGCCATGAGTTGTCTTGGCTTTACCTTTCAAACTCTCCCCCATCCCACGATGAGGGAGCAGCTGTGTGGGGCTGAGCTGTGGCTGAGCCACAACAGTGTGCCAGAAAAACTCCAAGTCACGTGTCTGCTGCGTGGTGACACAGGAGTTTAAGTACTTGCTAATTCCAGGCCAGTGTTGAAATCCCTTTGATTATTCTTAGTTACATAGAAGCATATCCTTTGTTATGAGCCTATTTTATAGATGTTTCAACATTTTTTTTACTGATACGTAATTTTTAGAAAAAACTTCTTCGTCCTGAGCTACCAAGGTTAAAACAAATACGATGTTCACTGGTTTCACCACTTCTTTTACTGGAATAATTTATCTGCTATTATTTGTAAGGTGACACTATTAGCACATTTAAGAAGTGCTAAGAGAAGAGCTTTTAATCATGGAGATAACTGTTTATTATAGTTGTCAGTCATTAATTAGTTTGCAAGCCTCATACTCTCTGCTGAGAACGCCCAGAGAGGATTCTTACAAACACAAATATTTTACACATGTACGAGCTGGATTCTGCACATAGGCATATCATTACCACCTGAATGTAAATAAAATGTCCCAAAAATTCGACTTGCATTTAAAATAGAGTTGTTCTGGCAAGGAACACTCTTTATCCCAACTCTGAGCAGCTGGAAAATGTTATCAGAAGATTGTGACAGCCCAATTAAGGCACTTGATTTACTTTTAAAACAGCATTTGGCAAAGTACTGCTGTACCTTAGTGCAGAATGCCCCTTAGTACAAAACATACCTGTCTAGAAGCACCCCTCCTCTCAAAGTAGGTCATGCAATATTGTTATCCCTAAAACTGTGTTCTTGAAAATACTAAAAAACACTGAAAACTGAACAGAATCCTACTGAGATTTAAAACTAACTTGAACTTACTACAAAATTTGACTGCAGTTGTATGTATTCATCTATTTTTAATCTGGCTTCCTAAAGGAATAGGTTTTGCAGGGCCAACTGTTGATTTCTTCCCCCTCTTCCTCCTCCTGAATACCTGACTGGACTCCTTTGCCCATTTACAAACTCAAAAAAAGGCAAAGGTTTAAAATACTACTAAATCTCTGTGAAGATGCTGAGAGAGAGGAGACACTTCTCCCATGCCATTGTGCAGAGAGAGGGAAAGAGGAAGATTTAGGAGTTCCATTTGTGCTTGGCAGCAGCTGCTCAGCAAGCGCACAGCTGCCGAGGAGCAGCAGCCCATGCTGCCACTTGCACACCGGGGTGCAGGGAAATCTGGGGAAGGAAGGATTTGGGTAACGAAGGAGAACCCCTGAGCAAACCAGGCCTCATCAGTTCTGCTACTTGTGTTTTGGGTTTCAGAGCAGGCGCTCATCTCCGGTCCCACTTTCATTAGTACAAATAATCCAGGGAACACAGTGACAAAACAGCAGTCAGCCCCCTGCTCCAGTGGACCAAATTCTTAAGACATTTCATCAGGCAGAGGAAATTCATTATGGTATGTTTTGCAAATGAGTCTTATGAGCAGACCTTCAAAAAAGGCATTTTGGAGCTAACTCCTGCTGGCTTAAAGGGAAGCAGGATTTCAGCCTCTGTGCCAAGACCCTCAGCTGTGAGCACACAGTCTGCCTCCAGAGTCCTAACCTTTAAATCTCTGCCCTTGAAAATGAACATCTCACCCAAGCAGCGCTGCCAGCACAGCAGCAAGAGAAGACAGAAGCTGTGTGCCACACAGTGTAGCAGATTCAAGCCCTAACTGTCCATCACAGACACAAACAATTGGAAGACCAGCTATGTGGCTGAAACAAGTTACATCCACAGTGAAATAACAGGTTAATGCACTCTTCTCTTCCACCCTACAGCATGCAGGAGGGCAGTGTGGCTGGAACAGCTTCCTGAAGGCAACCCACTGCATTTTATTGGTCAAGCTAAAAACCTCAGGTCATGAAAAAGATCAGCTCAATGCATTCTTGGCAGAAGAGTAAGTAGTGTCACCACCAACTCTGCATTTGTTGTCAAAAGTCCTGGGGACTTTCTAAACTTAGGCCTAGTTTTGGCATAATTCAGCACAATACATAATAACCATCACGCCTTACACTGCCACAGAAACTACAGCAGAGGAGTGAAGATGCTCAAAATGACATATCAGCAGCCATGGACAAGAATCCAGGAGCTCATGGCTCTCAAGTTGAGTTGTTCAATCAACCAGAGTTCTGCTTTGAAAGCCAACAATACTGAAGAGAAGTTGAAAATGGGAAATCATGCTGTAAAGTGATGAGTACCCAGACTATTGAAGCATCATTACACTCCCCAGTTATGTTTTGACTCAGCCTACAAAGTGTCCCTCTTCCAGAGGCACATCTCCATCCTAAATATGAAGTCAGCAACTTCACAAACATTTCATGCATTGTGTATTTAACAATCATCACAAACAAGAAAAGCCTGGACTTTTGAGTTCATGGTTCTGTGAAACTTCTACAGAAAAACATCACTGATCTTGTTAGCAGGCATTTGGCTCAGAGTACAGAAGAGAAAACAAACTCACATGGTGCATGGAACATCACTAGCACAGATGAATGATCTTTTATAAACTTGTCGAAGTCCTCATCGGTCAGGTGATAAACCACATTTTCTTCATCTGCCCAGGGAGTCTCTGGAGCCTGTGGCTGAGGTGCCTGTGGGCTGTGAGACAGACAGACACAGCTTAAAGGCAGCTCTCTGGTGCTAAGCAGTCATCTTGGCAAGTCAAACTGTGAGGAACCGCTTTGTGCAGATGTTCATACATGTCTGACACATCAACCCTACTGAATAGCTTCCATAATTGTACCCATCCAGAGCTCAGAGGCACTGAAACACAGATAAAACTGGAGGAGAAACAAAAAAATCTGCAAGAAACTCCTGAGGACAGATCAGCAATGGAAGGGATGGAGCAAGGAGATAACCAGACTGCTTGGTTATTACATATAGAAATCAAATGCATTTTCTATTACTCTTTTAACCCTCCTCAGCAGGATGCTCCCTTTCTCACAGCATTCCCACTCTGTAGTTCACAGGAGTCATTGAAAATAAAAGAAAAAAACATTGAGCAGAAACAGCCACTTTAACCCATCACCTTGGATACTGACAGTGTGATTAGGGTCAGCAGAGAGAGCAGGAGCAGTGTTGGGACCATGAGCCAGCTGCACACACCATTTCCCCAGGAATACATGGTTCTACCCTGAACAGCTCTTGTGAGCCAGGGCAGCATCTTTATGTCCTCACTCTGCACTGGGCCTGTAGGCCTAACTCAGTAAAGCTACTCAGCTGCATACCTGACCTAAAAGGCAAGTGATGTGTTCTACCAACTTCACTATGATTGCACCTGAGTTCAACTGTCTCTGATGGGTCAGAGCCACAGAGACTGCTCAAAGATACAGTGGCAAGTCTGGAAACTGAACCTAAGCTCCTCTGGAGCTTATCATCCCAATAAACAATTGGGTTTGGCTTTTATTATTGTACATTAAAAAGATAATTTGGCAGCTGTGAACTAAACTATGATAATTGACATTTTATTTATTAAAGCAGTGTTCACAGAAAAGACACCCAAACATACAAATACTGGGAACTATTTGAAGACTTTTAAGCTATTTTGTTTTTGTCAGTTGCAGTAATGAGTTCCAAATATCCCCCAAAATTCCTCAAATTCTTTGGCAAAGCACAGGTCTGGATGTGACCCCCATCTCTGGTGAAAGCAGATTTACTATTTTTGATTAAAATGCATTATTCTGTTAGCTGCCTGGAACAAGGAATGGCAAACAGATGATAACTCATTTATCTTGCCTTACTCATTTCCAGGCTGAAAGCCTAGTTTGATAAAAAAAGCAGTAGAGATACACAGAGTCAGATAACAAATTCTGTTGATGTAAGCAATGGGTGTGATCCAAGAATATTAAGCAACCCATGAAGAACTGTGATGCACACCTCTGCTGCTGCTTCTATCATAAACAAACCAAGAAGCAAACATCAAAGCAAAGGTCAGAGCTGCACCTGGCCAAGCAGCCCAGAGCAATAATCTCCAGGTGTCCTGGCTGAGTGAAGGCTTTCCAGCAAACACCATGGATTTGGGAGCTGGGCTGAGCAGGCAGAGCATGATGAACATGGACACAGTGCCTACAAAGCATTGGGAGAACGTGGTGTTGAGCAGGGCCTGGCATGACCTATTGCAGTCAGGAATTAGCAAAGCAGGGCACGGGATGTTTATACAAATGGCCTAATTTAAAATGCTGTGCATGCTAATAAGCCTATACAGGAGTTGGTAAGAAACACCTCAAGGCCTGGAGAAAGCAACAAGCAAAATTTTAAATGTCATTTAACACTAAGACAAGGCACACCCAACACCTGATTGGGATGACAGAAGTCCAGAAGAGTTATCAAAAGCTAATTCAATTGAGAGCACAGAACAAGTTCTTGATTTAACGGAGTATCTGATGCTTAGGAAGGGCCTGAGGGGAATCTATAAAAACAGCAAGACAAACTAAGCAGTTATTGAAGGCAGCAAGAGCTGTTGGGCTTGCCTACCATTCAGGCTGTGTATTAGACTTAACAAAAAAAGTGGTATGTACAAGATAACATCTCTACTGTGTTGGATTAAGGCTGTATGATGGCTCATCTCCATCATCTCAGGAAAACATCTGAAACTCCATAACACAGTAGCCAGTGCCTATTAGGGAGATAAGAAAGGTGAAGTATCTGTAAGACTGATGCATTAGCACACTTCAGCAAAAGAAAGAAGCACCTTTAATAAGTAGCAAAAAAAAAAAAAAAGAAAAAAAAGAAGAGGTGTTGGAGCCCTCCAAACTATCAATTCTTGTCCTGAGAGGAAAACGTATGAAAAGCGTGGACAATGATTTAAATAATTCTAACTTTCACTAAGTTATATCATGTTCTCCCCCACAAATGAGCCTAAGATAATCACTTTCAGCACATTACCAGTAATAGTTAGAGGGAAAAAAACAAGAAGCAGCAGAGGGAAAACAGCTGCTTTTCTGCAGAGTGTACTTATTGTCCACACAAAATGGGCCATTTCGTATGGCTCAATGTCTGCTGGATTTGCTTTCAAGACTCTACAATGAGAGCACATGCATGCACAGTATGAAAATGCACTGGCTTTCCTTGCCATGGCCCTGCCATGCCCTGGTCCTCGGAGGAACATTTTGTACAAAAGCAACCTTTCAATATTTTAATATTATGCTATTCTGAAACACAGCCGGTACACCCTGCAGCTATCTCATTGCACTCCTTGGCTTTCCTAAAGCCCTTGCCATACCATTTTGATCTGTACTGCAAATTCCTCAGAATAGTAAAATATTATGTATGCAGCATGTTTATCTTATATATGGTTGTATTAATAATTTAATTTATCAAAATTTAAGCATTGATTACTGGCAAACCATAAGTACATGTAATTACTTAATGTGGTTCCCTTAAAAGTTGTACTTATTACACAAAACAGGGGCACAAGGCTACTTTTCAGATCATCTTTTGGGCAACTAATAAGCATGCATTAAGTGAGGACAAACAGCTGTCTTTAGCTCTGGACTGCTGAACTATCAGCCAAAGCCCACAGTGGCTTGTTAGCACAGATTATCATTGGAAAGAGCTTGCAGCTGTTCTGCTTTGCCTCCAGTAGCTGTGTTCACTTGCTGTCACAGCACTGATATAAAGGTACTGCATATTGCAGGGATTATCTGGATATTATGTGGGCAGACAGGGGAAAAAAACACCCCAAACAGCTAATATTTCACATATGGTAGCCAAGAGATAACCACATCCTTGCCGAATTGAAAAGCATAACAAAGTGCAGGTGATGAAGCCATATCCTTGCTCCAAGGGTTGATCATCTCCTTCAACTTGCTGGAGTTGCCATCTTAATCACTCACATTTGAAGGCTTAATTGATTACATGAGACTTAATGACCATGGCTTAATTCCTCCTGTTTGAGCCACTGGGCAGTTTGTAACTCCTGATGCTAACAGGATGCTGCTCTCACTTCATTTGTTGGTTCCAAATCCTGAAGCATTCAGCCTAGTGCTGCTGAAGACCCTGGGCTACCTGCAACCATATGCATGTCCCCAGAACAGCCCCACTGTACAGCAAAGTACATTTATTTGAACCAATTTTGCTAAGCTGTTTGCAACAGTCTGTTCCTTCCCATGTGTTTGTTTCCTTTCATTAGCTTCATTTCAGCGCTGTTTCCACGACTGCAGCAAACCAGGGTTACAAAGGTGACACCATGCTCAAGAGCTTGGGCTCACTGCAAGTGGGATTTCTCCATCACCAGATTATCTCAGCTCTCTCCAGCTGCTCCACCAGCTTCACTGACCATGTTGGGATTTGCACCAGTTGAAAAGTAGCTATACCCACACACTTGTCCTGTCTGTCTCTGGACTGTTGATCCCATGGGCTCATTCAGTCTCCAAAATGTTGATGACTGCAAACAGCTCTCTTTAGGTAGAACAAGGTGCTTTCAAAACTTTCACATCATGACAGCAAACACAGCTGTTGCAAAAGTGACTACCCATCCACGGTGCCTTGATCTTCAGTTTGTCTCTGCAAGACACTTTAAAGGCTTCTGCTAAAGGCTGATGAACCAACGAGAACTGCACACTTGGTATATACATTTTTAGTAACACAGTAAAAGCCAAACCTTTTGCAAGGTATTAAGTTCGAGCACCCAAGATCACTGGAAATTTAAGCTGGCATTTTTAAATAAGCTGAGAGCTGTGTATCTGCATTTATTTTAGTCCACAGCCAGTCTCCTATTACAGACAAAATGCAATTGTGAAATGCAAGGCATGCATGCTAAAAACCAAACATTAGTCAATCTCTCCGTATGAGTTTAGCTGATCTTAGCGGGATAGTTCTGTTTGCTCTTCTGAGCAGAGGGAAGGAGGGAGAGATGTCTGTACCTAAACCATTACACTCTGTAAATAATGAAGAGTACATAAAAGGTGGAGTGCATGAAGTTCAATGCCTTACTTTTTCAGCCACTCTGCGATATCTGCTGCGGTAGCACCAAAGTTCTCAAAGTTGAACAGGAACTTTCCTTTCCTGTTAAAGCAACAAAACAAGGTTCAGTCCTTGCTCTAAAAGATAAAAACATGCAATTTTATAAGAGGGCATGATTTCTAAAATAGTAGCAAAACATAACCGACTCAAAATAGCAGATTGTAGGATATCCCCGGACATTGAATTCTTCCTTTATCCTTTCAAATTCAGCAGAGTAAACATTCATCCCCGCAAGAACCTGGAAAAACAGAGCATAATCTTACTGATTCTTACAATACAGCAGGAACATCACACCAGTCATCTGAAGATTTAAGTAAAACCCACTTCCATCTGGGCAGATTCTGATTTCATTCATATCGCTGTCAAGCAAGGGACTCTCTGTAAAAGGCATTGAAGTTCTTCTGATTTTGTGCAAGGGGGAACAGAACAATACTTGAGTCTAATCCAGAGAAAACACACCTCAGTCAGCCTGTCACCTCCTCATTGCTCTGGAAGCATCTGTTTCTTTTTATTCACCCACTAACAGAAATACCTAAAGGGAATCCTCTCAGTTGCAGCACTTGTGCTCTTCTTTGCACATTTGGATTTTAAGCTACAACTAGATTTTTTTCTTCCTCTGTAAGTAGAAAAAAAGAGTTCTTAGTTCATATCCAAACATTAAACAGAACACCAGAAGTTCTACCCTCAGCTCTCTAGTTTCCACTCCAGCAATGAATTTTCAATCTCAGCTCATGTCCAGAAGCTCTAACCAACCAAGCACTGGTATTATCCCAGTTCAAAAATGCACTTACTGAATGGCAAGCGGAAATCAGCATGACTTTGATGTGAAAATAAAATGTGCCCTATTTCCATGAGCTCAGGAAATAGCACATGGCATTTATACGCTTTAAATAGGTTAACTTAGGTAGGGTAGGGTATAATGAGAGTTAAGAATTAACTTTGTCCTATAGTCTTCAAAAGAGAGGCACAGAAGCACAGTATGTGCTTCTTTTCAAACTAATATATAAAACAAAAACTCTCTTCTCTGCACTCCTCACCTCTATCCCAACCCATCCTCCATCCCAACAGGACTTGAGCTTCAGGTTTAGGGCTCCTGTGACTCATACTGTGCCCTGCGACTTATTCTGTGCCCTGTCTAAATGTCTTCCAAACATTTCTGACATGAAAATTGGAGGATGGGATTGATTCCAAGTTTTTGTGGGTATGCAATTCACACAGAGGTCGTTCTGCTGTCAAACCTGAACCCAGCAAGTTGCTGAGATACCACTTCCTGATTAACTTAGTTTAATGGCATTGACGGCTTAAATCATTTTAGCAGCGGGGTCTTAATCCAACCCCCTCCTCCTTCCCTCTCCAAAAACAGGATTTTCTCCTTCCAGCTGAAATACCACATCAGAATTTAATACCACGTTCCTGACTGCAGCAAACTGCACAGACCAACCAAATGTGCTCAGAGCCAGCATGAAATAAATCTTAAAGCAGAAAATCCTCATTTGAAGGTCAACCGTTCCTAAGATTGTGCTGGAAAGTCAAAAAAAGATACTTTGTTTTCTCTTCCCTATCCTAAGAAAGGATAAATTGAGCAGAGGAGAGTACAGAAGTAAGGTTTATACGTGCTGGCCTAGTCTTCCTTGGAATTTTCCTTGTAGTTTGAACAACTGGATTGATTTAATTCATATGAGATTATCTAGACTCAATTCTACCCTTTCCTTATCCTCCATGTCACCACCTAAAGGCAGGTAAATGCAACAGGATCAAGATACAGTGGTTGCTTAAAAAAGCAGGAACCAGGTTTGTCAACTAATTCCCTAATCAACACCAGCCTACGAGATCCCATGTTTGCTGTGAACTTCCAGAGGATTTCCTATGATTTAAATGGGCATTCCTGGCCATGTCAGACAATTTCACTGTGTCTATCTAATGGCAATTAATACAAGTCAATAACTTGGATTCATTCTGGTGTTCATTACATTATATGAAGCATATTTAGCAAAAAGTCTATTACAACGGGATTTGTTTTTAATGACAAGACTAACAGCTTTAGCTGGCCAATAATCACAGAATTATGAAATATCAGGCTGCCAGAGACCATCAAAACACACCTACTGCCCAAAGCCAGGGTCCTCCTGCCAGACATTTGGCCAATTTGCTTTTAGCAGATGACTGAATGACCCCAACTTCAATTTAGGTTCATTACCTCTTGTAAGAGCCATTGCAGAAACAAAGATCAGTTTATTCCTTTCACCTCTGCAGTGACACTTGACACATTTCAACACTTACCTGCTCTCCAACAAGCTACCTATAACCTAAACCAACTCTGAACCTTTCTTAGCTGCCCAAGAATTTGGCGCTTGTGTCCATTCCTGTTCAGCTGTGACCCCTTTCCTTTACTCACAGTTTTCTTCATGGGATTGCTCCAAAACTGGTACCTCACAGCACCAAAAAAATTTTTAAAAACCAAAAAGACAAGCACTAAAGGAGGAAAGCACTTAAGCATATTCTCAAGCTGGTCTTTACCGAGCAGAACATTCTGGCACACTCACAAAGTGCATGGGCATTAGGGAGATGATGAATGGTTTGCTAACATCCAGTTCCCCCCTGCTCTGGAACTGTAGTGACAGTCACTCACCAGAGCCCAGCCAACCCTCTAACCACAGGAATCTTTCCTGCCAAGGATAAAATAAGCCCACTTCTGATTGGAGCACTTTTTCGTTCTGCACTGGGTGCAATGGATTTTTAAGATGTAACCATAATACAAACTGAAAACGTCATCCTGCCTTCCTTTCAGTCAACAGTTCTGGGACAATCAGTCCCAAGGGAACACAGCAGACACAGGTACAGTTCACCCTTTCACTTTTATGACCTCTTCAATAGGCAATACTGTACTTAATTTTCCTGCTATATAACAGCAATGATTGCTTTTGAGCCTGGCACATCCTGACAGCTAATGACAAGTCAGATTAAAAGGCCAAACCCTCAGCTCATCCAAACCACTCACAAACTTTGCAGTGAAGTCTGATCTGGAGGTCAACATCACTCTAAGGCACTCCATGAATTATTTATGATGGGCACAGCACAGTTAACTTTAGAAATGGCAAAGTGTGTACACATCCCACTCAGGAAGCTAATTGGGTCAAATTTTGAAAAACAGGCTGTTTTTTGTGAAAAACATGGGTGGCAGTAGCATAACTGGAACTTCCTCTGAACTAATCCTGCACTACAACACTCCACTGCAAAGAACTGAGTCCCAGCCCTGTCACTCAGCTGTGCAGGATTAGCATGGATCTATAGAAACCATTTCCAAGTGAGGAAGGAAATACTCAAACCAGAATAGATCTAGAGTTTAAATTCTCTGGTCTGAATTTAATAAAATGAGCTGCACATGGACAAGGAAGGGATAACTGCAGGAGGACACAGTGCTCCGCAGCATGCCTCCTCTCTGGCACTGTCTCTATAGGTGATGCTTTACATTCCTAATGCCTCTCACTCCACAATGTACCGCCATGCAAGGGAGGAGTGCCTTCCCAAAGGCTGCAGCACCCGCTCCTCTGAGGGGAGATGGCACTGGAGTGCTGCCTGGCTGCACTCTTGAAAATACCTTCTAAGGCTTGTGCCATGTCCTAAATAAATCTGAATAACTCCCACTCATTTCAGCCCTAAGCAAACAAGGATTTAGAGAAAACACTTCTGAAAATAACTGGTTTGGAGAATGTTGGGCAGTCTGGCAGCACTAGGTGGTCACGAGAAGGAATGGCCAGAGCTGCCCTAGCAATGAACTGCAGTGTTTCATCTTTCCCTCACAAGGGAACCTGTGAACACAGCAGTGAATGATCCAACAGGTAGGATCAGAGCAAATCCTGCTACAGCCATGAAACAACAATCCTATTTCTTAGTCCTTTATGTACAATATCATATAAATCATACATTAAGCACATTATAAAACCTCAACTAGACAAGTGCCTTTGACTTGCTTACAGAGATCAATAAACCTTATAGGTACTAAGGAGTAACTAAATTACTGTGAATGCTGTACTTTATTAGAGTCAAAACTTACTTTCATATCAATGTGGCATCAATGCTAACTTTGACAGAGCTGCAGTTAAACTGTAAGATTCTATTAATGCTGAGTGACTACAAGGGTGACCAGTAGCTTATGGGAGGTGGATTCCCCTCCCATAACACTGATTCTCCACTAAAAAAGTGGATTAATAACTGCTCTAAGGGCATCTCTCACTGACCTTGTTATGAAACATCAGGCCAAAAAGCTGATCAAACACACTATGGCAAGCATTTCTTTCTTTACCAAAATGAGCTCAAAAGGCCTAGAAACCCACAAATTAGATGCTAAACATAAATCTACATAGTGACAGAGCCTGTATCTCCATGGAAAAAACTGCAGTGGCTCTAAAGGGCAAGGGAGTTAACATCTCATTCTCCAAAGTTCTAGAAGAATAAAACCCAAGAGAGAGAATCCTGAAGAGATCTAGAACAGAGTAATTTACTTCTGTTTTGTTTCAGATTGCTTAAAAATTGATAATTTTGATTTTGATAAATATTAGTCAGTTAAAATACTTTAAAAAAGTGTTAACATGATTTTTGAAATGTCATATAAATCTCATTGTCTCACTTACATATTTACCCTTCAGTTCTGTGGCTGCCTGCTGATAAGAAGGCATCATTCTCTTACAAACACCACACCCTGATAAAAAAGAAATTGTGTAAGTAATATGCCAACAACTCTATTCAGCTGCTTCTATAGTATCTATGTTCCAAAGCATATGAAGTAATATTTAATATTAAAAAATTTAAACAAAAATTCTTTATCTGCTTTACTAAATCATTATTAGATTATTAGTTTCTAAGGATGTTACTTCTTGTTACAAGCCTCTATTTTTGCACATTTTTCATGCTCTTCATTTTCCTAGTCAATTCTCATCCCAGTATGAAGAGAGTAAAATCATCTTATATTCCCTTAGGCTCTGAGCTGAGCCCAGAGGAGAATACAAAAAGAAACATACATATCAAAAGTCAACAGAAGATGTCATAACTGTGAACTCAAAACAAAAGGCTTTGTGCATTTCTGGTCTTTGAAGGGACAGGGGGAGGTACTTTACATTCATCCCGGCTTAACAAGGCTTTGAAATTAATTTGAGATGCATTTCCTAAACACATTACACAGACATCAAGTGTTAAACAGTGCTCTGTTAATTGAGCAGACATAGCTCAGAAGCAACAGCCCTTGTAAGATACAATAATGTGCTGTGGAAAAGACAAAGGGTGAGTGAGGAAGACCACCAATGTGTAGTTGGAGTGTGCTGAGAGCTGTTTGATGATCCTCTGCAGCACTAAGCAGATTAGCAGTAAATCACCTTGTAAGCAGCAGTTTTCACCCCTGCCAAGTAAAATCTGTGCATGCAGATGGGAAGGGGCAGGGGTGCAGACAGCATGAAAGAAAGGTAGCAGGAGCCAAGCACTCCAGACACTTATTGTGGAAACTCTCAGTCCACCACAGGACAGTAGTCAACGTTTCTGTTCTGGTTAACAGACAGTTTAGAAAATATCTTCCAGAAAGCAGGAACAGATTTTGCAGCCATTCATTTAGGATCACATCAGCATGCCTGGGAAAGAACATCCTTTAATCTGATGAAGGAGAGTTCTTGTTTCGGTGGTCTTTCCATCTTTGATCTCTCTGCTCAAATTGACAGTGAGGTTGTTAAATTAGTGCTGGTCAAAATGACAATTTCTTGGTGGGCACAGACCACACATTTAAGGCCCACTGAGGTCTTGCAGCTTCATCCAAACCACTGGACAGACATCAAAAGATGTGAGTTGACAGACATCATCATCTGAATCCTCTATTTCTTCTCTCCTCAGGAGCCTCAGGCCCTAAATTCTTGCAGCATATTTTCTTATCTTCCCCTCTTCACTCTCTTACTGCTCCCTGGAGTACCTTCGAGAGCACAGGCACACACCAGCCTCCTCCACTCAACCATCACCCCATCATCCTCCTCTTCCCAGCTCTGCTGCTGCCTCAAACTTGCTGCTCCCAAACCCACTTCCGTACACCCCCTCCAGTCGTCGTATTTCTGGGTTATATTGTTCAGAATGCTGCCAAGCCACATATACCCTTCAACAGGCATAAAAGGGGTACCTCAAAAACCCCATTTTCTTCTGTTCTTTCTTCTTATATTTTGTCCCTGAAGGGGGAGCTTAATTAAATACACATTAGTCTTTCCACTAGTTAACACCTTCATTTTTAAAGCCTTGTTTTCAATCACGTTTATAAACAGCTCCTTCTTGTTCCCAAATCCAGACAGCCTCCTGCAGGAGTCTTCTTTGACAGAGTTAACTACAAATAAATCTGAATGCCTTTAAGTATACCTAATATTTCATCTTTAGTGCTGTCTGAATTTCTAATATAGGCCTGAAAGTACAGTGAATGGTCTGCAAATGGCAGGTAATATCTTCTGAGGAAAGCAAGCCTTTGCTCTGAGTTGTTTCACCCAGACCAAGCATTCCTGAAATCTTAACTACATCCAAGTCTGTAGTTGCTTTCATCTCCCTCTACACCAGTATGTAATGAAAGAGCCCATTTCCTATGAATCTGCCACAATGAATCTAAAGCCCCCACTTCCAACAAAGCAGAGAAATAAGGCAGCTGTCTTCCCCACAGCCTCCCAGACAAGGCATCTGATGTCCTCTTGTGCCAAAGACCTCCCTTACAAGCAACAAAAAGCAGAATTTCTTTTAGTGACCAGTCTTGATTTGTTGCTCCCAGTTATGAAAGGTAGCACCTGTGTGTAACCAATAATTTGAGTTGCTCAAAGGCCATATTTTAATGCAACTGCTGGATGAATTCTGTCTCTCGTAAAAGGAGCAAGAAAAGAAAAACTGGACAACAACCAATTCAGAAGGTCTTGTGTGCTAAATAAAAGATGAGGGAGTTACAAACCGAGAAATCAGAGAGGAAGAAAAAAAAATCACAAGTAGACTTCCTTCCCAGCAGTTCGGAAAGCAGCACAAGTATTACAGCACTGAAAACTAGCAGGTGTTTTGCCACTTCAAAGAGGAGAAACTGGAAGGAGGAAGGTTTCTGGGGGAACGGTTCAAAGAGAAGGCAGGGTTAGATAAGGCACATTTCAGAAAGAGACTCAGTTGTGGAAAACAATTATTCCTGATAGAGGTAAACTGTGAAAGCAGTGTGCAGCCCAGCTCTCCCTGAAGGGACGATTTACAGCAGAGCAGCCGTATCATCTCCTGCTGATCCAAGGCAGCAGCCCCTGGGAACAGCCACACACCACACCAGGCCACACAGGACCATGCTGCTGCAGAGTATGAAGGCACAGAGCCACAAGTGATTTATTAAAAGAAAAACCATCCTCTTAGTGATGCATCAAATTAAATCTCAGGCAATTTTGGCCATCTTGGAAGTGCTCAGATGAGAATAAAAAGGTATACTGGTATTTCAGGCAGTAATTACAAGAGAAAATATACTGAGAAACACCAGATAATGCTGCCATGGGATGCAAGTTCTGAAGACAATCAGCCAGCAAATTGCTTATGGTATCTAACCTAGTTTAGGTCACACATTTACTCCCTTCTCATGGCTTCCTCGCTTCCTGAACTGAGCAACAACTCAAGTGCAACACAGTCTTGCTTAGAAGAGCTGGAAAGCCTCTCACAGCAGCCACCAGGAAACACAAAAGGCAGCTATAAATCTGCAACATCAAGGAACAAGTAGCCAATGCAATGACAAGATAGCAGCAATACAAGGTCAAGGTCACAAAAGAAATGGAGTGACTCCAATGTCACTCTTCTCCCTGAAACTCCACTTGTATTTGAGTTACTCCTGCCAATGCAGGGTGCCTCTGGGATGGAGCAGGAACAATAGTCCTGCTCCTGATGACTGCACTGTTCCTCTGCCTGCAGCATAGTGTTTCTGTTTCTGCAGCACAAACGTAGAAAGGACGATCAGTTACAAAATTATAGAAAGCAGCTGCTTAAAAGAACACTGAGCAAGAGTCATCATCACAAGAGAAAGAGACAAGACTAGAATACAAGTGATGGACAACCAGGGAAAACAAGCAGCACAAGGAGTTGAATGATAAAGGTGGCACAAGATGGTATTAGTGAAGCACAGGTGAAGCTTCCAGTCAAACCTGGACATCTCTCAGTGGAAAAGGGGGAGAGAGGTGACAGGACATGTGGGGCTACTTACATGGGGCATAGAACATCATCAGTAGGGGCTTGTCTTCCTTCTTCAGAAACCTTCTCAATTCCTAGTGAATGAATCAAAGAAAATAAAAAACATGCTTATACTCAATGACACCTCTTATTATTTGTATTGCAACTTAAAAAACCTAATATATGTATTCATAGAACACAGGCTCATTTATCTGAGGGAAAAGGGTTCATCTTTCCTAACAGGCAGGACTCAATTTTTTTTCCCTGCTCAATTTTAACTTGAAAGAAGATGACAAAATTTATTATACATTCAAATATCTGCAGAATATCCTAGACCAGTACCTTCAGTGTTAATATGTGGAAATTCCATGGTTTAGTTCACTCTCACTGCAGAATCTCTGCCTGGAAACTCTTTCTTCACTGACACATCCAAAATCCATATTGCAATTCAAAAAGTCAGACTCAATAATAACAAAACAAGTTCAGTTTTCACACTATGAAACCTTGCCAAACCTATGAGATGCCATGCGAAAAGGATTTTTCAGTACCAGCATGATAGGAAAACTAGATGAAGTTTTCAAATTGAATGCAACCCTTGGAAGCCTTGTAATAGAGTACAGAGGGTGAACATTAAAAATTAATCTTCCTACAAAAACTGAATGTCAAAATAACCATTTCTAATATTAAAAATGAAAGCCAGAAAATTGAAAAAGCCCTTTACAAAATACCAGCTAGAGTCCAATCAATTAAAGTTTAAAAAATCTATAGACTAGAAAACTAATATAAAAGACCAAGCTGATTATATTAGAAAGAACATAATGGGTAACTGTGGTGGCACTGGCTTTTTAAGGTAGTTTTATCACATTTGCTGCTTTCCCACTTGACACTGAGAGGACAGTTACTGTACCAAGTTAAATCCCTCAAGACACAGATCCCATTTCTTCCTGCTTCACACTTCCTAACCTCAGGCACAGGAGGGAACCCAAGGTTTAAGGACAACCTGCAGTTTGAAGAGCAGCATTTTACCTCCTACTTGCATTCTGCAGTGACTGCACCTTGCAAGCTGCTACACTTCCCTGAGACAAAGAGGGCTGTGCCCCCACATCTTCCACAAGCCCTGACACTTCCTGTGTAGCTGGCAGACTGAGCTCATGACCACATGCATTGCAGAGGACTTGACAGTTATTTCAACCCACAGAATTGGTCAAATTGCTTCAAACAGGCCGGGCACTTTAAACTTCCCTTCCAAAGAAACAAATTAATGGTGTTTCACTAAGAGTTAATAAAAACATACACACTCCATCCCATATATTTATAAAACAACAGAACATCTACCCAGCTAATTTACCTTTTCACTGTCAATATGCACAATATCTTTGGCTTCAGGATCTTCCTCCCACAGTGGAGCACCTTCCGGATCCTTGAGAAAGGCCACCATAGACTGTAATAAACAGGGGAAAAAAGCTTTTACAGAAACATAAATGGAAATCATGAGACATCCAATCTCAAATCCATGCTGTGACGTAAACCCCATCCAATTAGTGCCTTTGCTTTTCTGCTCATATATTCATCTGCTCTAATGCAGATTAGCACAAATCTCCTGTTGCAGAACCAAGTGATACGTGGGTGTGTACCTTCATCATAACTGGTATTTCAACTTATCAGTTCCCACTCTCACTATAAAACCAGGGAAAACAGAGTGGAAGTGGATCAGCACATAGAGAATAGCTTCAAGGATCCTTCAGAGAGCTCTTTCAATGGTACTAGACCTTCCACAGCCAGTCCATGGGTTAGCAGGAAAGACTTCTCTTTATGCAGAGGTCAGACTCCCATGCCCTTCACTGTATCTGAGTAACAGCAGTAGCTGGAGGGCACACTGATACTTGCTGTGAGCAAAAGCAAATGAACACCCTTACAGATCAAACTGCTCATTTGGTCAAAGGAAGAATAATCCACCAACAGTTCCCTGTGTGACTCACCTACCTAAAAAATCCATTGAATGCAGTTTCAAGAATAAGAATAAGAAACAAATGTGACAGGAGAAGTGGGAAATACAAAACCCTAGGATTCTGCAGCTCCCACATTCAACAAGCCGAGTACATGTGCACACATACTTTGTAACTGCTTTACCTGACTGACATGCAACCAAAAATCCCTTTCAGCAGACCACAGGTATACTCTCTTTACTACAAGGAAATAAACTCTGATAGAATAAACTTGAGCCTGAAGGAAACTCCAGCCCTCCTAAATCAGTGAGATACTTCCCATGGATTCTGGCAGTCACACTACCCCCCGTTTCCAGCTGTACATGGAAACACAGGTTTGATCACTTTTATCCTCAGATGTCTGTGCTCTAGGAAACAATACCTGGTACTCCATGTACATTAACCACTCAGAGCGACCCCACTACTTTCTCCATGGCATTGCTTGTAGGTTTGTGTCCATTCCGTTATAGGATCTCTGCCCCACAGTAACACAGTGAGGTCCCTGAGGAGCTTCCTTCAGTGTGAGAGTGAGTGGATGAAGCTGCCACAGCACTGAGCTCTACTAACACACACCAAGACTATTTACCTAAAAGCCTGGGCGTGTACTCCACCTCGTCAGGAGCAGGTTGGCAGCACATCTGGTGACACGACCCACCACTGGAACAGTCTCAGAGACACTTTTGCTGCCTGTCTGCCTTTGGTGGGGCTGCAGTGGTACAACATCCCAACAGCTTACCAACAGAGAGGGGAGTTTAGCTCATTTTCCTGCCTCTCAGTTGGTACTGCAAGGCTCGGGAGGATTCAGAGCTTACAGCAGGATTTCATTTATTGCATTTATGTTTCTGTCTGCTTGCACAGCTAATATTGAAAAGATTTGTCTTATCACGAGAGGCAGCATGTATCAGTCACCAGACAGCAACCAAAACACTTAATGTACATAGTAAAAAGGATCTAACAGGCGAGGATGACAACCACTTCCAGAAGAAATTTGTTGCACAGTGGCATTATCAGGGAAAGGAGCTAGTTAGGAAAAGAATATATAAAATCAAGTAATTTCCAAGAGTTACAACGTAAAAAGCTCTAGACTGAGAGGCATTAACATCCCGAATGACATCCTAAGAAGACTAATAATACATGGAGAAAGGAAAGATGAGGACAAAACAGCAGAGATGTCCTTTAGGACAGCTGCATCAAGTTCTGCTCACCCTCAGCATGCACAGACCTCAACCATCCACTGGAGAGGACAAGAGAGGGGTCAACATTTTGAACAGCTAATGAGTGTAATTGACTCTGCTAGTTTCAAGAATTCCTGCATGCCAAATTCAGTCATGTAGAAACAGATGTGGTTAGAGAATGAGGGATTAAAAAGATTTAATTCATCCAGCCTTTCCCTCTCAGCCAAGACAGAAAAAAATTAGACATGTAATGTCTTCTGGCAGGAGCAGGCAGAACATTGCCTTGCCCTCAATTCTTCATGCAGCGAAGAGAACTTCCTCTCTTAGTTTAAACAGGGAAGAACAACACCCAAACAAACCACAGCATTCTCTAAACACAGAAAAGCTATGATCTCCAGGCTGCTGGGGAGGCCACAGCAAGGTCCAGGGCACAGCAACCCTGGTGTTGTAGAACCAGCTCTGCTCCAGCCCTGATGTGGCACAGTAAGGACCTGTTTTGACCCCACAGCACGGACAGAGGCACCATGGGCTGTAACCAGCTGTGCCAGCTCTGAACCTTAAACCTTGGTTCACCAGAGTATAGGACATGCTGCATCCAGCACATGCTGCTAAAAACAAGCAAGCTTTATCAGGAGAGCTGGTCCATAAACATATACACGGACCTAGATTTTAACCTGAAAAAAAATACAGACAAACACATCCTTGTGCTTTTCACTCCTTTGAGGTGTCATGCAGTAGGGATGCCAATAACAAGACCTGCCTGAATTTCACACATACACTCCTTACAACAGCCAACTTGAAAAGGATTCAGGGTTTAGAGTAGGACCAATTTACTGAGTTAGTCTATTCCCTTTGCTAGTATGAAGCAGATTTGTACTTCAGCAAGTTTCCTCCATTTTAGAAGAAGGGTAAAACTTTCCCTGTACTTTATATTCCAGGAAAAGCTTCATCATGTAATAAATACAGCCTGGATACTGGCATTGTGGCTCTCTTGAGAATTTGACATCGTGGGACTAAAGCAATATGTGAACAGACATTCCAGGTAAGATCAAAGACTGATCTAAGCCCATGTTTTCAACAGCAGATGACTACAGCTACTTGAGGAGAAGACAGACTAGTACTTACAGTTCTTATATAGCTTACCCTGGCACATGCTCTCAGTTTCTGCCAAAAAGAAATTAAGTTTACAGACTCTGCGCCAGCTGTTGTATATGGACCTCTGTGCTTTCTAACTACAAAATGGATCTATCTCTTAGGACTATCTAAAACTGTTTTTCAGACTCCTAAATTCTTGGCTTTCACAATATGGTGTTACAAGTTCCAAAACTTCTTTTTTTAACACTGCAGTTATTTGTTTCAAATCAGCCATCCCAAAATGCCCCTGTCTGCCCTCAAATTCGGAGAAAAAAGAAGTAATCACTCCCTTTTTTAGGCTACTCACAGTTACAGAAATATCTATTGGAATTTCCTCCAGCTTTTTAGTATTGTGAGAACCCAAGCCCTTCTGCAAAGAATGGGAAATATTTTTTTAAACTATTCCTAATAATTTTGCATCACTGAATTTTGTTCTCTTGCATTCCATCTCCCTTTCCTAGATACGAAAGAAAGCTGAGATCTTAACACAAGTCTCAGCAGCAGGAGGTTCTGACTGCCAAGTAACTTCCCCCCACTGTGAACACTGAGCTATCCTTTATTCCTCATTTTTCTAACAGTGAAACCACAAGGGCATCTCTGTTAATTACATAAGGATTTAGTTACTTTAAGAAATTAAAAGCTTTTCTAAAAACCCAAGTACACTATCAGCTGGATCAGCCACATCTATGAAATTGTTGATTACTCCAGAAGAATCCTTTTACAGTTCTTCAGAGCTGTGTCCATCATTCTCCAAAATGTCATACATATATTAATATGTCCACTGGATGTCTGGGAAGAAGATCCAGGTTTTATTGCCACAAGTTTGCTGAATGATGTGAAACAAATCCTTTAATCTCCCTGTTCTTTGGTGTGTGCACCTGTCCATAAAATGAATATCATACCCCATGTAATTGTGTTGCTCTGCTGCTCTCTGTTTGTATGTACTGGGAGACACCTGACAAACACAGCTGAGAGAGAGAAACAAAGGTCACTGGCTCAACAGAAGAAAACAGGGAGAAGTAGAACAGGGAGAGAAATACAGAAAATATCCAGGCAGCTGTGAGCAGCAGAACAAGCAAACACTCAGCTAAACTATTTGACCACTGCCGAACCTGTAAATCATTAGTGGCTGGTTTCACAGGGGCAGTTAAATTGAGAAAGACTCCAGCCACTAGAGTGAGGGAGCTTCAAAATCCGTCTTCCACCCCCAATGGAATCCCACATCCCTGTCCACGGGATGCTGCTTTCTTCTTCCCAGCAGGCAGGGCAAAAGAGAAGGGTGAAATGCTCATCACAAAACAGCTGATGGAATAAACGATCTGGTTCCTGTTGTACTATGATTGCCTCTCTGCCCAGTGCTCCCTGGAGCACTGCAGGTGCTTTCCACTTGATGTGATCTGTAAGGAAGAGTCACAGCACTAATTCCTGGTTGCAGGACTTTATGGAGGGCAGGAGAGATGCATCATGTATTGTTCAAATCACCCAAATTAAGGCAACTTGCAAGTCTCCCTCAACCCATCACCCCCCAAGAAGGAAAAAAACAATCACCAGCTGCATTTCCTCACTAAGTACAAAAGCTGATTTAGGCCGGCGTTGACTGGGCTGGGTACTTTACACGGCCCTTCCTAATGCCAAGCAAGATTTCTACTGCAGGAGATGGGAAGATACACAGCCCTACTCTCCCCATTGCAGACAATCCTGCATGACAGCCTCAAGTGAAGACTGAATGAATTCAATTCAGGGAACACTTTCAAGACAGTCCCCCATCAGATACTCTCCAAGTCTGGCTGTAAAAGCAAGTTCCAGAGCAAGTGCACTTAGAACAGCCACTCTGGGAGACCCAGGTTCACACAGCATCTCACACAGGCTTTCCTCCACCCCAGAGCAATGCCCTGAACAAGCCAGAAAGGGGAAGTACATGGAATTATGTCAGCCTGGGGTGATGTCATCAAGCCTTTGAAAGACCAATGACTGTGCAGAGCCTGGGTTTGCCTGCTCACTGTACTTTTTGTCCACCATTTCCACAATCCTCTGGATCTACACACTTGTATCCTGTTTCATGCCTTCTCTCTTCCCTTGCCCACGGAACATCGCCTTCCGTTGCTTTACATCAAGATTTGCCGGAAAAGAAGAAAGGTCATTTTATACCTTTGATGTACTCAAAGCACTTTCACAGGAGCTATGGTTCCACAATCTGATAAAAGATAAGGCCACTCAGCTCTCCTTAAAGTTTATAAACACACAATCTAAGAACCTCAGAGAACTCCTTATCAAAATGCAGTATCAGCTAATACTTTTAGTTATACTACCAAAAAGAGCACCTTGTAATCAAAACAAGAAAACCCTTATTTGTTACCAGTGTGTAAGTTAAATTACAATTTACCTTCCAGTTCAACATGGGGTCAATCTTTTAAATAATAAACAGTTTTCCTGGATCTGTGGTTGACAGACATGTATGCACACAAAAGCCTTTAGGCCATTCTGACAGTTGTTTATGAAGATTAATCCCCTCCCTTTCATGCCTTCAGCATGAAAAAATATCAAAACCAGTTTTTAATCCACAAATGTCTCACCCACATTGAGCAAAACTGAAAGAATAATAATGGAATATTAAAATTTACCTTCAATGTGACCGCTCTGTTATATGCAGTATGAAATGCACCATCCCTGTCAAACAAGGAGTGGGGAATAGAGTTAACTTACAGTAACATTACTGCAATTCATACAGCTGCTCTGCCTGACTTCTCACTAACCAGAATAACATTATCCTGCTGAAGCCACAGAACTAAGCAGAATTTACAGTACAGTAATTTAAGGGGGGTGGGGTGGGGAGGAACAAGAGGAAGGGAAAAGGGAGGGTGCAAATCAGTGTAAAGAAAACAGATTCCTAGTAAACAATTTCCTCCCTGACACTTTAACAAGAATATTTACTAAGGCATAATCTTTGGAGATGGAGATGCAGCTGCTTGGTGTACCTAACAGTACTTCCACTCCTATTATTTTCAGGAAGAAAAATCTCTTGCTGTGTCATGGCACTTGCCTTTCTCCACTCATATTATGAAGGACTATCTCAAATCAGAAAAGCACAGAGAGGTGAAGCAACCTGTCCAAGGCCCATGCCAGCAGGCAAATGACAGAAAGCAAAAGAGCTCAAATCTCAGGCATCAGCCCTGTGCACTGGGCAGATATAGTCCATTGGACATCTCTCCCTGGCCCAGCTTGTGCTTTTAGTGTTCTCTATTCAACAGCAGAATAAATTTAACTCAACTTCTGTCACAACACATGCTTGCAAACTGAAGAAACAGCAATTAATTTAATACGTCAAAGGATAAAAATTAAAACATCTTAATGCTGCAGCAGCCTTAAGAATGAGAATGAACAGTCTTAATGGGGATATCAACAATTATGAACTACCAATCCCAGCCCAGCACTCACTTATAATGGAGTAAATCCACTCCCTTCTCCTTTGAATTAGGATCTACCTTCATCTTCTTGCATAATTTTCGGCTTTCAGTATCACTGCAAAAAACACATATTGGAAGAAAGGTTACCAAAAAGAAAATCAAATGCATTCAGTTCTGAGAACTCATTGCTACACTTCCTCATCAGCAATTAATTCCAACTAACAGTAATTTGGAAGCTGTTTAGCTAAGTTTGTGGGACAAGCATTGTGAAAAGCTCCATTAGTCAATTTAATTCCCGTGCTTGCTTGGTCAGGACACAGTGAACTGTACTAAATTTACATTCCAAAGCCAAGCCCTAACCAGTAGCAAAGCAGCTCATTCCAGCATGTCCAAGGACCTCAGCAGATCTTCTGTCCATGAGATTAACACAGAATTTGGGAAGTCAAGTTTTCAGTAAGACCATGCTACTGTTAGGGTAGTGGTCAAGGAGCACTGTGTGTGATTCAAAGAGAAAAAGCAGGTCAGCTTTCACATTTGGCAGAAGATAATAAAAAGCCCAAAACCCCACGTTCATGGTATGTCTAAGTCCAAATAGCAAGTGCTTAGCCTTTAAAAAGTCCTGCAGAAAACAAAAACCAATTAAAATTCTAGAGTACCAAGCCCAGCAATCCCATTCATTCCAGGTATGAAAGATGTGTCCTGGAGCCACACCTGGGAAGTAGAGGTAAAAATGGCTCTTAAAGAAGGAGAGAGGTATCAGCAGACAGACCTGCTGGAGGTGGTCTTCAAATGGAATGAGACTGAATTGTGTCCAGCACCAGATCAGCCTGACTTGAAGAAGAGAGAAGGGTCATGGGAGAGAACTGCAAATGCATTTCTTTTGGTGGGCAGGTAAAGGGTCTTCTGTCTAACTGCTCTCCTAAACAGTGCAGGAGTGAAGCCATAAGGAGATTTCAAGCTGAAGTGAATAAGAAGTTGGTCAAAGATCTGGGGAGATGAGCAAAACAGAAAATAGGATGATTCACATTGACAAGGCTGTTCTCTGCATTGACAAACAACAAGATTAAACAGCTTGGAAATTTGTTCCCAGCAGAGGACAACTTGCACCTTTTACGCAGATAAATCAATTTAGAAAATGAAAACACTGAAAACCCATCAAGTTTAAACTGATTAGAGACAACAAGATGCAAGGCTTGCAAGAGCCCCACCAAATTAAGTGCTGCTGCCAGCACTTGGTACTAATTCTCCCAGTGTTCTCCAGCTGCCTTTCTACAAATGTGAAGAACAACAAACACCAAGTTCACAGTGAGCTGCAACTGAGAATGCACCTTAGTGGAAACTTCCCAAATGCTTATGGTACATGGAAATAAGGAGGAATGTGCCATGGACACGTGCAACAAAATCAGAGTATTATGCTGAAGATGGAAATGAGTATTTTAAGAAACTAACAAAGCACACAACTACCACACTAGGAAGGAGCACTTGTAATCTCAATTGAACAGAAGCATATTTATCTGAAAAGTCTTACCGATTTCATGTCAGTTTTGCATTTTCAAATCACTGTAACCCATAAACACTCTCTTTGCTTCTCTGGGAGGCTGGAGATCTGAGCTTGAGAACTGGACATGTCTGCTTGTAGCAAAACTAGACTATGGAACAAATGCCCTGGATTTGGAGTTATGCCAAAAAACCATGTTTGCTGTATGGAGTTCATACAAAAAGCCTGCAGCAACAACAAACCCAGGGATCAGAAAAATCCTGTCTTCACTCTCCTGCAGTTCTCCAATGGTCCCATGGGCTAAATCTAAATTACTCAAAGGTCAAGGAATGTCCAGAGAAGACACCAGTTTCGGATCATCCTTTTGTCTTGCTCCAGCCAGATTCAGAGGCACAGAGAAGCTCTTGTGGCCCTGCTGCAGCTGAGTGCCAGGCAATTAACTACAGTCAGCCCACACGATAGTCAACATTCATAAATGCTCTTCCAGACACTCCCAAATGTTCCCAGTGTACAGGTGTATCTGTGGCTATCTCAGCTTTGCCAAGACAAATGTTAGGTGTTTGATGTGAACAACTGTAATGCTGAAACCTCAGCAGCAGGGTCTGTGAAACCCCGGGACTGTGCAGACAATTGCTCTGGCATAAGTAGAGGACTAAACTGGGTATCAAGAGAATCCTGTTGCCTATTCTATCACTGATTTGGTGCAACTTCTAACCATGTGGGGAAGAAGGTGCAATTTTCCTTTATGTGTCATTTAGAGATCTGAACAGATACTAATATTCTGCAAGGTTTATAGTGGAAAAAAACTACAAAGCATTATTACTGAGCTATACCTGTGAGTAAGCAGCTAGCAACTCCTACCACTTCAACTCCTAGCAATTCATTTTCTGTTTGCATGAGTTTCTATTAAAAAAAAAAAAAGAAAGAAAGATAAGAATAGCTATTTCACTGGATCTAAGTGTGCCCTGCTTTCAGGATTTCTCCATTTGCAGAGATTCCCACAGCTGCCTGAATGCACAGCCATTATCACAGGAAAGAAAGCAGCAGTTTGCTCCAGTATGTCTCCTACCATTTAGTGGGCAGATTCTCTGCACCACTGCATTGAGAGTTAAGCCTGTTCATGCAAGCTATCTGCACTGATGCACAGGATGCAAGAGGAGCAAATTCCAAGAATAGAAAATGTCTAAATATGTATCAGTAATTTTTTCATGCATCAGTGCAGATTTTTGCACATGCCAGACCCACCAGCTCAGATGCAATGCTAACAATTATTAGGAAAAGGCAGAAAATGGCAGAGATGAACCTGTTCTGCTTTTCCTTCTGCCTTCACTTACAGACAGACAAAAATAACCTGCAAAGAGCAACCTGCTCTGATATCACTTGGTAATGACCATTATTCTTAATAAGAGTAAATATCAACACAGATGCAGCCTGCTCTGAGATTTGTATCTTTTGAATCTCAGCCAACAGCCTCTCTCTGAAGATGAGCTCCTCAACTCTCACATGGGAAAGGGTAATTAGGACTCCGGTTCTTGCAATTTAATTATATCACTTGAAGAGGCAGTGTAAGAGTTTGTTATAATGACTAAAAGTAAAAAAAAAACAAAAAAACAAAAAAAACCAAAACACCCAAAATAGGAAATAAAAGGGAAAAAAAAACTACCCACAATGCCAGAGGCCCCCCAAACCTAAAAAGCCAGAAACTACCCCCAAAATCAGGATTCCACCAACCCAGGCCAAGCCACTCCAGACAAGGAACCAGGTTCAGGAAATACTGGCACAAGGATGAGGTCAGTAATGTGTCCCCAGCAGTAATGTGTCTCCTGTCATTTCTGTTCAGAGCAATTTGAACCCTGGCAGGTCCCTGCTGTGCTACTGCCAAAGGAACCTTTGCAGGCAGTCCTACAATCATCCAGCATTATCTCCCTGGAAAATCATCCAAAATATCAACATATTTTCAATATCACAAGGACCTAACCAGCAGCTAGGTGGTAATAAGGTCAAACCTTAAGTGGCACAATAGCACAGCTTCCTTCCACTCCCACAGGCATGTTCTCTACCCTTCTCCTTCCACAAAACCAAACCAGGGCACAAAAACATGTCTTTGCTGGAGAAGTGAAGACATACAACAGCTTGGTAAAAAGAAGAATAAAGGGAACAATCCAGGCTGACCAAAGCAAGAAGTCTAAATGACAACAAAGGTAGCATGTGTTGCAAAGATCGCGTGCACATCACCCCTTTCCATTCACATCCCCGTCTCCTCTACTGGGACAAATTTTTGTCATTGGGGGTTATGATGGAGCTGGCAGGAAGCCCAACTGGAGCACTCCCTGTAAACCTCTGGGGTCCCTTGTCAGTGTTAGCATGCATGAATGATCCCTCAGCACAAGCAGCCAGCTGTTACCAGGGCAGGAGGGCGGCGAGGGACTCATGAAGGAGACCTGGCCTCCTTTGGCTCACCACCAGTGCAGCCAGCTCCTGAAGGGAACGTGTCACAGCTGTTCCTTAGGAGTGGCACAAGATGCTCTGCCTGTCCAGGACTGCCCACAGGTCTGGACATTCATGGCCATAAGGATGGAGAAGCAGTGAGAGATACTGATGGCAGTCAGTCCCTAGGGGCAGGGAGAGCAACACAGACAAAGGCTTTTGCAGCAATGTGTCAAGGCAATTTGGAGAGAGAAAGAACAAAAGATACAGCTAGACAGGAGGAACACAAAATAAGACCCAGGAGTTTTGCTGGATAGTTAAGTCCACATGGTTTCTAAATCTAAAACAAGTCCAAGCTGGATGGATCCCAAGTAAGAAATGGTGCATGGAGGTGGAAGTGCAAAACCCCCTCCTTGGGGCAAATTCAAATATTGTCTAGTCAGGTCCCAAAGGAACGTAGTAAGACCAAACATCCTCAGCACCATTCTCTTCTATGAGCACAAATAACATCTTTTGCAGCTTCCTAATTATTTCCCTTATTATGTAATGCTGCCTATTAGCCTCTCATGAAGAAGGGAAAACAGCCCCACAACCACATCTCTGGGGAGGAAGGATCCAGAATGACTCTCAAATCCGCTCTTCAGCAATGAAAAAAATGCCATCCCAAAATGTTCATGTCTCCAGTTGACAATGTAACAGCAGCATGTGCTTGTGCTGCGTGGCCAAATCACTTTCATGCCACTGCCCTGGCATCCTCTAACACTTTACAATGCAGAGTGCACCTAGCTTTCTTTTTCACCCATACCTACAGGGTTTCCAGGCACAAGTGAAGTAATTAATAAAAACGCTGACAGAACCTATTTAAGTAACCAGGTCAGTAAATCTGCCTGCACAAAAACTATCTCATTCCTCTATCAGCATATGATGTAACCACATGCAAACCACAGACCTCACAATTTCTAAACAGATTTTCTCTTTTATCTGTACATCTCACCATCTGAAAGAGGGCTCAACAATCCCTGTAAATTATACTTCAGCAGTCCCTTATATCACAGTTGTGCCTGCAGACTCTAATGTAATGGAGGCTCTGTTGTATCAGTGACTGTACAAACACTGTCACTGTCCCAACAGCTGGAAGAGACAAAAGTAAGCAGGTAAGGAGAAAGAGCAGGCTCCAAGCGCAAGAGAATACAGCAAGTCCAAGAGCAAGAGAATACAGCAAGACTGCCTATGAAGCAAGCCTCCAACACTGGAAAGCTTTGGAAGGTACCAGACAAAGCACGCTCTCTCATTCTTGTCTCTATTGTTGATGTGCTTTCACTCTTTTATGTTTAGTGAAAACCATCATAGAGAACTCCACTTGTAACTTCAGGGAAGTTCAACTGCAATTTCAGCCCAGCTATCAGAAGTGAATCATCAAACAGGGTTTCCCAGCCCAATGCACAGCCTCTGCAATACCCTGTGGCTACCTTCCATAGAATACACTCTCCAGACAACAGACTGATGAACATCCTGGGAAAGCATGGAGTTGAGATCCTGCCAAACAACTAATTGAGCTCACAACCCCAAAAAAAGCAGCAAAAGAAGTGTTAGCAGCAAAAATTTCCTCAAGTCTCCTAAAGTATGAAACACACTTGCACTTGCAAACCTAATCTGAAAGAGGAAGTCATTAACAGTCAGTGGTAGTTAGATGTGCTCCTACAAGGTTTTGAAATAAAAAAAAGAAATTCATTAGCCATTGTTGGGGACAAAATGGGATTTTGACTTACGCTCCTTGTAGTCATTGATTTCACCCTCCAACAAAGACTGTGTGATCCATTTACAATACAGCAGTTTGTGTACTTTGCTGACCAAACAAAACCAGATTGATTCTAGCAAAACTCTCCTCAGACTGCAGGTATTGCCTGCCTCCCCATCATCTTCACCTCTCCCTTCCATCCCAGGCAAGCAGCTGCCACAACTACTGCTGCTAACAGTATGTCACATTTGTAAAGCTCCTCATACTCTATAATGATCCACACCTTCCTGTACCGTGCTCTCGAGACCAATCTGAAATCAGAAACAAAACAAAAAAAAATCCTAGGGAAAAAAATCACTTCTCAAACCATCAGGCTGGCTTGCACTTCTCCAAAGAGCTGGATGGTAGTGGCTCACACCCATTTGAACAGAAAATCCATATTCAGTCATCAGTGCAGAAAGGCAATTTGATACTCTGCTCCTGAGTGTGGTTTAAGGACCTGCAGGCACCAAAACAGGAACAGGACCCAGGAGAAATGGATGCAGGAGTAATGAGCACAGGAAGCTTAAACACAAGATTTGTCTTGGAAAACAAAGCAACGTTTTGCACCCATTCTGGGTTCCTGATGGAAATTATCTTCTATGAGAAATAACAATAGAAACAGGTTTCCACAGCACAGAACAAATGAGCCGCCTAAACAGTGCGGCACATGAAAAGCTTGAATCCTTTAAGGGATGAGGGAGCGTGAAAGCCAAAACCAGAAAATATACTGCTGGAAAGAATTAAAGATAAGGATTAGCAGATGAACAGGACAGAGTCTCATGTGAATTTAGGGCCTGATTTTACCCCCTAGAATGCAGCAAAAATCCCCACTTCAAGGGGGGATTGCAATCACCTTGCAGGTGATTGCAGACTTCTGCTCCAAACACTCCCCTGGAACGTGCCAGGAATGCAAACAGAATAATCCATGTGCTGTGGAGACCCAGCACCACTTGTCACCCAATACAAACGACTCCCTGTGCCCATTAGTCAATTAGAGAGGCCAGGGATCTAGAGGAGTAAGATTAAAAAGAAGTATTTTCTGAAAATTAAAACCCACGAGATTAATTCTTACTGCAAGCAAGAGCAAGCCAAAAAGCAGAAAGAAAACCAAGACAAAGAGGTAGCACATATCATCATATCGTCAAGCTAAAACAATTAAGGGAAAAATTATAAGCTCCAGCCCCTGCAGAAAGTCAAAAAGTTGTAATGAACAATACTTTCCATGGAAATATAAATTAGCAAGAGGCACTTGGCAGCCCACATACCTGCACAGAAATAAGGTAAACACATTCACAAGAGCTACCAAAGGCTTTGCAGGAACTTCTAAAACCACCGAACACTCAAATTCTTTGCAAAGCAGCAGCTTCCCTCACCCCACAAAACAGCACAGGGAACACTGTCCTAACCTGGCACATGAGATGACCACTACTCTGTCTTTGAGTTCACACGAATCTAAGAACCCCAAAATGCAGGTTTTGAACATGTCAGCCATGGCCACACAGATGCTGTAGCCCTTTGTACACCCATTTATGGCCTTTAGCTGCACCATGGGCCTGGAGAGGATGGATGTTGGAGGATGTTTTAAATGAAGTACTCGGTGCAGGAAAACAGAGGTGACTTCCCTTACATTAAATCTGAACTCGTTTACTCCTCATTTTAGTCTGAAAAGCAGCAATTTTTAAGATTTGGTTAATGAGCAACTCCAGGCAAAATGCACGGAATTACTCAAGTATAGGATGAAACAGACATGAGCTCAGACTCATACACCCAGCCACTACTGTGGATTTAGCTAATTGCTCTGTGTTTCTGAATTAATGCAATCCACCAAACTGAATGAGTTTATGTTAGGAACTGAGAGTTTACTTTAAAAAGAATTTTTTTCAGATTGGCATTACACTTCCTGCATGGTCACTCTAATAGTAAAATAAAAAGGCTTTAATGTGAATGAGCATTAACCACACAGGTTATGAGAGACAGGAGGAAGGCATTGAAAATCTATGCTCTAAATGCAGTTTTCCCTTATAAACGGCACTCACAGAAGGAGCACACTGGTAGTATAACTCATTCGCAAAGTGTTCCTGAGGGACACCTGCCTTACCTCCCCTGGACCAGCTGCAAACAGAGCCCCTGCTACCTCCCCCAGGCTGGCACTATGAGCCATCCTCTCCTGAGCTGCCCTTCACCTTCAAGGCTACTGTAGAAAAATGCAGAAAACCCAGACACCACAAATCTGCTTGGATGGAAAGGGTTGCACCAGGGCAAGAGCAGCACTCCTCCTTTTTTCTCTCTCTATTACATCTGGTCAGTTTCATTTGCAATTTCGAAGCTTTTCATCATATTTAAAATTCAGCTACAAGTAAGAGATGAGTAGACTTATTCTCTTAAATAAATCCTACTTCTGAGTGGCTTTATAGGATGAAGGAAAAAACTAGAGAGCAAAATCACTCTAACACCATCTGTACTGTCAGCCTTATTTCTGAAGTTTCTCTCTGCTATGTCAAGGCATTAAACACATTAGTTTATGACTCTGTGGATAGGTAAAGCCTTTCTGTATCAAAGCATTATGAAATTAGAAATTTGGGAAGACCTCATCTAAAAGACAGAAAAACAGGGATATTAGGGAAAGCTGCAGAAAAGACAAATTCTCATTAGATTTGGCTCTCTTGTGAACCAGCATGTTTAGCTGTGCAGGTTTGAAAGGACTGCTTTGCCAGACAAATTATGGTCTCACCTTTATGCTAAGTGTCATGGGACTGCTACAATAATAAGTAATTATTGGGGATGGGGACTACAAGAATGATGCACATGACACACAAAAGGGATTAAAAGAATGACACACAAAAGCAGATAAAGTGGGATTAAAACCAAACAAAAATTAGTCAGACATTTTAACCAGATGGCATTTCCTCTTCCTTTCAGTCTGATGTGCTAAAGCCAAGCACACGCGCTATGACAGCAGATGGAAATCACACAGCTTTGTTTATGTTTGGGACTTACAGTAAAGGAACCATGCAAGTTTGAGCAGAGAATAATTGCCCAGAGCCAAAGAAATGGGTGCTTTTTTAAAAATACCCATCCACAATTGGGCAGGAGTTACAGTCAATAAAAACTCGAGACAATTCAGTAACTGGAAAACCCAGGAGTGTTCCCTAAATCATATTCATGATGGAGAAAGCTACTTTCAACATCTTCAAAGCTGCACCTGACCACAGTGTGCTTGATAACTGCCAAACACATTTTCTTCTCTTCAACAAAGCCATTTTGCTTTCTTTCCACTTCACCCAAACTAGTTACACTTTTCCAAGTAACATCAGTCCTTGGCCACACAGTGGTCTATCAAAAAAGCCACTAAAGAAGGCTAGAGAAAAACTTCGTAATTGCTATTCTTCAAAACCACACCTTGGGACATCATGAATTGGGACTAGAACTTTGTCTGCTTTAAAGACAAGCAGCAAGAATTTTATCTTTGACTCAGAAGGTAATTCCATCTTACTGCGTTCCCTGGCGCATCACTTTGTACCTTTTACTTCCCACCATAAGGATTTGACAGGAGTTTCTGATTTTCACAGAAGTCCTCCTTTACTTGACCACATCAATGCTTACCTCCAGTTGTACTACACCTTAAAAAGGGGAGGTTTTGGGAGATCAGGGGGATGTAGAGGCTCTGCAGCACAAACCCCAAGCAGCTGTCAGAGTTAGCAGCAGCCAGCCTCTGAGATTGAAAATACCTCGTCCTTTTGTGCTTTTTTTGCAGACACCTGTCCTGGGTTGACTATATGATCCTTGTATCCCCAATCGTCTGTCTTGCTTATGCCAAATATTAAGTTCTATAGCTTTAAGGTTAGGCCCAGAGAGACAGAGAGAGTGAAGCGGGGGGAGAGAAAATGCTGCCGTNTAAGCTTTCAACTCCCTATGATGCCCTTCAATTTTCCAAATTTCTATCATCCTACAAATAAAAAAATAGTTCAATGAATAGCCCAACCTTCTGCTTTCTTACATGCCCATTCCAATTGCACCTGAATGCCCTAAAGAGCACCCATTCATGCTGGTGCAGCATTTTTCCTTTCAAAGTTCTCCAAACCCTTTATAAACATAGACTAATGAATCAGGCAATATTTACCCAGTTGCCTGGAAAACAGATACACCTTTTGTAACTGCACAAAGTAACATGAAGTGACTCATTAGCAGAGGCAGGAACAGAAGCTGTGACTCTCAGCTCCTATTAACGTGGTGCCTCCCCAGACACGAGTCCCAGAGTACTTGCTCCCAAGGTGCCTGATCCATATCTCTGGAACACTGAAGATTTAGCAACCTGCAATATTGTGCTCCATCCCCAATACCATGCATCTCACCAGGCATAATTAATTCAGTATTCTCTTGTCTCTCACAACACCATTCTTTCAACGTCAAATGCCTCAGCAAGGACTTCCTAATTAAAACGTGTAAAGGCTAAAATAAAACAATTTTTGTCACATCACTGCTGGGCCTTTTATTCACAATTGAAATAGCTTCATGTCTAACTGTGTACAGAGCCACATATGCTATCTCAGCACACAGCAGCAAATAGTGACCACTTCAATGCTGTGAGCAATTCTCCAGCTGCCCCCTCATTTCTAGAAGGAGGCGTTGATCTGCCTGCAGGAACTGACTGAGCTCTCCCAAACGAGGACCTTATCTCCAGTGCCACATGCAGGGGGGTCACACAGCCCTGCTCCAGCACAGCACTTGGAACAAGTGAGCTCAGCTGTGCAGGAAAGGCACACACATGGCATTCCCAGCCCTACATTTCCCAAGCCCCAGTGATGCCTTTTCCTTGGTCTTAAAATTAAGAGCCAGACCTGGTTATGGGATAAAGGGTTTTCACATTGGTATTTAATAAGGATCCTTATGATGCAACATTTTGCCAAGGTGGAATACGCTGAAATGCACACACATCGTAGATCCCATATACAACTTTATAGACCTTGAAAATTAGCATATCTAGCAAAGATCCAATGAGAGGCTTGGATGAATAGTGTGATATTCCCCTATCTCAAAGCACTGCCTCCTAGTTTAATCCTAGTTTACAGGATGTATTTTAGAGAGGACCTTGGTTTCTCAAGATAGAGTAGGGTTTTCTGGTTCCCAGCTGTAAGGTCTTTAGGATGATTGGTTTTCTGGCTTAACAGAATACCAGGATTATGCTAAATTATGAGACTTAAGGAATTACAAGTATGCATGCTAAGGGCACTGAAAATATATAAAAGGTATATAAAGGAAAAGGCAAAAAACCATCATGGCATCACCAGCATCCTGGGGATCTCTGCTATCCTGCCTCAAAGTGACAAACTAAGTGGAAACCTCCTCTACTCAACACTGTCTTAGCAAGAAACCAAGTATTTCCCTACATCATGCTGAAAAACTAACTTCCCTCTCTCCCTGAGACCACTCAACCTGGAACGGAAAGCTCAAAGCTACTCTCTGCCTTATACCACAGATACAACAGAAGCCAAGGACAAGGAGCACAGTTTCCAAGCAAGCCAGCATTCAGGGAGTCCTGAATGCCACACTTCCAGCCACAAACCTGCACATTCCCCTCCACTGCATGAAACACAGAACATGCTGCTGAGACTCAGCAATCCACACCAATCGCTGTCTGTGCAGCAGAATGTTCTTGCCTTCTCCTGAAAACAAGAAGGAGAATGACAAGAAACAAAAAAAGCACCGCCAGTAAAGAAAAAGGAAAGAAAAAGCCTGCTGTCATCGCCACAGGGAAGCAGAGGCTCAAACCACAACTCTGCATGTATGCCAGCCTTGCCAATGCTTGGACTGAAGGCCCAGTACAGCATGATATGAAGAGCAAAGCCAAAATTTCCAGCTAAATATTGCTGCCAAACAAGACATTTCTTGTCAGTATTTGTAAAACAAATTGAGCCTGTGCTGTAAATATCCCTGCATCTGTGTGCTGTTTGTTTCAGCATGAAGACTTGCAAATAAGCCTCCCAGCATATCTGCTGCAGGAGAATGGCTTGAGCCTCTCTGGTAGGACTCAGCTGTCCAGGCCCTAGAACTGGCTTTCTGCGACCTGAGACAGGTGTACCTCAACACTGCTAGACTGATTTAAGAATGCTTCAAAAGCTTAACAAGCAAATCAACCACAAAACTTGGTTTGGGCTCAAACTATTTGTTTAGGGTTTTTTTTGGCATCCATCAAGACCTCCTTTACCACAAGCCAGTCTTCCAGCTCACCTTTGTGAAGCAAGTTCACAAACTCTGTTATGGTATCCCTTAGCAGGAATGACAAAAGGGATAGAAGTCCATCTCTGAAAAATACCCAGCTATTTTTTCCAGGTTCTTCCCAAACAAGACATGAAAGACAGCTCTGCTTTGCCCTCAAAGAGAGAATTACACCTATTGCCATGTTACAACATCCTGGTCACTGTCTACCATTCGGCAAGTGGCAATCTGATTGTAGCATTACTGGTGTCAAAGAAAGTTTTGGGAACCTACTAAACTATTCTCAGGTCTCCCAACTCCTCACAGCATGACTTTCACCATGCTGCTTCACTGTCTGAGATTAACTAACCTTTCAACAAAAACAGGAAACTTAAATATTTCCCCATCATGGTGCAGGTACCAAGCTTCCTATGACAAGTATTAAAGCACTGCATGGGACAGACTTAAAAATACATTTCTTGCAAGTAACTTACATAATAAAGTTTGGTCTAGATGTCAACATCTGCAAAATGAGAGTATATTAGGGTTTGATGAATTGAAGTTTTACATCGAAACCAAACACTACATTTCCCTCCTCATCACTATTACTTAAAAACTTAGGAGTGGAGTCCAACCCATTGAACTAAGTGCCAAAACTTCCCTGAATTTCAAACTGAAGTCCTAAACACTGAATCTTTCCTTCTCCAACCCAGAACTAAGATAAATCCTGAAAGGAGTTATTGCTTAGTTGTATTAAAGCAGCATTTTGAAGAGCCAGCTGAACAGCCTCATCATCCACCATTTGTATACATATGCCACATACTCACACACAGAGTAAGCAGTAAGTCCCCCAACACAGAGGTAGCCTAAAACAAGACACAAAAAGGGAGCAACCAATCCATACTTGGAAACTGAAGCTGATTAGAAGCTGAAGCCAAGAGGCTGGCTCAGTATCCTATCTGCTAACCCTCACTGTTGACAACAAAAAATTACTTATCAGTGCTTTTGTTAGAAATAGAGACTGGTTTTCCTGGATTTCAGAGGTATGCCAGATCTCCTCACAACCTTCACCTTGTCAGGGTCAATACAATTTATCTGCTGGTTTTTCAGCAGGTGGTGAGTGGTGCAGGCTCCACTGACCTCTGAGGAATAGCCCTGCTTCCTGCCAGCAGATGACTTGGAACTCTGTCCCCACCAGTTGGACAGAGATGAAAAGTGTGTGTGCACTTGGACGAGGCCAGAATGCAAACCGAAGGCAGAGGACTCCACAGCAGAGATACCTGCCTGCTGGCAGGGGGAGAGCAGGGCAGGTTAACAAACGCAAACCCACGTCAACTTGCATTTACCAATGACGTATTCTGGGCCACTGCTTGATGGATGGGGGCTAGTTTCAGAAGTGTAATTTTAAGGGAGCCACATGATGTGCAGAACTGACTTACATTTGTGCACAGTGTACAATCTGTTCATACCATGGCAATCCACCCAAACACACAGGTAGGCAGCAAGCTTCTCCTCTGCACTGCAGGAAGGGGAACTTGCCACCTGCAGGCAAAGCTGCAGAGGCACTACAACACACAAGCTAAAACCACAAGCAATGTGTTATTGAGTTGAACCACAGCAGAGATTTTCACATCTGCTAACCAGAAAGTACACACCTGTTCATTCCTCCCCACACACACAACCACTTACAAAAACAAGTTTCTCTGCCTTCACATTAAAAATTGCCAGGAACTTATACCAGCACAGAGGAAGGTCTTTAAAAGAAAGCACACTTTACTGAGAAGCACAAATGGGTGGATTCTTCAAAACCAAGCAAACAGCCTTACTGCTCACACAACATTTACTGTCAGAGCCGAACTGCACTGCCCTCCAGCTGAGGCACATTTGGGATTTCTCCTCTCCTGGCTTGTGGAAAAAAACCTTGCACACTGTCTGTCCCCCATGAAAGGCAGTGTTAGCTGGAGTCTCAGCTTCAGGCAGAAAAACATGCTGTCAGAGAGGTAACAACAGCTATATGGAAAAAAATTATTCCCGTCCACTCGTTCAAAGGAAGAGAAGATGGTAAGATATAGGCTCTCTGCAGAAAAAACTGCACAGAATTATGTGGGTCCAGTCAAAGGCAAAAAGTTTCAGAGCCATCAAAAAAGCTAAGATAGCAATGGAAGTCAAAAGGGGAAAGGGAAAGTAAGAAGGAGAAGAGCATGACACGTACCCACAGTCTATCCAGCCTATAGTACCTCGTCCTTTCACCTCCTGGGCCACGCTGGACAGTAACCTGAGCGAGCTTTCAGCAGCAGTGGCTAGAAGACAAAATTAAATAATAAAACTAAATGAACAACAGCATTACTACTCCACACAAAACAACACAATGTTGGATTTCTGTGTTCTGAAGTACTTGAAGAACATTCTGTCTCATCTCAAGAAAACAGTATAACAGGCATCAGTAAAATCCTCTGCAAACTAGAAGGAAAGCTGGCTGCAGCTGAAGCTGGGTGGCTCCTTCCCTCTACCTCCTTAAACAACACACTGAAACTGGGATTTCCAGACACACTCCCTGAGCTACATTTATGGAGCTATACTGTGTCCTCTCCTACAGCTTCCATCCCAACACTGCCTTTTCCCCTGTGGCTGGGCATGAACCAGTTGGTAACACTGCCTACTAATTAGAGAAATCTCATTTAGGGCTTTCATCAGCTGTAAGGGCAAGTCATTCAGCATCTCTGCCTCCCTAATTCTACTCCAGCCATACACAGAAAATAACAGACTTTATTCTCATAATAACCCTGTGAGAGACCCAAATCAACAGTCATGAGCAGTACCCAGAAAAGGTCCTTCCAAGTACTGGCTGTATTATAAATATCCAACAGAGATTTTTATAATGTCGTGCCACATGTGTAGATTTTGCAAAACACTACTATTCCAAAAGAGTCTTATAAACGGTATTAAAAATAAACAGAAGAGAGAAAAATATAGCAGTAAAAATAAGTATCCATACCCCAAAAAATCTAACAGGAACTGTTTCCTTCCTCAATAAACAGAAAATAGAAACCCAGATCCTCTTCCAGATCTCCACAACTACTTCAAGTAACTGAATGTAAGAATGGCTATATTGGGACAGACAGAATGCTTCTGTAGATCAATATCTTGTCTCCAGCATTTGAGGAAGTGAGGGCCTGTAGATGTCAGAGTAGACAAGTAGAGCCAGCGTGTAGGGATAACCCATGAAATAATCTCTAAACCTTCACAATTTTTACCTCAACAATCTTCTGAGCCAGAAACAGCCTCTTTATATTTGACAGACTTTGCTTGGGCCTGATGCCATCAGAGACACAAACCCACACATATCAGCTCTCAAGAAACTCTCCTACCCCCAATATCCAGAACAGGCAATTGCCAACTCTCTCCAACACAGGGACTTAGGTGGGGGAATTCTTTGCATGTGCTTAGAGTGGAACAGTTTGACAAATACACTTTAAAAAACAAGCATTCAGGGACCCACTTGTCCCAGAAGATTCAGCAGCTGAGTACCCCTGGCAGGATACCCAGCTGGTAGGGGGAACTAAACATCTCCTACAAATTATGACAGTTCCCCAAACCAACGAATTTTCTGATTGCAATAGAAAGTGACATCTAGTTCTGCTCAGCTGGGAAGTAAAGCCTTTGTTCCAGCAGTATGACCAGACCCCAGCCAACATCTCATGACAGCTGGGAGATGTACATCTGGGATGGAAATTGCACCTCCAAATGTCCATCTCTTTTTTCCCCTTCCCTCTTTCTGGGTGATGGTTGAGCAAGAGATTTCTAATTTTACAAAGATCACTGTTCTAGGAAGAAACATTAATTCCACAGTCAGCTCTGCATGCAATGCTTTAGACTGCTAAAACCAACCAATTAAATAACAAAAACAGAAAAAAAGAAATCTCCATAGCATGGCTTTTGAACAACGCCCATAGGGCAACATTTATTAGATGAGTGTCACAGCTGAAGTGTTCTGGTTGTGCTGCTAAAAATGAAAGCAACCACCACTTAAAATATTAAGCGTAAAAAGAAAATTTTTCTTTTAAAAAGCTGAATAATACACGTCTTTTTATCTAAAGTGTTCCTTTCAAAAATCAAAAAGCATTAGAAACTCTTTTATGATTTTCACTTTGAACCTGTTACTACAAAACCATTTGGCCAAGTTCAAGGGCTCAAAGTTTCCCATATAGCAAAACACAAGTGTTTTAACAAAAAAATAAGCCATGTATATAATTTTAACTGTTTCAGAATAAGCATATCTTTTGCAAATTAAGTTAATCACTCCAGCACCTCCACATCTTTGACACTGGGGCGTCACTGGGGGACAGGGGGAGGAGGATATTGGTCACCATATACTGCTCCAATTTGATACACTATAAACCCAGAGCAACTCTACCACCATTATGTTTAACTGACACAAGACCTTTGCAACAGGTCAGAAAAGGAGGATCGAACACCCAAACAGGGCATTATCTTGTCCTGCATTCCTACAGAAAAAAGAAGGAAGCAACAACAAAAACAATACAGCACTAAGGAAAATCATCTTAGTGACACATTTCACTTCTTGCTGTCCAATGACTTCCACATTCACAAAAGAATTCTGCACTTGTCTATGGAGTTTAAAGATAGTTTCTTGATTTTACACGGTGTCACACAAAACACTCCCCCAAAGAAACAAGGCAAGAAAGGAGAAAAGGTACAGCAGGAGCAGAATAGAGCAAAGGAATAGCAAACAGTTAAGTAAACAGCCAGTAAGGTGAGCCTGAATGACAAGAGGAGACAACAAAAAGATTCAAGGGGACAGGTGGCATAATGTGAAATAAGTCATTTTCCATCTTACACAACAGTTCTTTTTTTATTTTTCTATTTTGTTAATTAAAGCTGAAAGACAACCATGAGGCATTCAAACCTGTCAGAAGCAAAGATGGATTGATTTCAGTACTGTAACTATTCATTACACCTTTCAATGTCACCAGGAAATCGAAACTTGCAAACTACTGTGATAAACACACCAGAAAGCTCTTATTACAGGGAGCCAGTTCTGGAGACAAAGCCAGAATAAAGTACATTTTTGCCAATGTGACAGAGCACTTAAAAGGCTAAGCTAAGACGACTCCAATCTTGGAAACATCAGGAGCCTCTAAATTAAAACAAAGGACACCAGAACCGAAGACACCCTTGTAGTCACATAGAAGCCCCTTGGTACACACTTTGCTGGGCACAAAGAGCTGGAACATTAAAAAAAAAAGACTTACCAGATTTGGAATAGAGCACTAGTACGTTATTCCGTGTCCTGAGAAGCTTCTTAAAATCCTTGTGATCACTTATTTTCTCTATGAGTGGAGACACCTTCAATGAGTACGCAAATGCTGGCAAGAATGCCTGGGGAAACAGAGAGCCAGAAACATCAGTCACAATACAAAGACAACCTGCTTCTGCAGATTGCCATGATGTTTTTTCATAATCTTGAGGCATGCTGCCTTAAATAGGCTATCACATTGATTTGATCAGCAAAACCAAAAGAAAAAATGCAGGGCACGTGATTTATTGAAACTGGGCCAATACATTCCTAAGAAGTACCCTGAAATGGAAAGCTGAACAAAACATCAAGAAATACAGTTTTACTTGAGATGCCACCCCCTTTGAAAGTTTGTTCCCTAGTCAGATAATCAGATAACAATTCCTCTGTAAATTTAATATATTTTAACAAGAAAAGCAGCAAACTGCCACTTAGAGAGCACTCTTGTCCCTACATCTCAGAATATGCCGCAAACCTAATCCAGTACTTTGATACCCGACAGAAGACAGCGAGAGCCATGAAGTTAAAATAACCCACACTGACAGGGAGCAGATGTAGGAAATGAGAACAGAAAATGCAAGTAATCCAGCATCCGCATTACAGCACGAAGCACAACCCTCTCCCACCCACCCTTCCAAAGTAGAGCAGGGCTCATGTTTCCCAGTGCCCACACCGTGTCAAACACACACAGAGCAGTGTCTTGTTCAGCTTCCACTGGCCCCATGGAAAACATTCAATCTCTCTGCATCTCAGTTCTGTATCTATGCAAACAAGTTATTTTCCACTGCATCTTTTAGTCTATTTAAATCACAACAGTTCCAAAGCAGAGTTTGTCTGTCATAAAGTAAAACTCCTATCAAAATATGACCGTAACGTCAGCTGGGGCCTATACTGCTTATTCTTACTGCAGTAATCTTCAATAATAATAATAATAATATAATAATAATCTTATCCATCAGGCTATGCTGCTTCCCTTCTGCACTGTACTGAATTCATGCTAATGGAATGATTATGGGAAGCTTAGCTGAAGAAATTATCTAGTTTCCATTCACCTTATAGGAAAACCTTAACACTTAATTGCTTGGCTAAAAGCTTTAGCTCATTTGTCTACAACACACAAGAGGTTCAACATTTCCTTAATTACAGAACTGATTTTGATTGTGCCTCACTCCAGCCAGGCTGGAAAATGTGTCCACTGTGGATGTGAAGAAGAAAAAGGCTGTTCTTGCATCCCATCTTACATCATGCAGCATTTAAAGGAGGGACTAAGCCAATGAAGTCAGGACACATAGCCCCAGGCACACACTTCATTCAAATTCAGCTATTTGCAAGCACCACAGTCACTGAGGCTCAGAAACAAAACCTGCACCTATGAAACAGACTGTATAAATGTCAGAAGTCTTTATATGTGGAGAAGAGAGAGGCATGAGGGGAATCCTGGGACATACAAGGTAATGGAGAGAAGCTGAGCCGAGGTGGAGATCATCCTCGAAACAACCAGGACATGTGAGAACTTAGAAGTTACTAGAAAATACACCTATAACATTTATGTCTTGAGTTACAGACAAAAAATAAGCTTAACTGAAACTAAGGCTGAACACAGGGAAAGTGTAACTACAGCTTGCTTGTTTGGTTTAAAAGAATGGACTCAATTAAAGGATACTCTAGTCCATGAACTCTCTATCAGAAAGAAGTAATTAGACTAAAAAACCCCACAAAAGCCACTTTCCACATGACACCAAATGATACTGTAAACTTTCTTTGAAATGTTTACCAATAGCACAGAAGAGGGGTGTTAGAATGAGATGGTCTTTGAGCTCTCTTCCAACCCACACCATTTCATTGTTTTAAGTATAGGCATTCCGTGTCTTTTCCAGCTAGAGAGGTTGTTTTGCCAATTTCAGGAATTTTCTCTCTTTTTTTTTTTTCTTTCTTTCCTTATAATGGCAGAGCTGTAAACCTCTTGAAAAATTAGATTCTGAAAACAATGATAGCTTTACCTACTGCTTTGTCAGTGTTGCCACTAAGAGAAAACTCGCTGCACTGGTGGAACAGCAGGTGCTTGGAGGGAGATGCATGTCACATTGCATATACCCACTGCTTCTTTGCCCAGTTCCTCTCCATGCATCAAATCAATACATGTTACTCATTTTCCTGCAGTTTTACTACAGTACCTCTCTGTGTTCCTATGGTTTAGCCCAAAACCCACTGGGAAAGGCATTGTGCATACAAGTGCACAAGCCAGCCCAGCTGAATAAATCATCATTTCCCTTTAATTAAGATTAATGTTGCAGCCTTTCCCAACTGTAAAACCCAAAAGGTCCAAGCCAAAGGCATCGAGTTGGACAGAAATGCCCTGCCTGCACATCTAAGGCAGCTGCAGCAATACTGGGAGGTTATCGGCTGAGCAGAAAAATGCACCAGCTCCAATTTGCAGTTGCACTCTATGATGTTTGCAAACTGTTAAGAATGAAGTAGTTCCGCACTCTCCAGCTTTCTCCTGCTGAAATTAATCAAGACCCTGCCCAGGAATAAACGAGAGGCTGGTTTATGGCTAAACCTCTAGAAGAAACTCTGCCTTCCGTAGCACTTCTGTTGAAGGCAAGGGATGCCAAGGAGTCAATTCCACCAGATGCCAGTCCCAAACAAGGGGCTGCTTAGCCCAGCTCTGGAGCCACAGCAGTGATGACTGTACCAGCAGCTACAGCCTCACCAGGGCTACAGCCACTAGTTCTAGGTACAATGTAAAATTAAGAGGATGGGAAAAAATGATTCTATGGAAGCAGTTACACTCTTCCACAGAAAACCAAACTCATGTTCCTGCACTGCACATAGGTAAAGCAGCAAAAAAGATGAAGCTAATTCACACGTACTGTGCTATATGAATTTATTTGTAAGACATGACTCAGGTAGATTTACTCCAGACATTTTGCAGGAGAGCTCATCAGCCAGGCACTGCCCAATCAAGCACACTGCTTCTTGTTTAAATCCAGGGCACAAGAGGAGATGAGCGCATATTAAAAAAAGAAGAGGTCAAGAAAGGTGACAGTCCCTCCTGGGCAGAAAGGCTCTTTTCATATGCGTCAGGAAGTGCTACATTCACACATATGGAATCTATAAATAAGAAACAAGCTAAACTCTCTTGTCACTTGAACATCCTAAAGCTTTAAAATCTCTTCACGACCACCTCTGAAAAGTTAAGAAACACTCCATGTATTTTTCTCAAGAAGCTGCCCACCTCAATACCTGCTCAAGTAAAAGGCAAAATAGGACCAACATGAGCAACATCTCTGCCACACGTGACAGTTATGGCAATGGCAACAAAACTGAGGGAAGGTCTATTTTATTTCATGCTGTGTCTGCACAGTTGCCTCTCATAATAGGTCCTCATCCATGGCTGGCTCGGTGACATGACTGTCACCTGGTGTTCTCAGATGCAGGAAACTTTGGTGAAGACCTTCAAAAAAAGACAGATTACATGGGGCAGACTATGAAATGCAAATCTCATAGTAATTCTAGTCTGCAGATTTTCCCCAGCTCAAGATCGCAATCTGAATTTATTTTCACAGAATTTTTATGGCATAGGTCACACATCAGTCATGTGACCGTAGTGTCTGAGATACATGACTCTCAAGTAAAACATAAATGAATCCAAATCCTCAAGGCAGTCAATTCAAAACTGCTGAGACACTGCTATTCAAGTACAAGATACAAAACCCCCATGTGCTCTAGCTGTCTCTGTTCTTCAAAGTATGTATTTAAATATATGATCGATCTTGCAAGCTTGGTGGCAGAAGTTTGACCAGTCAAAAACGTTTGATTTTCTTTTTTTCCCCACTCTCTAGCAATTCTTTGCAGAGCTGCCAAACATAGGCATGTGTTAAAGAGTAGTAAACACTCCACAATCCCACTCCCTTAGAATTGGTACCCAAGGAAGATCTGAGCTTTCAGAAACCCAGAGGCAAAGACTTACAGGCAAGTAACTATTTGCTAATTATACTTCCAGGACTGACACTATTGAAAAATGTGGTCATCCCTCAGGCCGGGTTTTCTCAAAATCATCAAGGATCTGAGAAAGCAGAGTTTACCTCTCAAGTTTTTACTCTTCTCTGAATCTCATTTTAAAATGAAAAAAGGGAACATCTTTCAAACAGCCACAAGAATGTATTTTCATATTTTACATTTATTATTCAAATTAAATGTGATAAATGCTTAACTGCTGCTCCCACAGAATCCAGTTCAATTTATGAGTTGCTCCCCACAAAAGCTTTGTGACAGCATGGTCTTTTGCTAAAGATAAGCAGCATATCTGGAAAATTACTTATGTATTTATTTTACATCAAGGGCAATGAAAACACACAGCTTTAAAAACAAGAAAACAGATCTTCCTTATTTATTTTGATTTCTATCAGAAGAGTAGCATTGCACACTGGACAGAAAAACTATTCCCTATTTCTCCTATTTTCAGCTCAAGAGCCCAAAATACATACTTCCTTGGACACAAATAATGCATAAAAAGTATAAATGGATATGCAGCTGAAACAGTGCTTAGGTGCCTGAATCCACATGTCAACATGCAATTTTTACACACACATTAACACATGTATAATTAGGCAGCCAATCTACACACTATTCATCAAGAATACCTGGGGCTGTGACAACAGACTCCAGCACAACTGCTGCTTGGCAGGGACGCAGCCTTACACTCGACCACAATTTCTAGACTCCACTTTTTCAGCAAGACATTGCCTCAGATTTCTGCCTTAGCTTAGCCACCCACTGGTGTCATTCTCATTTTGGGACAACAGCACTCAACCCACTGTAAATATGATCAATGAGCAACCCAGTGCATATGAAACAGATTGCATCTGACAAGGCATTTTATAGGAGTCCAGTTGAAGAGGAAACCTGCCTTAAAATTCCAAGCAGTAATGGAGATGCCTCATCTGTCACATTAAAATGGGGGGGGGGGAGGGAACAGGCAAGAAATCCCAACAAGAAGACAGAATCTCACCTTTCCTTTCTCACTCAGCTCCCAAAATGAGCCCTGTGATGGATTGTGCACTTAACTTCAGAAGGCTGACTTGAAGGGACACCTCTGTACTGTGGTGACAGAGGTTTGTAAATCTGCAGATCAGCTGGTGACACAGCCAGGTCCCATGGTACAGACACTGTGCACGTATGCACGTACTGACAGTAACAGGTCTAAGTCATCTCCAGGCAAACACGAGGGAGAAACTGACCCATTGCTTCCTTCCCACATAAAAATACAGTTTGTTCAAATCCAAAGCCCCCTTGTTTACAAGAATCCCAGTTTGACTACAGATGTTTTATCTTCCTTGTTGATCACACAAACCACTCTTGACCTTGTGCAATAATTGCTTGCTTTTCACTCCTGAGCCCTCCCTCTGCTGCTATTTACATTCAGGGTTGTGCTGCTTTGATCACTGAGCCATTTGTAACAAATGCCTTCCAAGATGGATAGTGATAAGTAGGACAGTCCCCTTTTTTCGTTCATGATTAATATCTAAAATAGGTGTAGAAACATTTTAATCAAATCAGATGGGAGGAGACAGGTTAGCTCTGTTACCCAAAGGTATCTCAAGGAAGCATGGTAAGAAATTACTATGTGGAGAGGGGAAAAGAAAGGGTAGTAGCTCTTAGGTCACAGACTTCAAGGGTCACAGCTGAAACGGCCACTGCTGTAGTCTCTGCAATCCCGCTGGAATCCCAAAACCATCTTCTGCCACCTGCCCCTGCAGGGGATCACAAAGTGCAAGCTGCTGATGACCTCCAGCACAAAGGCTGCTCAGTGATGTCTGTGACCAATCCGAAAAGCCACCTCTGGTCTCAGTGGGGAGCAGCAACTCCCACCCCGACAGCAGCATGGGACAGCCGGTGAGGAGGGCTCCAGCAGACACCTGGGGAAATCAACAACCTCTGTACTGCAAGACTGACAGCATTTGACAGCATGTGTTTGCCTGACAGATTTACATTTGCAGGCATGCCCACTGGACACTTCCTGGGTTTTGTTCATTCCCACAAGCTCTGTGGAAGAGCACATTCTTACGGCGTACATAATCCGGATCAGTTAACTCTCACCTCAAGCCATTCCAGAAATTAAAAATCTGAAGAACTACTAAAGCACAACTGACATTTTCTTGTGGGGGGTCATATCTGCAAAGAGGCAAGTGTCATATTTTCTTCTGTTTTCAGCGGAAGGCAAATTAAAATCCTGACACAGAGTGTCTTAGTACTCTTTAACTTAGGCTGAAGAATGCTACAAATAAGGCATTCCACTTAACGTGGCACTTGCTATGTTCACTTTCCAAATATAGAAGGTAGCAAAAAATACCATGGAGACGTCAAGATTTGACTAGACTCTACTGTTCATATTGTTCTTAAACAGTGGGGTTTAAGCTACAGGCATAATAGTTTATACTAAAGCATGTTCTTAAGGGCTCTGAGTAGCAAATTAATTGTATGGTTTATCATGGGGTTTCGAATGCTCTGTGAAGGAAAACCTGTGCAACTATTTACTAATTAACAACTGACTCTAATAGGGTCAATTACTAACGCTGGCAAAGAACTTTCTTGTTATTATGAATGCGAAGCCCTCTCTCTTCAAGCCAGGCACTGGCACCATACATATATTAAACAAGCTGTTGATGAAATAATATTTCAAATATCACTTCTGAACGAGCACATTTGACTACAGAAGTTAAGGGCATGAGCAAAGCATATGCCACAAAATCCCCCACTAAAAATTGGGTTTTCGAGAAGTTTAAAGAAATACCACCTACTCAAGAAGCACGTAGGAGGTACTATAAAAAGAAGACAAAAACACTATTAATGGGATTTCTAAGGAAGAGAGGGCAAAAACTGGCACCCGAAAATCTCTAGCACTTTATACAGCACTTGTTATCTTCAAAGCATTGCACAAATGTTAACTAATTAATCCTCACATTTTTCTGCCAGGTGACAGGAGACAAAGCTTAATTTTAATAGCTGGAGCAAGATTCACACAGAAAGGAAGTGATCTGCAAGAGGCAAAAGGAAGGCAGCAGCAGAACAAACTAGCACACAGCTGATCCTAGAGCAGCACAACCAGTCATGGTGTGTCATATGCAGGAAAAGTGAGGGAGAGAAAGAGTCTATTTGCAGTTCCACAGCAAATGGGCTGCATGACTCTAAACCCAAAGAGAGCAGACAGGACTTAATCAAGACAGTCACAAATTAAATCACCTTTGTTATCTATGTTCTGCGAGCATGCAATTCACAGCACCCTCCACCAATGCTACCAGTCACTCACAGCTAGCACAGTGCTAAAACTAAAGACGTTGCTATCACAATTTTTTGCCATTCACAAACTTGAAAAGGTGGCAGGAATAAGGTAAACAACAACTTACTTCCAAAGTGACCCTGCCTGCATCAAGAAATTTAAGGCAATGCTAGTTAGTGCAATGCAATTTGCAACCAGAATCACAGAGTTTTTCCATTCACAGACTTCCAACCACAGTTCTGAAGAAATACCTCACTACCCCCATTTTACTGAAACAGAGGAATTCATGGAACTCTATCACCAAAAGGCAAAAGAAATGGTCAACAACAGAACAAGTACCTCTTCCATCACAAACCGCTCTCGACACCATGAACGCTCCCCTGGGCAGAAACACCAGTTCTGACGACCACACTATACTTGCATCAACATCCCAGAGCCTCTGAGGTAAACAGGTAGGTGTTGTGGCACCAAAATCAATGAATTAAAAACATCCCTCCATAGGGCATGGAGTGGGGTAACAAAGCCAAGGTTTGATTTGGGAAGGGCATCTGAGGACACACAGCATATCCCCTGTCGGAGTTTTCCAAATCTGTATTTTGAAGAGGGAATGGACAAAGTAGGAATATGGGGAGGGAACAGCAAGCAAGGGATTTTTCCCTGCAATACCCTTCCTCTGACTGCCAGGAAACACTGTCCAAAGAGGCTCCTGTAGTACAAACAACAACTAGATGGGAAGAGGCACTCCTGTATTCAAGCCCAAATGCCACAACAGGAAATATCACCTGAGTATTGCAGTGGTGAAGCAGTGCTCACACCCTGCCTGCAAACTCACCAGAGGAAAAGCCACTGCTGCCATACTGCAGGGCTACCTGCAACACAGAGGCAATCATGCCCAAGCCATGCCTGCAGGCCAGTCAGTCTCAGTGCTCCCTAGGGCACTCCCATGACCCTACTGGCAAGGATTAAGGAAGCACTTGAGGAGCTGGAAGCCTGAAATGTTCCTTTCAAGCCCTTCTTTGAAGGCACTGGGTTTGAGTGGCACCAGGTCACAAAGTCTGCTTCCCAACGGTGCTCAGTCAGCTGGACTCTTGACTCAGTTTTTTTGTCATTAAGCCAACACTCGGAAGACAAACTGATCTTTGCCACACTGGCATGAGATAATATTCATCAGTGTTTGCAAAGCAAACAGACCCAGATGCGTAATCCTGTTGGAAGTAGTGGCTGCCTTCTGCTAGGGAAAGCACGGCACCTGATGCATCAGAGGAAATGCTAATCCACCTTGGTGTGAAACTCCTTCCCAGTGCCTTGAACAGTAAATTCAGTCCTTTGAGCATGAAATACAGTCAACCACTCAATAAACCAAACAGGGAATCCACAGCTTCCCCATGGCTCTCCAACTCATTCAAGAAATAAAACTTTACAGCAGGCAGAGATCACTCCACCATCTTCCTCACAAGTGTGTCACACACCCACAGTGATGCTGAAGGTAACAAATTAACAGCTTACATTAGAAGATACCGAAATGTTTCCTTCATCCAGCTTTGTTGGTTCCCTTTCACATATGCAGGAAGTCTTACAGAGATAAGGATTTAAATTCTCTAAAGCCACCTCCAATTTTGGGTCAAAAAACGAGCCCTATTTTTCAGAAGTGCTATGCATGCACAACTCTAGCTGCTGTTCCAGGTACACTACAAGTAGTCAGCACTTCCAGAAAAACTAACAAACAAACAAACAAACCCCAAACCAAAACAAACAAGAAAACCACCAAAAAAACAAAACACATTTGGATACATGAAAAAGGACTGACTGGAAGAAAAAAAACGTTTCTCATTGACCCACCAAGCAGCTGGAATTACCTTCACTTTAACTTTACAGAGTGAGAACCACCTGATTTAGTAGCCTCACATAGACTCAAAAAAAAATTAAAAGCAGGTTTTGCTATGTCACAGCTGTAGGCTAGTTTTTCAATCCTAGCATACAGCGAGTTACATACTTCAAGATGAAAAATCACACCTTCAAGTGCAAGATAATGCAAATTGGAAGAAATAATTTAAACTACTTGTACACAGCAAAGGGGAAAGAATTAGCTGAATCAACAGCTCAATGAAGACATCTGCTCAGCACGCAGCATCACAGAACAAATAAACTGCTGTGGCAAATTAAGAAAGGTAAGAAAGAATAATATGGATAAATTACAATGGCTTTGTATAATTTCATTGACAACAGCAGGCCCCCTCTGCTCATCTCAAAGACACCAGCTCTGCAACACAAAAGGTCAAAGAGGGCAACCAGGACAATCAGGAACAACAGATTCATATGAAGAAAGATGGGGAAAAGATCTTTTAACCTACAAAGAAAAATCACAGGAAAATATTTACATTAACATAAAATGAATGTTACAGTAAGATAAGGTCTGACAGTCACAGTGGATAGAGTAGAAAATACCAGAAATAACTCCATGTGCTTAGCTATTTTGAAGGGAGGGAAAATTCAGTCCACTTGTAATTCCACTTGGTCCACAGTATATGCTCAATCTGAGGAATGCACTGCCACAAGTATCACTGAGAAAACTACTGCATATATTAAAGATGAGGCACAGAGGAAAAAAACCCACAGAGAGACCTCTCCAGCATTTATGGAGAGTTCAGCCTGAACTCAGTTTCACTTGAAATCAATAAAGTACATATAGCAGAGGTCTGTCATTCTAGATTCTACCTTAGAACAAAGCAAAAATTGTTCAGAATGTAGAGCATTTCTTTTCCCTCCTGAATGAGCCGACAGCTATGGCCCTGCCAGGGGCAAAAGGCTGTATCAGACAGGGCCCAATCATTCTGTCCCACAAAGGCAGTTCTAATATTAGTACAGAATAAGCATAGGGCAATTAGCAATTCCACACTTGATTTGTATGAATTAGATGAGCACTCCCCGGTCATGCATTTCCAAACACATTTCAGATCACTCGTGCATAAAAAAATTAACGTAATTTTTCATTAATTATTAGCTCCATTTATCTGGGCAGAAAGATGAACTGTAGCTCATGACAATAAAGTGAATAAAGAAGTGCTTTAAAGCGTGCCTTCGTCAGTCTTTTGAGCTATTTATGCTAAATCCTGTGAATTATAAAAAAAAAAAAAAGAAAGAAAGAAAAATCAGACTATTAAATATTTCTGGAAGTCTAGGAGCCTCCCTGAGGTAAGCAGTGCTCTACTCAGTATAAGGTCAACGAAGCATACCCCGGTACTCCGGGGCGCACCGGGATGGACAGCGCCACATGCGAAGGGCGCAGGGGCGGGGGTGCCCGGGGCGGGGGTGCCGCACACAGGTGCACAAAGCCGAGCGCGGAGCTCCGCTGCGGCACAGCCACCGCCGGGGGAAACCCTCT